>OY757317.1:7458085-8058085 GCA_963583905.1 Stenurella melanura
AGACGTACTATTTTTGTAATTTCGAATCTCGAATTCGATACGGAGTTGTTTTCTGGGGATATTCAGCATCTGCGAGCAGAGTATTTGTATTGCAAAAAAGAGCCATAAATTCCATGTTTGGAATGAATATTAGGGAATCTTGTAGAACATCATTTGTGCAAAATAAAATTTTAACCCTGCCTAGTTTGTACATTTTTGAAATATTAAAATTTGTAAAGAAAAATATAGATAAATTTAATCAACAAAATATATTTCACAACTATTCGACACGTCATGGCTCAGATTTGCAATGCGATATGCATAGATTAGAATTATACAAATCTAACCCTTACTATATGGGATCAGTAGTATATAATAAATTAAATGTAAATTTAAAAAATATTGTAAATGTAAAAAAATGTTTGTCAACTTTAAAAACATTTATTGTGGCTAATGCATTTTATTCGGTGGACGATTTTCTAAATCACGTCATGGTTTGTGTGACATTTGTTAATGATAATTGTAATAATAACGAAACTATTGCTAATAAGTTTTTTTTTTTTTCGAGTGAATGTCAGATTATAATATATATTTACTAATATGTTTATTGACTTGTCCTATGTCATTTTATGATCACTTGGATTAATAAATGTATTCTATTCTATTCTATTCTATTCTATTCTATTCTATTCTATTATTTATTTTATGATTATACCAATTCCAATCTTCTTCCTCCCCTGTATAGTAAAATCATTGATACGCCCCATTTCTATTATCAATTGCCTCTCTGTAGTTCCTATCTAACTGTTTATTTCCAGCTGAGTCCAATTTTACAATGTTTTAGGTGCTACAACATCTAATGCATCTATTATAATATTTATAAAAACCTGACTTACTGCATTCACATTTCTATATGAATAATTCCAATCTTATTCTGTTAACAAATTCGTCATTTCATCAAAATTAATTATTGTTCTAATTTCCTTTATTCGGAATTATAATATTTCCCCACATATGCGTATACGATAAATTAATATATTTTGCAATTTTCCCAGAGCCACACAATATCAGAATTATGCGTAAATTCAGCGAAACGGATTATGCTGCATAACTAGATTTCAATCGACCGAATTGATTCGTTTCTGCACAAACATGCATAAATAATGAGAATTTGTAATACAACAATCATTAATCATGTATCCAGTTAACCTGCTCTCTCCTTGGGGATAACGCGTGCAGCAGCGTTATTCCTTATTTTTCTCATATATCACGAAAGTCTGACAAGTGTCAGGGAGACCAACAAAGTCTAGATTGCGATTCGGAGTCTGTTTTGCAATTTCAAATGCCAATTATACATTCTCGACACATAAGCAATTCTCAGCAAGCCGAGAAATATGAAACATTTGAAATTCTCCGTCACTCACCGGCGGACATCAAGACGTGACTCGAGACCTCACGTCAATGACAATAAGGATGGTGGTATTGTGGTTCCGAAATGTAAAGTGGATGGATGCTATTCGGGAAATATGAGAATTTAATAAGGTTTCTTCTGGAATTGCATTTTCTTATACAGGCTGGTCCGGAAATAATGGTCCATAGAATAGATAAATAGATAGATAGACATTTATTTGACTACGTGATGCATAAATTTACATATGTAGCAAGTCATATTTGCTGTAATTATCTTAAGTAATGCAGTCTGAAGTTACAATAAAATTTACATTACAGTAAAAAATAAAAAAAACCGCTGCCTAAGGAATCACTACTTCCACATCCAGATTATTCATCCCAGTCACTTTAAAGAAAACATTTTAACTATATTTGCACTCTAGTATGTGAAAATTACTGGTCATAGAATTTTTTATAATATTTGGGGTAGACGTCATAGAGAAACTTTAGAGAGAAATCTGAGAACTTAGTTTCTAGTATATACACCAAATCCAAAGTTTATGTACTCTTACAGCATGCTTTAATTCTTTTTCCCCATTTACGTCTACTTATCCACAACCCTTCAACGGAATAATCCCAAAATATAATATAGTTCCTGACCTCATTATAATATATACGTATACCAGATTTCAAGTAAATATCTCAATTTTATTTTATCAACCCCGTTTAGTAATAGAGTGTGGGTAGTGGGGGTTGAAAAATATTTAAAAAAATCTAAGGCCTTGTCTTCTAGTACATACGCCGAATTTCAAGTTTCTGTACTGTTATCAGCTTGCTTTACTTATTATTTTCCTCCCACAAGTAAAACGACAGTTTTAATCAAATATAAAAAATAAATCATATTCATTAATATTACAAACTGTTTAAGCAATCAAAATATTATATAAAATATAAATATATAGGTAGGCACAAAATAAGCAACAGTGTTAATCTGATAGGTACTTTGTACTTTACATTCGGCGGTTACATAGAAACAATAGAAAACTAGACTCAAAATCTGATATATCATTTTCCAACATTGTTGTCAACATCATTGTTAGTTCGCTAACCTCTTATTGTATAAATATGGTAAAAATTGTATTTTTAGTGTTCTTTAGCCAATATCATTAATTTTATATATAAATAGAATGCCTACATATAATAATAAGATAATAATATATTTATGGTAGAAATTAATGCAATAACGATAGTGCACAGTTCGAGGTTCAAAACAGTAGATCTACGAAAGAACGGTAGACCTGGCAACACTTCCACTGAGACGAACGCGCTCAGAACGATCGACTAACCTCGGTGATACACCGAATCACGTATTTTGGAATAACGCGCATACGCAAATGAAATAAAGCGATGTAGGTACTTCCTAGAGATCTTGTGCTGATGCTGACATTATCTGGGACATTGTTTATAAATAACATTAATACCAATATTTGATATGTTTTCTGGTAAATCCAATAATTTTTTTGTAATAGCAGTATTTTTTGGTAATTATAATATTTTTTGGTAATTTCAGTATTTTATAGTAATTACAAAGTAATTACAATATTGTCTCGTATTTTTTAGTCATTTTTTATACTTCGTCTACTTTGTACACCTAATTTTGGAAGTGGCACCCCCCTCGGCGATTACTATACTTCCACATCCACGTAGTGGATTGGAAGCACAAACACTGAGTGTACTCACATGAAGTATATCCTGCTATGAGATAACATAATGTATATAAACAAAAAATCTAACAAGAATAATACTAAAACATACATAACTAGTATAGTACAAGCAGAGAAAGACTATGCCGTGAGTACATTTCATAATAAAAATAAGTATTGAAACATATTCTTTATAGGATTTTGCAAACAGCAGAAAAAATCGGTAAAGGTATTTACACAGAACTTCCCTCGTTATTTATGCATGGCGCATGACTCTAAAAAATTAATTATTACGAAATTACATTGAGAATAATAATCGGAATACAGTTATTGCTATTATTACAAAGAAAACTTGATAAGTTTTGGTCAAAAAAATATACAGATTGTTCATCCAACCGCAAAAGTTCAATACTAAATAGCAGGTGCCACATATGGCAGGCTTGCGCAAATACCTTTACAAATGTCCACCATGACTGAATTATTTCTTGGGATGACCACCCTGTATATTTTTCAATCAAAGTATAATAGGTGCATATGCCAGATATTTTTGCCGTCTGTTATATTTTCAATCCAACATTCACGTAATGGAGTGGAAGTATAGTGGTGGTTAAAAAATTTCATTTTTTTAAATTTTTCAAAAATGTGGTAAAAAAAGTTTAAAATTTAAAAATTATATATTTTTTTTAAATAGGTTTAGAATGCTCATAGCATTCTAAACCTATAGTGGTAAAAGAAGTTTAAGATTTAAAAATTACACATCTTTTTTAAATAGGTTTGGAATGTCATGAAACGTGAAAATTTTAAATTTGAGCAAAAAAAATGTTTCCATCTATTCTAGTGTTAAATTTTTTTCCAAATTTATAACAAAATGTTGCAAAAATTTGTTTTCCGATATTGGTTTGGAATGTCATGAAACGTGGAAATTTTAAATTTGAGCAAAAAAAAAATGTTTTCGTCTATTCTATAGTAGTGATAAATAGATTTAAAATGTTTTCGATTTTTTTTTTATTTTTTCCAAAAACATTTTTAAATTTGTTTGAATAGTTTTAGAATGCCATGGAAACGTGGATAGTTTAAATCTGAACAAAGAAAAAAAAATCTATCTTCGTGGTAAATTTTTTTTAAAATAGTAAGTAAAAAAAATTCTAATTTTTCTTTTAAATGGATTTAGAACGCTATGAAACATGGAAATTTAAAATTTGACGAAATAAAAAAAAAATTCCATCTGTTTTAGTGGTAAAAAATTTTCAAAAATGTTGGTAAAATAAATGTTCATAAAAATTTTGTTTGAAACAGGTTTAGAATGCCATGAAACGTGGAAATTTTAAATTTGAAGAAAGAAAAAAAATGTTTACATCTATTTTAGTAGTAAAAAATTTTTCAAAAGTGGCGAAAAAAATTTTGAATTTTTTTTTTTAATTAGGCTTAGAATGTCATGAACCGTGGAAAATTTAAATTTGAAGAAAAAATATTTTTTCTATTATTTTAGTACCTAGTAAGAAATGTGGTGTTGGTGAAAAAAATTTTAAGAAATTTTTTTTCCCGAAATAGGATTAGCGTGTCATGAAACTTGGAAATTTTAAATTTGAGCGAAAAAAAATTTTTTCACTATTTATTCCGTTTAGACGGTCCACCCTGTATATTTTCCAGTGAAATTTCTACCATTTCTGCGCTGACAGTAGCGTCAACTACCCACCAAATTTGACTGCTCTCCGTCAAGTAATTTTTTAGTAAATGCACCAACAGACAGACAGACAGACTGACGGAATTAAAAAACCTATATTTTCGTAATCTCCGTGATCTGAAACGTCAGAATCCGAAAAAATCTCGGAGGGTGATTTTTTCTCGAATACAATACTTCCCTTCGGTATGCGAGGGAAGTAAAAATAACTATCTATAACTAAAAACTCTGTGTAAAAATATTAATGAAATCTTTGCATTCTTTCGATAACCTGAATTCTGGTTATGCTAGCAAATTAAAATCCTAAAATGAATTTGTCTAATTTCTTATTTGACAATTCTCATTCTAACACTAGCATCCACACAGTCCCCTATGGCCATGCACATTAAACTAGTATCTACATAACCTCCTTTATGCGAGTGGGTGGAGTTACCCCAGAGTATTATACTGTAAGTAATATGGAATTGAATTAATGCATGATACGCATATAGCAATGTTTGAACATTTATATATTTCTTTAATTGACGCCAAAGAAAAATATAACTAGATATTTTAGTTCTTATATATTCGATATGAGCGTTCCATTTAAGATAATCGTCTAAGATAATACCAAGTAAATTGACACATTCACCTTTCACGGTTGCGTTGTTGGTTGAAAAAATATGATTTTGAGTTTGGTATCTGTTTAACTTCAGCATGTTATTGTTATACCTGTGTTTTGACTTTCGTTGTCAGATGTCTGGATTGCTATTAAATTATTGCTTTTATTGATTAAAGTTGCATCATCTGCATACCATTTTATTTGGGAAAAGATAGAAGAAAATATCGTTGACAAAGATGATGGATATGAGAGGGCCCAGCATCGAGCCGTGGGGTATTCCGTGTTTCACTGTCCTAAAATCAGACATGATATCGTTACTTCTGACACACTGCATACGGTTAAAAGGATAGGATTCCAATAAACTTGATGCTGGCCCTCTAATGCCCGTAGTGGCTAAGTTTTTTAATCAGCAACTTGTGAGAGACATAGTCAAACGACTTGTCCAACAGCGTAATCACTGTATGTCTATCCTCTTCAAACCCTCGACAATGTTACCCACGACTTTGCACAGTGCATCTACTGTGGAACACAATTTTCTAAAGCCAAATTGGCATCTGTGAATTAGAGAATAATTTTCAAAATATTTTGTCAAACGATGTTTTAAGATTATTTCAATTATCTTGCCGAACATTGCTATAATTCATAACGGGCGATAATTATCAGGACTATCGGATTCCCTTTTTTAAAGATAGGTACAGTTTTTTAGCTACCTTAAAAGAATCTGGAAAAAAGCCGTCACTGAAACAGGATTATTAAGTACGTTAGGGGATGGATGATTATATCTATTGTATTTATCAAGATTTTACTGTTTAGATCGTATATATCTACACTGCTCGTGCGTTTTGAACTATTTATTGCATCCATGACGTCATAGATGGTAACAGATTCAAGAAAAAACGTAGTATGGGATGATGGGACATGGTTTAAGAAGTTTAATGCATCTTCATTGTTATAGGGTAGTTCTTTAATGACATTATCGGTGTTATTTTTACTTCCCTCGCATACCGAAGGGAAGTATTGTATTCGAGAAAAAATCACCCTCCGAGATTTTTACGGATTCTGACCTTTCAGATCACGGAGATTACGAAAATATAGGTTTTTCAATTCCGTCACTCTGTCTGCCTGTCTGTCTGCCTGTCTGTCTGTCTGTCTGTCTGCCTGTTGGTGCATTGACTAAAAAACTGCTTGACGGAGAGCAGTCAAATTTGGTAGGTAGTTGACGCTACTGTCAGCGCAGAAATGGTAGAAATTTCACTGGAAAATATACAGGGTGGACCGTCTAAACGGAATAAATAGTGAAAAAATTTTTTTTCGCTCAAGTTTAAAATGTCCGCGTTTCATGACGCGCTAATCCTATTTCGGGAAAAAAAATTTTGAAAATATTTTTCACCAACATTTTTGAAAAAATTTTTGCCAAGGTGAAAAAAATTTTTTTTTGCTCAAATTTAAAATTTCCACGTTTTATGGCACGCTAAACCTATTTCTGAAAAAAAAAATTGAAAATTTTTTTCACCAACATTTTTGAAAAATTTTTTGCCAAGACGAAACAATTTTTTTTTGCTCAAATTTAAAATTTCTACGTTTCATGGCATTCTAAAACTATTAAAAAAATAATTAAATTTTTTTACCATTTTTGAAAAATTTTTTTCTACTAAAATGATAATTTTTTTTTTCTTCAAATTTAAAATTTCCACGTTTCATGGCATTCTAAGCCTGATTCAGAAAAAAAAATTTGAAAATTTTTTGAATTTTTTTTTTACCAACATTTTTGACATTTTTTTTTACCACTAAAATAGACGGATTTTTTTTTATTTCTTTAAATTTAAAATTTCCACGTTTCATAGCGTTCTAAATCTATTTAAAAGAAAAATTAGAAATTTTGTTTACTATTTTTAAAAAATTTTACCACTAAGATAGAATTTTTTTTCTTTGTTCAGATTTAAACTATCCACGTTTCCATGGCATTCTAAAACTACTCAAACAAATTTAAAAATGTTTTTGAAACATTTTTAAAAAAATTTGAAAACTGTTTTAATCTATTTATCACTACTATAGAATAGACGAAAAATTTGGTTTGCTCAAATTTAAAATTTCCACGTTTCATATTCCGATTATTATTCTCAATGTCATTTCGTAATTATTAATTTTTTAGAGTGACCGCCATGCACAAATAACGAGGGAAGTTCTGTGTAAAGACCTTTACCGATTTTTTCAAAAATGATTGAAAAAATTTTCAAAAAATTTTTACTTCCCTCGCATACCGAAGGGAAGTATTGTATTCGAGAAAAAATCATCCTCCGAGATTTTTTCGGATTCTGACGTTTCAGAACACGTAGATTACGAAAATATAGGTTTTTCAATTCCTTCAGTCTGTCTGTCTGTCTGTCTGTCTGTCTGTTGGAGCATTTACTATAAAACTACTTGACGGAGAGCAGTCAAATTTGGTAGGTAGTTGACGCTACTGTCAGCGAAGAAATGGTAGAAATTTCACTGGAAAATATACAGGGTGGACCGTCTAAACGGAATAAATAGTGAAAAAAATTTTTTTTTGCTCAAATTTAAAATTTTCACGTTTCATGACACGCTTAACCTATTTCAGAAAAAAAAAATTTTTGAAAATTTTTTTCACATTTTTGAAAAAAATTTTACCAAGATGAAAAAAATTTTTTTTTGCTCAAATTTAAGATTTCTATGTTTCATGACACGCTTAACCTATTTCAGGAAAAAAAAAATTGAAAATTTTTTTCACCAATATTTTTGAAAAATTTTTTACTACTAAAATGAAATAATTTTTTTTTCTTTCTTCAAATTTAAAATTTCCACGTTTGATGGCATTCTAAGCCTGATTAAAAAAAAATTTTTGAAAATTTGCAACATTTTGTTACCAGTTTGGAAAAAAATTTAACACTAGAATGCTCAAATTTAAATGACATTCTAAACCTAGGTATTTAAAAAAAAAAAAATTTGAAAATTTTTTTCACCAACATTTCTCAAAAAGTTTTTACCACTAAAATAGATCGATTTTTTTTTATTTGCTCAAATTTAAAATTTTCACGTTTCATAGCATTCTAAACCTATTTTAAAAAATACATAATTTTTAATTTTTAAACTTTTTTTAGTACTACTATAGAATAGAAGGAAACTTTCCTTTTTGCTCAAATTTGAAATTTCCTACGTTTGACATTTTAAACCTATTTCAGAAGACAAAATTTTGAAAATTATTTTACCAACATCTTTTGAAAATTAAAAAAAAAATGAAATTTTTTAACCACCACTATACTTCCACTCCATTACGTGAATGTTGGATTGAAAATGTGACAGATGGCAATAATATCTGGCATATGCACCGATTATACTTTTATTGAAAAATGTACAGGGTGGTCATCCCAAGAAATAATTCAGTCATGGTGGACATTTGTAAAGGTATTTGCGCAAGCCTGCCATATGTGGCACCTGCTATTTAGTATTGAACTTTTGCTGTTGGATGAGCAATCTGTATATTTTTTTGACCAAAACTTATCAAGTTTTCTTTGTAATAATAGCAATAACTCTATTCCGATTATTATTCTCAATGTCATTTCGTAATTATTAATTTTTTGGAGTGACCGCCATGCACAAATAACGAGGGAAGTTCTGTGTAAATACCTTTACCGATTTTTTTTTCTTTGTTCAGATTTAAAATTTCCACGTTTCCATGGCATTCTAAAATTATTCAAACAAATTTTAAAATGTTTTTGAAAAATTTTTAAAAAAATTTGAAAACGTGTTTAGGTAATCTATTTATCACTATTATAGAATAGACGAAATATTTTTTTTTCAAATTTAAAATTTCCGAGCTTCATGACATTTAAAACCTATTTCAGAAAAAAAAAATTGCCAAATCCTTTCACCATTTTGGAAAAAAATTTAACACTGGAATAGAGCGAAAAATTTTTTTTGCTCAAATTTAAAATTTTCGCGTTTCCTGACATTCTAAACCTATTAAAAAAAAAATTTTTGAAATTTTTTTATATTTTTTAACCACCACTATACTTCCACTCCATTACGTGAATGTGGAATTGAAAATGTGACAGATGGCAATAATATTTGGCATATGCACCTATTATACACTTTTATTAAATAATGGCATCCCAAGAAATAATTCAGTCATGGTGGACATTTGTAAAGGTATTTGCGCAAGCCTTCCATATTTGGCACCTGTTATTTAGTATTATACTTTTGCTGTTGGATGAGCACTCTGTATATTTTTTTGACCAAAAGTTATCAGGTTTTTTTGTAATAATAACAATAACTATATTTCGATCGATATTCTCAATGTCATTTCGTAATTAATAATTTTTTAGAGTGACCGCCATGCACAAATAACGAGGGAAGTTCTGTGTAAATAACTTTACCGATTTTTTTAGAGTTATAGTAGATGTACTTCAAATGTTTGTATGAACAGTGGTTGAACCCCTAGTTCTTAAGAATGAAGAATTTTCTTTCATTTTTGGTGTAAATTTTAAACTAGTAGTCTCCATTCTGCAGTATAAATTGTTTTAAGTTTACGACTAAATTTATTTTGAAAATGCAGTTGCGTATGGTGTATTTAGTAGCAAGTTTCTTAAGTGTTGACTGTTTCAATGGATCCAGTGACTATATTTATGTCTCATAATTTACAATATATAATAATCTAAAAACATTTTCTACTGATTGAGGTTTCGAGGCTTTATATACATAAATTATTTTTCATAAAATAGCGAAAGTTTGTAATTTATGTCGACTGAAGTTATATGAGGGCCAGAAATTGCCAAGCTACTGTTCAGCATATTTTGTAGGACAATGTTCCTACATTTTAAATATATTTGAGTTTCCTTGCGATTTTTTGCTTTAAGGCTGTTTTCCCATTATTTTCAGAATCGCGATATACATTGTCAAGAAGTGAGTTTTTCGACAAATGGCGCAGTTTCACTAAATAATCACGACCGGAGGAACTTCTGAAATTTGTAATTAGTACATATGAGAGAAATGATTTAACCGATGAAGGTATAAAAAATATATAAACCGTTATAAAAGATTTTTCGAAGAAAATTTCTGAACGATGGGATAATTTTTCTCGAAAACTGGAAGTTTTTCTAAATAAATATAAAGACCGGCTAAATGCTAGCGACATAGATTTTGTGGCAATTACCTGGAACATACAGCTATTAATCTCTGCTGGGATACCAGCTGGGCGACCTATATAAAAGTTTAAGGAGTATAGCGAAAGACCCAAGTAGAGAATAGTTCGGCATCTTGGAATCAAGTACTTCTGCCGAATTAACTTATGCAGCTAAAGTTTCTCTACGTTCAGAAGGTAAAAGAGATGCTGCTAATATTGCCAAGGAATTGTCTTCAGTATCTCCTAAAAGAGCAACTTCAATTAAAAAGCTTCGATAACAACATTTGTTGAAACCTTCTTACACATTGAAACATTCTTTATAGGATTTTGCAAACAGCAGAAAAATTAACTATCTATAAAAGAAAAACTTTGTGTAGAAATATTAATGAAATCTTTGCATTATTTCGATAACCTGAATTCTGGTTATGCTAGCAAATTAAAATCCTAAAACGAATTTGTCTAATTTCTTATTTGACAATTCTCATTCTAACACTAGCATCCACACAGTCCCCTACGGCCATGCAGATTAAACTAGTATCCACATAACCCCCTACGATTATGAAGATTCAGTTAAAAATGAGAACAAAGACCTAAAATGTCAATGTCAAATATAATCATTTCACACTTATTCATAGAAATTGTCTTGGTTTTGCATGAAACATCTTTATGAATGGCTTTATGTCTTTCTGATGAGCTCCAGAATAAGGGCGAAAAACGTTTCAAAGGCTAAGCATTTCCAGGAAACAGAATGATAGATTTCATGAAAATGTAATCCATTGGAATGAAAATTTTTTTAAGACAAGGTAGATAAATAAATTCATTTTAGGTCTTTGTTCTCATTTTTAACTGAATCTTCATAATCGTAGGGGGTTATGTGGATACTAGTTTAATCTGCATGGCCGTAGGGGACTGTGTGGATGCTAGTGTTAGAATGAGAATTGTCAAATAAGAAATTAGACAAATTCGTTTTAGGATTTTAATTTGCTAGCATAACCAGAATTCAGGTTATCGAAATAATGCAAAGATTTCATTAATATTTCTACACAAAGTTTTTCTTTTATAGATAGTTAATTTTTCTGCTGTTTGCAAAATCCTATAAAGAATGTTTCAATACAATTATAAGCAAACAAATAATAATTCATTTCTTCTTACATAGTTTCAAAGTATATTTATTTTTCAATCGTCTCATATCCAACCCCTTATTGCTTAGACTTTTTTATCGTTAGAAATCAATAAATTAAAAAATTCTGATATAATTTTAAACGATCAACTGGAAACAAACCCTTCACCATTACTTAACTTTTTTTAATTTCTATTGTTCTATGTATTTTAACAACAATTCACCTTAATTATAGATCCATATTATTTCTGAATTACAAGAACCTGGTTTTCCCATTTATGATACGTAAAAGATAAATTTGTTGGATTTGTTTATTGCCTAAGCTACCTCTATTTTAACATTCAGTTTAGCATTGTGCAAGTTAGTTTAATACTCACATCCGAAGAAGCCACTGTGTTGGCGAAACAATTGGTATGTGGTATATATTTTTGTTAAAATATGTAAATAAAATATTGTGAAAATCGTAAAACATTAAGTTTTATTAATATTCAGTGAGATTTAATTGATTTACGAAACTGAATATACTGTACTATACTACACACACTTAAGAAAACCTATGAATTTACCGATCAATTATGGTTTATCAACGTACGTAGCCACAAGTAAACTTTCTTCGCGTGAGATATTTAAGCGAATAAAATCGCCCAAGACTCCGATGGTGTTATTAAATCAAACGACAACTCTTAATTTTTTTACGGAACTTTTATCTCCCGCCTCTAGCTACTTCAATTTTCTCAGGCATGATTCCTAATTGGTGACTTTATGATATAGAATTATTTGGTTTATTGTACTTTATCGAATTATGTTGCTCTTCCAGCATCTCGCCGTAAAGTTTCGGATTGCTGAGGAAATAACTGTTCCATAAAACTGATGGTTGAATAATGTATACGCAACCGATACATTTTTCTGGAATTTGAATTTAAGATATTTCACTTTCTATGGTTAATAGTTATCGTCACAATTGAGCACATCACATTTGTTGAAAATTTTATATTAAAAAAAATATTAAAACCGGCTTTTATTTAAATAAATGTACTAAAAAAAGAAAATATAAAATGTACCTACTAAAAGTAAAAAATGTTTTATTTTGCTATCAGAGAATAATATACTCTACTTGAATGATTGGGGGTTAAGTATGGAAAACATAAGTACTAGAAGCCTATGTATCAATTTTTTATGACATATGCTACCTCCACCATTACTCCCACTCTATAATTCAAGGGATTATTACAACAAAATTGAGATATTGGCTTGAAATTGGTACACGTGTGTATTATAACGCCATCTGGAACTAGATTATATATTGCGCTGATTCTATTAAAGGATTGGGGGGTAAATAAGGGTAAGTAGGGTAAAATAAGTGAAGCAAGCTAGTGAGAGTCCAGAAACTTATTAAAGGAGTTAACAAAACAAAATTAAGATATTGAGTCTGAAATCTACATTAATAATAAACTTTCCGATCCCATAAGAAATTCGAATACATTGTACAAATTTAAACATTTATGAAAAAATTACCTACAAACTCAGGCGTTTTATTCCATATACAACTATATTAATACAACGTAATTTTCTTCTATAGATTACTTCTTATTCATCTGAAATTATATTTTTTATATTTATGTCTTTTTAAAGCGTTTTTCATTTTACTTAGGTACTTAATATATGTATATATTATTTAGATATTTTTAATTCTCGAATTTACATAACTTTTTACTCAATAAACATTATGACGCGACGTAAGGATTGTGACCGCAGTAGACAACACGGATAGTCGCTTGTAGCTCTACCGAGTTCGAGTCTCAGCTGCGGCACATGGCAATATCTAAGAGAATGGTTGTTGTGTTACTGTCTGTGTTGAGCGTCCTAACTGAGTGGTAGAATTTCTATGGCTGAACTACTCCAGAACGAATATCAATATAAGGCAATAAAGAAACATTGTACTTAGATGCTGATCTGATAAATTCAACCAATGTGATTTTAATTAGTGATAGAAACCCGTTAAGTTTTAAATAACGATATCCAAATGAACAGTAAATTGTTTGAGAACATTTTGCGCCATATAATAAAAAAACAAATAGGGAGTTAACGTGGCTCCTGATTTAATAAAGCCATCAGGCCCATAGACAATTCCAATTTGACTGTCTATAATATCCCGAGGGAAGAAAGTTAAAAAAGTTTACTTTTCCACGAGGCTAATAAGAGCAAATTAAGTTTTACTAAAATGGCACTGGAAAAAAGTAGAACAGTTTCTGTAAGGGGTGTCACTGTTTACTTTATAACTTGAACAATAAGAAACCGACATTTCAGTCTAATGTCCTTACGGCTTCAATTACAAATTCGAGGCAGGAAAATATTACATTCATTATTCATGTTTTCATTTGCAAGTAAAAATTTCTACCTATCCGAAGACGAATATTTCTCTGCGTTATATAAATGATGGTTAATATAGGAGGTAATATTTTAGAAACGCATTATTAGTTAATTATCAGGAATTTAATATAGTCCATTTTAATGACAATAACCAGCAAAATTTAATTAAGTGAATAAAGGAAAGGTAAGCATGGAGTAACTGCTCAAACGTTTTCCTCAATAAAACCTAGATGACTTCTTATATGTAAAATGCAAATAATCTGAAAATTTTAGCCTTCTTCTTTCAATTAAATTTACCATTTCTTGTCTGTTAAATAACTGAACTCAGTGGTTTGTCAAAAAAGTATGATTTAAATGTAGTTAAGAGTAATATAGGTAATAAAAGTTTGTTGTTTGCAGCCACGGGATCCATTGCAAAACTATATTTCTAAGGATTTAAAAAAAAATGGTACCACTCATTTTGTTGAATATAATTGTTACGGACAGTTTTAGGGATAATTTTTTGCCCCAGAATAGGGTGGTTATAGATATGTACGATATCTTGCCTACTTTCAAGAAAAACTGTAAAGATTACGTCCTTTGTCAATAAAATCGTTAACAGCTGTTTACGTATGATCTAATTGTTCACAATTATTGTGCACCGCATCTGCATTTATTTATACTGCTGCAGTGTGTTTAGTCTAATTGGATGCTGGAGTATCAGATATGATGGAACTTTAAATACATGAATTACGTTTGAAAGAAATTGCCTACTTAAGTTTTATGCAGTTATATTTATAGTAATCGTACTTTTTTTTCTTCTCTTGTTGAGATGGGTTTAGAATATCATCGTCGAGATTTTAAATTTCAGAGAAAAAAAATTTCTGTCTGTCGGTCTGTAACTTTTTTTGTGCGCCCTATATCTCTGAAAGGGTTTCAGATATTGACTTGAAATTTTATACACGTATGTACTATAACGAGATCTGGAACTTGGTTGTTTTTGAACTTATCTGGTGAAGGGTTGGGGGTAAACAGGGGTAAATAGGAGAAAATAAGTAGATCAAGGTGGTAAGAGTACAACAATTTGGGATTTCTTGTATATACAAGGCCTCAGATTTTTTTATAAGATTTTCATCCCCCTCGCACGGTCCCCACTCTATTATGAAAGGGGTTGATAAAATAAAATAGAGATATTCACTTGAAATTTGGTACACGTATATATTATAAGGATACCTAGAACTAGATTATATTTTGAGATGATCCCGTTGAAATGTTGGGGGTTAAAATGGGGTAAATACGGGAAAATACGTAAATCAGGCTGGTAAGAGTACAGAAACTTGAAATTTGGTGTATATACTATAAGCTATGGCCTCAGATCTTTTTATAATATTTTTCAACTTCAACTGATTCCGTTGAAGGCTTGGGGGTTAAATAGGGGCGAATAAGGGGAACTAAGTAAAACAAGCTGGTAGGAGTATAGAAGCTTGGAATTTGATGTACATACTAGAAGCCAAGGCCTCAGATTTTTTTATGACATTTTCAACCCTTCCACTATTCCCACACCATTATTAAAGGGGTCAATAAAATATAATTCACTTGAAATTTGGTACGCGTATGTATTATAACGACATCTGGAACTAGATTGTATATTAAGATGGTTCCGTTAAAGGGACGGGGTGCATTGGGGACAATAGGTGGAGGAAATTAATAAGAGTCCAGAAATTTCATTTTTGGCGTATATGCTAGAACCTCATATATTATTAAAATTTTATAAAGAATTATTTCCACATGCTAGAGTGCAAATATAGTCAAAATATTTTCCTTTAAAGAGCCTTGGATGAAAATCTGCATGTGGAGATAGTGATTCCTTAGGCAGCGGTTTTTTATATTGACGAGTTTCACCAATTATCTTGGCATTATAAAACTAAAAATGGGAGCGAACCTAGATGCGTGTTGGATATGCTCGTATTTCGATACGAAAGTAAAGTAAGTAAGGTAGAGGTGTTTTAAAACCTCATGAGCCGTGACCTTCATATGCGCAGAAACATAATCCGTCCTGTTGACTCAGTTACACTTCTTAAAAATATTATATTTATTGTTTACAATTTATCCCGAGCTCTTGTTTATGTATACAGCAAGGCAGCCTCCAGTGTCTTCAAAAACATACTTATAACTCAGATTAAACTTCACACCTAGTAAGCTTTATTATCCAGTAGACCATACATAATACAGGATAAGCAAAAATAAAACTAGTAGTGAATAGTACAACAAAGTTAAGTATCTAATAAGAGAAATTATTTATAATTCAAATACTCTGCCAGAGTATAATAATTTTTTCCTAACAATAATGTAACTTATCCTTATATTTTTCTCAAGTTCTGAATATCTTTAATCGTGGAAGGCAACTATTCTAACATTTAATACCTATATAATTAGGAGTTCTTTCAAAAAAGCACTAATGTGGGAAGGTATGGTTATTTGTATATTGATTCTTGTATTGTAGCTATGAATATCTAGTTCTGTAATAAAATTGTTTGCATTAGACTCTAAGTATAATACGTTCCGAAATAAGTTGCAATTTTATAAAAATAGTAGTTCGGGGAACCCACAATATTTCTTACAATATAACAATTTTGTTAAAATACCTTGAGGAACCCCAGAAAATTATTCCATACCCCTACTCTTGACATAAATTCGGCATGATAAAATAACATCACCTTCAGGTTTGTAAAACTACTTAATCTATAATAAGCAAAAGAAAGCGATCCATACTTTTTCGACAAATTTTCAATATGATCTTCCCAACTTAGTCTATTATCAAAATATACCCCTAAAAATGTTGTTACATTTAACTGTTCAATTGATCTATGGTCTACTATTAAGAGATAACTTTCGTCGGTTGTGCAGCACCTGCGTGTGAAATTGATAAACACAGTTTTAGAGGCATTTAAATACAGTTTATTGCCTTGGCATTATAAAATTATTAATAATAATATATAATTTAATAACAAATTAATAATAATAAAAGTGTTAATCATACTTTGCATTTTTTGTACATCTTTCTTCGTTAAACCAGCACAGAGCAATGCGATATCATTGTCAAACTTATTTAGAGGGAACAGTTGTAGTAAGTTGTTTACAAATATCAAAAATAATAGAGGCCTCAATATAGACCCCTGCGGTAGACCTATATTGATATTCAATTTCTCAGATCTGGCTCCATTTACTTCTACTACTTGACTTCGATCAGATAAATATGAATATAACCATTCACTTATCTTGCCACTAAAACCGTACACCGAGCAAATCATGGCCGACTAAGTCAAGGCTTTGTTTAGGGCAAAGAGGAGCACCATTGATGCACGACCTATATCGAAATTATTGTAAATATTGTTGAGAAAGTCTAATATAGCAGATTGAGTATTTTTACTTCCATATCCACTTAGTGGATTGGAAGTAGGTATAGTAATCGCAAAAAAAAAATTCAAATTTTTTTTTTCTTGAAATGGATATAGAGTGTCATGAAACGTCGAAATTTTAAATTTGAGAGAAAAAAAATTCTGTCTGTTTGTCTGCCGGTCTGTCTGTCTGTAACCTTTTTTTGTCCGCACGTTTCCTCCGGAACGGTTTAAGATATTGACTTCAAATTTTGTACACGTATATATTATAACGAGATCTGGAACCGGATTGTTTTTTGAATATATCCGGTGAATGGTTGACGGGTAAATAGGGGTAAATAGGTAATATGTAAAGCAAGCTGGTAAATAGGTAATATGTAAAGCAAGCTGGTAAGAGTAATTCATTATTAAAGGGGTTGATAAAATAAAATTGAGATATTCACTTGAAATTTGGTACACGTATGTATAATAATAACATCAGGAACTAGATTATATTTTGGGATTGTTCTGCTGAAGGGTTGGGGGTTTAATGGGGGTAAATAGGGGAAAATAAGTAAAGCAAGCTGGTAAGAGTACAGAAACTTGAAATTCGGTGTATGTACTAGAAGCCAAGGCTTCCGATTTTTTAATAATATTTTTCAATCCCTCACCACCCCTACTTCATTATTGAAGGGGTTGGTAAAATAAAATTGAGATATTCGCTTGAAATTTGGTACACGTATGCATTATAACGACATCTGAAACTAGATTATATTTTGTGATGTTTCCGTTGAAGGGTTGGGGGTTAAATAGGGGTAAATAGGGGTAAATAGGGGAAATAAGTATAGCAAGTTGGTAGGAGTACAGTAACTTGAAATTCGGTGCATGTACTAGAAGCCAAAGCCTCAGATTTTTAATAATATTCTTCAACCCCCGACCACCCCTACTCCATTATTGATAAAATAAAATTGAAATATTCATTTGAAATTTGATACACGTATGTATTACAACGACATCTGGAACTAGTTTATATTTTGAGATGATTAAGTTGAAGGGTTGGGGGTTAAATAGTGGAAACCAACGGCCTCAAACTTTTCTATAACATCTGCCCCAAATATTATTAAAATTCTATGACCAATAATTTCTACGTACTAGAGGGCAAATCTAGTCAAGATGTTTCCTTTAAAGTAACTTGAATGAAAAATCTGGATGTGGAAGTAGTGATTCCTTAGGCAGCGGTTTTTCCTTTTATAGAATCAGTTGGTCTTAGTGTGTTATGAATGGAGATAATGGGTTTCAATTGATTGAATACAGTTTTTTTTCTAATATTTTTGACACAGTGTATAGCAATGATATTACACGATAATTTTCCATTTCTGTTTTATCTCCTTTTTCAGAAGTGGTATTACTTTTGGTCTTTTGATTATGTTAGGAAAACTCCAGATTTCAGGGAAAAATTTATTAAAAACGTAAGTGGATAGACTATGAAATGAACAGATTTAAAAAAAAATTGTTGAGGTTCCATCGAGATCAGTTGCATTTGAATTTTTTATTTCCATAATTGCTTTAAAAACTGGCCCTAGACACATAGTCGGAAAATTCTTACTACATTTAAAATTGTTGTCAACTTTATAGTTTTTTAATTTCTCATGTACCTAGTTGTTCAGGCATGTTTATGAAAAAATCATTAAAACTATTTGCAATTTTGAACGGCCGGGTTAACATTGCAACATGTTTTACTATCTTATTAAGAATATTTTTGTTACTTTTTTGTTTCTTTCGTGTATAACAATTAATAATATTCCATTTGGTCTTAATGTTATTTTCAGATTTCTCATATAACTTATCGCTCTGCTCTTTTGAAGCAGCTGTTAAACACTTTTTTTATATTCTCTTATACTTCTTGTAATATTCAATATCAACAATATTTTTTATTCACAAATTTTTTTATTGTTTTTTAATTATTATACCTTGTATTAACCAGTGTCTTTCATTGTAATTAGTTTTACCTTTAACAACAGGAAAAGACAACCTAACGTAGTATTTAACTGTTTCACAAAATATCGTAAAACCATCATCAACCTTGTTACGGTTAAGCAACTCAGTAAGTAGTTAGTACTTAGATAAGTGACTCTCTCCATTAAAATGCAGCCAGTTCCACCTTCTAAAGGCTTGAACATCAGCGCATATGTAGAAGATATTCAAATTTAGGCGGGGGTTGCATAATGGATGTACGATCCGAATGAATATAAAGCAGTCGGTCTCTTGTCCATAAAATGTTGGACAAAATATCCCCACTGTTCGATAGAGAAGAGGCTCGGTGAAGACTAGACTGTTTTCTCTAGCATTTCACTGTTGTTTCATGAAGAACTACTGTTAGTTTTTCTGAAAAACAAAATTTACGCTGCTAAATAAAAGCGAATCTTTTACTTTATTTTACCTCGATGATTTTAATTATTTCAAATCCTCTCTTATCCCATTTCGCATTATTTCGGTAATTAATTTTCGTGTTGTCGCAATAATAAAAGAATTTTCGGGCATTTGGACCGTGAATTATTTAAACCGTAAACAGTGGATAGGAAGTCAGCGAAATTTTGTATTATTGTGCCCCTCACTGTTTCTAATTAGGTACACGCTTGTTGAGAAGGTGCATAGATAATAAAGAATTAAATTAAAACGCAAAAAGTTGGCAATGTACGTGGGGTGGGCGAACACAGACCGCGTACTCTCTTTAATCTTTATTCAGTCGAGAAGACCAGGTGCGTCACAGCAAGAAAAGGCCATTTTTTATTTTGTTTCAATTTGCCTTTCCTAATATTGCTATTAGCACAGCCCTCAGGATATATTGAGCTAGGATTAAATGAACCTTATGAGATTTTGAAATTTTTTGGTAGATCTTTAGTAGTCGAAAAGTGTTTTAAAAAGTACAAGCACAACAGTAAGGGATTTTGCTACACTTTTTTTCAATATTCTGTAAGTCGCTCAATTTTGAACGCATTTTGATACGGTTGGACTCAAGCTAGAGTCAAGAAACTTGAGATTTGGCGTATATACTAAAGGCCAAGGTTTTACATTTTTTTATCACATCTGCCACTCCCACTACCAGCCCCACCCCTTTATTAATGCGGTTAACAAATAAAATTGTGGTGTTCTCAAATAATTTTTGGCATCAGCCATTACCACCTTGGGACCGACACATTTATTAGTTTAAACTAGTATTAATATTATTATTGAGGATTTTGAAATTATTATTACAAACGCGAGCAGACCCTATGGGCTGTCTTCCCATTATACAATCGCGACCTATGATATTTCCTAGAAGAGACCAGTGCTCTCCACAAAAGATAGCACTCTATTCCAGGGTTGATCCAGTGGTGTCTCTATCTGTAGAAATTGGCTTTGGAGATGCCTACACCTTGACGCACTCAGAGGTGCGCAATTGCAGAGAATCTGGGTCTGCATCTGTTTTCATCTTTCACGCCACACATCCGACAAATAAGGTTGTTTTTCAACCCCATTGCATCAAGCTGTTTAATCAGAGGACAGTGTCCTGTTATCAAGCCTACTATCTGTCTCATTTTTTCTCCATCGAGCCCACTTAATGGCTGAGTCAGATCTCGATTGCCTCATTCCAGGGACCTAAGTCCAATAATTGCTGAACCTTGCCATGGCCCAGTCTCGTAACTCTGATCGAGTTCGATTTCTTGGAAGACCGAAGGCTGGTCAGTGCCAAGGAATAGAGTTGTGGCTCCTTCTCCCGCCAACCGGTCTGCTTCTTCGTTAACCCATATGAGCTTAACAGAATTGTGTCTACACAGGTCTGCAAATTTATTCTGATAGTTTAAAACCAGCCTTGAGGTCACTTTGTTTGACGCAAGAGCCTTCAAGGCTGCTTAACTGTCTCTGCATTGTTATCGTTGGAGTGGTCCTGATAGCTCCTGTAACTAAAAGGCAAGCTAGCATTTGAACTTGGCATAGGCGAGCCGTAATTGTGGAGTTTCTCTGGGAGCGCCTCCGTATTGGTGCGCGTATGTTATAAGGGTTCTTACCATGACAGTATATGACCAAGAAAAGATCTTCGCACTTACTCCCAATGTTGAACCGAAGATGCGTTTGCACATCCATATGGAAGCGCACGCTTTCCTTGTTTGAGCTTCTACGTGGTTCTTTCATGACATCTTGGAATGCAGGGTTACCACAAGGTACCTTACTGTACGGGAAAGACACAAACGTGTGCCCATACGAGAAGAAAGCTGAAAATCGCTTATTTGTCTCCTTTTAGCGAGGATATTGAAAACTGACCACAGAGAAATGTTCTCTCTGTACATTACTATTAAAATATAAAGTTTGCTTTGCTCAACTCTTCCTCACATTCTAATGTATTCAGTCGAAATAGTTTGAAGAAACAGTATATTATATACCGAGGTGTTGTCGAGAGATGATATAGCATTGAAACGTTTCATCGAGGTTTATATACTATTTTATTCACTATCAGCTCCCTGAAATAAGGAAAAAAAAGCCTATAAATCGTTTGCTATTTTTCATAAATAGCATTTTATTTTATAAAGTGCCAACAAACGAAAAAATTCTTCTGTCAGAGGACAAATGTGAAAGTAAGGTCACGTTGTTTTTTTAATACATAAATATTTATTCACTTTATTTATTTAGCTAGTGTTTGTAGAATTATTTGTTCTGTTTCGTCGAGGTTTGTGTTAATAAATAAACATACTCTCTATGTCTTATAATTTATATTTCCTACAACTAAAAAGAAACCAATAAGAAACATAGGTTGGCATTGTAGCATTTGGAAAAGCTACATGACTAATTTCAATTTATTTACAGTAAATTGACTTTAATTAATTCACTTATTACAGTAGAGAGGTATGCAACCACTCCTACTTTGAAGGGCATAGCGTGTCGTATATCTGTAAAAATCTTAACATTTAAAAAGTAAACATGGTTTCTTTAAGAATAGTTCGAGTGATGGTGTCAATCGTATATTCTTGTAGTTGAGATGTTACATAACTGTGAAATTCAGTCTCTTGATTATTGAGTCCTTTGTTGGCGTATTTTCATAGGCTAGAGAAAGTTTTCTCTAGGTGCTCAAATTGCAACATTGATAGAGAGCTGTGGCAGATTTCCGGTCTGTGTCTGGTGCTTCGATAGCCACATACAGCGAACGGAGGCGGTCCCGGTTTTGTATTGAAGAATTTGGGTTTTACATCGCTAATACTGTTTTGAATTTGATTTGTTGTACCTAACGATCTTCGCCGCTTTACTGTGGGCGTTTTGTCACTTCCAGGAAGGAGTTCGTTTAATTTTTTTGAAGTTTTGACGCCACGTGTTTCGTGAGGTAAACTTTTTATTTTGAGTTTTGTCTTGGAAAAGTTCTTATTTATTGTAATGAGTCTTTGGATGGGCCTATATTTGGTCAAGCATAAGTTTGGATAGGCATATACATGGGTTAGGCTATTAAACAGAGTAGTTATGGATCAAGCTGGAAGGTGCAGTAATTTTGGTTATATAAGGCCTAGTATTTAGAGGACTAGTAATAGGAAGAAGTCTCTTACTCAGAACTTTGGTTATGTGTGGGTCTGGCTGAGATTCAGAGCAGTTTTGGCTTGGAAAGTTGTTCGTAGCAGTTTCCAAGAGATTTAATGCAGGAAATCTGGTGCCGGCATGCATTTATGGTTGTAGTTGTAGGCCAACGTCGAGTACGTCTGGGAAGTGGTGACAGGTCACGCTGCAGTAGTCATAGAAAATTCAGGTTTTTTTGTTTCATTTTAGTTGTATATTTTTGAAGAAATTATTACAGATTTATACAGCGATTTTTTGGTTCATACATTAAAGTAAATCATATTATCATTTTTGCAATCATAATTTAACGCTTAGTTCATGTGTGAAATATTGAAACGCTTTCAGATCTTATTGTAAAGACATCGCATGGTACCGTGTGGAGTTAGTATGCCTTTGGCCACATTGTACATGAAATATTTTAAGACAAATACATATTTTAGATCATCATTAACATCTGAGTTTGCACAGTGAATATTGTAATTCATCAGCTCATGAATTTTTGTCCACTCACGTCACACTTTAGTGACAAATAAAATTGTAGTAATGTCTTTTAATTCACTGTTGTGTATAATGTATGAATCATGGTTGCGAGAGAAACTATCAAAGATATTTTAAATCGCTTGAATAGTTTTGTTAGAGTAAACATATAGAATTCTCTTCATTGGGTATAGATCAAGTTAAGTAACTTTATTTATTTATTTTTTGTTGTTGTACATCTCACCTGTATTATAATAAAGGTTCAAGGTCTACATTAGGGTGGAGCGAAGAGGTCAAAGTATCAATTTCTCAATCTAATAGTGCGCAAAAGTTGTGTATGTTATTTGTTAGTATTTCCGTTTTTTCAATTTAATTTCAGAACTTTTTTCTTCCTCCCCAATGGAGTTAACTTTTTAGAGAATTCTGATATTTAACTACATATTATGTATATTTTTTTTATCCATAGCCAAAAGATACAGTCATTTGATCTTTTTTTTTTATTATGGGTGGGGGAGGGGAAATCCTCATGTACACCCGGCGCACGGGTCTGCCGCGCCGGGTAGTGCTGGAATTTTACCAGCTAAAACCCCTCCCCTTCGACCCTGCCCTCTGGTACCGCTCTCGCATCTTCTTCAGAGGGAGGGCCTGTTGGTCCTTAAAATCATATGTCACCAGTCTCTCTCTCCTCCTCTTCTTTGACCTTTAAGATGTCCTTAATCATGGTCTCTATTTTATTCCAGTTTGCCTCTCCTTCCAACATCAGGGGAATCAAGTTTTCCATCTGGATAGTTATTTCTAGCCCTTCTTGGCATGCATTCCTGAATATGTCCCATCTAGGACACCAGAAAATAGTGTGTTCAGGAGAGTCCCTTTCGGCACAGTAGACGCACTCGTCGTCGTCGACCTTAGCTATGCCTCTGACATAAGTTCGGAAGCAGCCATGCCTGGATAGTGCTTGGGTTAGGTGATATCCGACTTCACCGTGTGGTCTTTCGACCCACCTCCTAATGTCGGGTATTAAGGTCTTTGTCCAGCGGCCCTTTGTGCTCGTCTCCCATCTAGCCTGCCACCGTTCATAGAGCAGATTTTTCGTGTTTTTGCTATCCATTCCTTCGAAGGATTCCTTTCTCTGCAGAGCCAACAGGTCGATGAGGGCCACGCCGGCTATCACGTGGACCGCGTCTGCAGAGATGGTCCTGAAAGTACTGGCTATTCTGATGGCTGCCTTCCTGTGTGCACATTTCAGCCTCCTTCTTGTCCTGGCGATGTTCATGGCCCTTATCCATACTGGCGCGGCCAGCATTGTCATTTGATCTAATACCACACAAAACGAGCTTGATAAATTACTCATTAACTGTGTAAAATATCTATCTAAAAGGTGTTGATGCTGTATTTCAAAGAAATGGTTTCTTCGATTACCACGAAAATTCTTCTTGGCACGATATCGGACTATCGGGTCCAAATTTGAGAACTTTTAAATTCTTAAGGGAAGGACTCCATCCATATTTGCAGCATCCTCCAAGAAGGTTAGAATGTTCAAAATGTCCTCCAAATTTTGAGGCAAACGACTACTTTGAGTATATCAACTGGAAAGAACGTGAGTTAACAGAACCTCATCTATTGCCCCCCGTATTTCCAATGAAGACCTACGATAACGTATTAACCAACCTGACCTACTTATAGTAAATTTTACAAGTATCCTTGTCACACACAGTGTTTTGTGCGATGTGGAGCTTCTACAGCAGTTTGTGCCGCCGATACAAGAGACGGTTTCATAAGGACGCGAGCTGATTCCTGGAAAACCATGCCTTACTTTAATACGAAATCAGAATGCGTGGTGATTAAGTAACACATTTTATGAAAACCTAGTACCTAGTACTCTAAAGCGTTTATTTACCATAGTTGTTTGTATAACTTGTATCTTCAATTTTTAATACATTATAATATTCTCTTTTCCAAATCAGTTTATTTTATTCAAGATTTCGTGACCTACATTAAAACCAAACGAATAAAACCTTATTTTAGGATAATTTAAATGTGGTAAGTATTGTATATTTTAGAGTCAAACTACGAAATGTATACTTGGTATAATATTTTAAAAAACGCTTTAAATAGTAAATGTTCAAGTTCATTGGGGAGACAGATAGGGTTAATGTATAATTACCAATTTTTGTCAAAACACTATGTAGAACAAAGGAAAGCTTTTCCGCAATATTAGATTAACATATCTCCAATGGGATATTTTTTAATGTTTTTATAGCATTTCCGTAAATTTTAAATACTTAAAAATTTCAAGGTCACTGGGGATGTAGAAGATGTTAACCGATTTCGACAAACTTTCACCATTATACTAAGAAGTGCATTAGACAACTTATTTGTGGTATTATATTTTGAAATCGAAAAAAAATATATTTAAGTGTGTCTTTCACTCCACCCTAGTCTACATGTTCTTGTTAGTCACACTAATGCACCTGATAATACCTAGATTTTGAAATTTTATAGTAAAGTGCAAATTTTGACATTAGTTAATTTTAATATTTCCATTGCATGATTGCTAGAGATTTATTCTTGTTCCTTGGCTGGCAAGATTATATAATCACCTTTTATGACAGCCCAGTGGCGCCCTTTGAATGTCTATAGTCTTAAAATCTACGGCCCTATGCTCTCCAATAAAAAACTACGTGCCGTTCGCACAGGTGAAACACTTTTTAATATTTGGGTATTAAAATTGTTACAGCATAATATACCCACTTTCCAGTCCGAAAGCTGGTAAAAGTGTGACCACATTCCAACTTGAAATTTCAGTTCAATTGTCGAATGAAGTTGAAATGTCGTACTTTGAAACTTCTGTTACGTAAGCAAATTTTATTATTTCTGTATGATTGTGAATAAAAGTTCTTTTATATTTACTAATTCCTTCGAGTTGATGCCCACTCCAAGGCAGAGCCGACTCTGACACCAAATTATTTTTTCTGGACTTGCTAATGAATTTAGGCTCCTGCTCGAGTCTAGATTGCCTCTCACTGCACCGGAATTAGTCCAAGCCCCTACCAAGGAGGATCTCGAGGGACTAAACTTGCGTCGTTGACAATTTGAAAACTTATTTTAACATTCATATAGAGGTATACGTTCGTTGTACTGTCCCTAATTTATATGTATATTTATTAGTATCCGCATATCTTGTTGCGGAGTAATGAACAGCGAGAGAAAATACGCGGAAATGAACTAGCCGTCTGCAACGAATGTGATTTATTTAAATCTCCTGGTGTGGTTTTTGTTGAAAAATCATATTTTCGGGACTGATGGGATGATTTAAAAAAATTGTTATCGTTAATTTGGTCATAATGACTTGAATAATATTCATTATGTTTAACCGACATAATTTTTAATAAGCAACTAATTTAAAAATAAATCAAAAACGTGCTTTCAAAAACCAACTAAAGTTGTTAAGAATGCGCCAAGGGGAAGAAAATAATGTTAATAATAATAACTAGGTTAATAAATGTGAAAGTGTGGGGAATTCAATGAGCAGAATTTTCTGTTTTTCTAAGTATTTCGATAGTCAAGTAAGTCAGGCCAGTCAGTTAGACTCGTTACTACAGAAATAAGAAAATCATTTACTGACCTTATCGGAAAATTATTAGACGCATTAACATAGCATCACGGGATAATCCCTAATAATAAGTGTGAGGTAGTCTTTCAGGATCCTTTAAAGTTATCCTTTATAAGTATCACGCCACAATTAAGTTTGATTTACATGTTATACAGAGTGATTCTTTTAAGAAGGCCATTAGAATATTCCCCACTTGCAAATGAGATAAACATTTGAGATTTGGTACTTAACATCGACCGTTGTGGCACTTCCAGAAATACCGAAAGTTGATGCCATCTTTGTTTTTTAAACGGACACACCAAATTTTGATATATATTTTTTGAACTCGGCTTTAAATTCTGAGCATACAGCGTTCAGGCTGTCGGTACTTATCTGTAATAGTTTCTGACCAATGTCAATAGAGTATGATTGCACAGCATGGCCGCTGCAGCTGCTTGGTTGACAATAATCTACTTTTACATTTGTATCCATGTAAAATGATTTGAGTTTTTAGTGCCTTTTTGAACGTTTCTCTTGTGTAATATTTGTTGTTAGTGTTCTATATCTATTACACATTTCCCAATTTGCTGAACTGACTTTTATCTAATGCTTTATTATCCTCTTTTGCAAATACAAAACGAAGAGTATATTGCATTCGATCAGCACATTTCTAAAACCGGTAACATTGCTCGTAGAGAAAAAAATCGGTAAAGTTATTTACACAGAACTTCCCTCGTTATTTGCGCATGGCGGTCACTCTAAAAAATTATTAATTACGAAATGACATTGAGAATACAGATCGGAATATAGTTATTGCTATTATTACAAAAAAAACTGATAACTTTTGGTCAAAAAAATATACAGAATGCTCATCCAACAGCAAAAGTTCAATACTAAATAACAGGTGCCAAATATGGAAGGCTTGCGAAAATACCTTTACAAATATCCACCACGACTGAATTATTTCTTGTGATGCCATTATTCAATAAAAGTATATAATAGGCGCATATGCCAAATATGACATTTTCAATTCCACATTCACGTAATGGAGTGGAAGTATAGTGGTGGTTAAAAAATATAAAAAATTTTCAGAATTTTTTTTTTTTGAATGGGTTTAGACTTTAGAATGTCACGAAACACGAAAATTTTAAATTTGAGCAAAAAAAAATTTTTCGCTCTATTCCAGTGTAAAATTTTTTTCCAAAATGGTGAAAGGATGTGCTAAATTTTTTTTTCCGAAATAGGTTTTAAATGTCATGAAACGTGGAAATTTTAAATTTGAAAAAAAAAACTATTTCGTCTATTCTATAATAGTGATAAGTAGATTACCTAAACAAGTTTTCAAATTTTTTTTTTATTTTTCAAAAACATTTTTAAATTTGTTTGAATAATTTTAGAATGCCATGGAAACGTGGAGATTTTAAATCTGAACAAAGAAAAAAATTCCATTTTAGTTGTAAAATTTTTTTCGAAATTTTTAAAAAATTTTTTTAAAAAATGGATTTAGAGCGCTATAAAACGTGGAAATTTAAAATTAAAAAAAAAAAAATTCCATCTATTTTAGTGGTAAATTTTTTTTCAAAAATGTTGGTAAAAAATTTTCAAATATTTTTTTCTTTTAAATAGGTTTAGAATGCCATGAAACGTGGAAATTTTAAATTTGCACAAAGAAAAAAATTTTTTTTAGGGGTGAAAATTTTTTCAAAACTTGGTGAAAAAAATTTTCAATTTTTTTTTTTTTTCAGAAATAGGTTTAGCGTGTCATGAAACGTGGAAATTTTAAATTTGAGCAAAAAAAATTTTTTTTCATCTTGGTAAAAATTTTTTCAAAAATGTTAGTGAAAAAAATTTTCAAAAATTTTCAAAAATTTTTTTTCCCGAAATAGGATTGGCGCGTCATGAAACGTGGAAATTTTAAATTTGAGCGAAAAAAAATTTTTTTCACCATTTATTCCGTTTAGACGGTCCACCCTGTATATTTTCCAGTGAAATTTCTACCATTTCTGCGCTGACAGTAGCGTCAACTACCTACCAAATTTGACTGCTCTCCGTCAAGTAGTTTTTTAGTAAATGCACCAACAGACAGACAGACAGACAGACAGACAGACAGACTGACGGAATTGAAAAACCTATATTTTCGTAATCTCCGTGATCTGAAACGTCAGAATCCGTAAAAATCTCGGAGGGCGATTTTTTCTAGAATACAATACTTCCCTTCGGTATGCGAGGGAAGTAAAAATTTATATCAATGTGTTGGCGATCGAATTCTGAACAACTTTCAAAATGTGCGTCCGTCTGCTCGTTCGTCCGTCCGTTCATCTGTCTGTCTGTCCATCCGTCCGTCCCCCTGTCTGTCCGTCTGTCCGACCGCCCGCCCGCCAGAGTGCCTGCCCGACCGCCCTCCCGCCCGCCTGCCCGCCCGCTTAAACAAAAAATTTACAAAAAATCTGTGACGTGTATCCTAGAGAATGTGCAACAATTATATAAACAGTGCAGTAAATCGGCAAAGAGTATGATGATCAGCTTGTTTTTATATTCATCCTGTTCACATGCCAAAAGTTATTTCTATTTCCATATGACATGTGAATTTTATTGAAATTATTATAATTATAGTGAGGTATAGTAATCGTAAAAAATATTTCAAATTTTTTTTTTGTACACGTATATATTATAACCTGATCTAGAACTGGATTATATTTTTGGCCATTTCCGGTGAAGTGTTGGGGGGTAAATAGGGGTGAATATGGAAAAATAAGTAAAGCAAGCTGGTAAGAGCACAGAAACTTGAAATTCGGTGTATGTACTAGATGCCAAGACCTCACATTTTTTTATAATATTTTTCATCTCAGCATTATTGAAGGGGTTGATAAAATAAAATTAAGATATTCGCTTGAAATTTGGTACACGTATATATTATAACGACATCTGAAACTAGATTATATTTTGTCATGATCCCGTTGAAGGAGTGGAGGGTAAGTAGTGGTAAATAGGGAAACTTAAGTAAAGCAAGCTGGTAAAAGCACACAGACTTGAGATTTGGTGTGTATACAAGAAACCAAGCCCTCAAATTTCTAATATTCCTCAACCACCCTCCCCCATCCTCACCCCTCCGCTCCATTATTAAAGGAATTGATAACATGAAATTGAGATGTTCACTTGAAAATTAGTACACGTATGTTTTGTGATGACATCTGATTGAGAAGGTTCCGTTGAAAGGGTGGGAGGTGGTAGATTGTGGATAGAGGAAAATAAGTAGAGCAAGCTGGAAACTTCATATTTAACGTATATGGTAGAAACCAACTCCTCAAATTTGTCTATGACATCTGCCCCAAATTTTATTAAAATTCTATGACAAATAAACTCCACATACTAGAGTGCAAATAAAGTTAGTGTTTCTTTTAAAATGAGTTGGATGAAAAATCTGAATATGGAAGTAGTGATTCCCTAGACAGTTGTCTTATATTTATATTCTACATTTTAAGAATCCCCTCGTTACATTTCTGAGATGGAATATATCAATGAAGTTAACCTATATGATTTAAAAGTGGGAGATTTCTACTGCATCCTTGGATGATATAACACAATACAACAACGTTAAATTATCGAATCGTTGTGATCCATCTTGGAAATAAAATTAATAATATCCAAACTATGAGACTATTAATATTCATACTTACCTTTATGATTATGTATAATGTGTATAATTTAAAACATTCAATGGTGGTAGATGACACATTTAAAACGTATGTTTATAAACATAATTTTGAAGAACTGTACTTTACTTCTATTAAAACTGTGTTATTTTTGTAGCGTTCTAGCTCATTTTCTTTCACTGATATTTTATTTGTATACATATTTTGAACATCCGTAATTGTAAAAATCAAAACAGATACCAAACTAGGTGTGTCTTTAAATTATTTCGAGCATATTACGTTGCATATTTGTTTAGGACCTTAATTAAATGGAAAATGAAACGGTACCACGATCTTATTTTTATATTAGATTTACTATTACTCCTGCATTTTACAATACAAACCACAGATTATTGTTATTAATGTGGTAAATAAAATAAACTTAAACTTATTAGAAACTTTTGAGCCCGATAAAAGTAAGATATAATCAATAGAAAGTTGATGAGAAATACTTTAAATTGTATAAAATCGTAAATTTCGCAACAGGTTTATAAAACCATTATTGTATGTATTAATATATATCTGTACTGTATTAGGTTTAAAAAGTCATGCTCTTCTACCCGTTTTAATTCTGACCTACTCTCAATTATATAGAACACCGCAGCATCGTCCGCGAAACTTATGACTTTTCCCATCGAGAGTATTTTAAATAATGCGTTTATATAGATATTAAAAAGTATAGGGCCTACTACCGTTCCTTGTGGCACTCTATATTGTACTGTATTTTCAAAACTTACAATATTATTACCTTTTGCCCGTTGTATTCTGCCTGTTAAATAACTTGTCATAAGTTTCAATGATATGTCTCGAAAACCGATATTTTTAAGCGTTTTTAAGAGTTAAGTATTGCAGACCGTGCTTCGGCTAAGTCTAAGGTAGTATAAAACCGAATCTAACCCATTCTATAACTTTCGCAGTTTCACATCAATGGCGTGAATTTTCACGCACTAATTAGATGTTATGTCAAAATTCACGCACTCTGAACAGCTATTTTTCTGTTTTATATAATATTCCCCGATAAATACATACAGGGTGTCCAGAATTGCACAGGCCAAACTTCACTAAGCAATACAACTTTTCAAAATAAGAAAAAAGTTCCTATAAACATGGGTCGGGAAGTGATTAGTTCCCGAGGTACAGGGTGTTCAAATAATTCTCCTGAAAATGTTTTTTTATGTATATTTTCGAAACGTCTAAAGACAAACAAATGATAATTTACGCGGGAATTTTTCTTTTTATGCTTTTCAAGAAAAATTGACAGCCACGTACGAAAATCATTCAGGAGCGGGTGAAACGGGGGGGGGGTAAGTATAATTTATTTAGCAACTTTATTATGTGACACATTAAATTAATTTATGAGCAGAACTTAAAAAAATTGAAGTTTTCTACACAAGAAAAGTGTATTTTTTCTCTAAAATTATCAGTTTTTGAGTAAATCTTATCTGAACTTTATTAATTAGTAACCATTATTACCAGCATTCCTGGTATGCAGGAGTGTGCCGTGATTGTAATGTTTGTAACAAATGAAAAATAATCTAGGATGCAATGCCAAAATGACAATAATGACATTGTTGTTTTTTGGTTTTCTGTAGTTCATTGTTCTGCAGTTTTATTGTTTCCCTTTGGTATTTTTAATAATGTGGAGTACGCGGATATTCATTTTATTTATGGATATTGTAGTGGAAACGCGAATGCCGCGGTACGCGAATATCGCAGAAGATTTCCTAATAGAAGGAAACCATCTAAAGATGTTTTTATTCGATCCCACCTAGAATTTAGAAATGTTGGATTTAAAAGAGGTCCAAGAAATGAAGAACCGCGAAATGGGCGATTTAAAAACATAATTTTGGCCAAATTTAATAATAATAATAAATTAAGTATTAGGAGAGCGGTTCAACAGCTGCGTGCGCAAGTTGTGCATGTTTCCAAAACAAAGCTTTTCGGATTCTGAAAAAAGACCACAGAAAAGCTTTTCGAAAGGCGTATCAATTTCCGTAATTGGTTAATAAATGCCATGGAACAAGATCCCGATTTCGGAAATAAAATTATATGGACTGATGAAGCTACCTTTAACCATGACCGATCGGTTAATTTTGTCACGGTCCACTTTATTTTGATCTGATTTTGCAAAAGAAGTGTGCGTGTGTTGGTTTGGAGAGCGGACTCTGCTTTGCTGTTTGGCTCAAGTGCTTGTATTGAAGGGTTTAACTACGGGTAATTATAAGTACATATGATAGCAAATTGGCCATCGGTAGTTTATAATTCGGCTATACCAACCTCAAAGATCTCTTGTCGTATTAATACTGTCCATAGGCGTACGCCAAATTTTAGTCTTTTCATTACCATAATAAAATTAATATCTTTTTAATTAAAAGAGATTACATAATGCCGTAAAGTGTTCTAGATAGGCATTTTATCTATCACCTAAATGATTTTAATTGTTTGGATTCAGCGTTTAAGGCGCTAATACCCCTTTTTCCTACCCAAGTGATGGCAGATGCCCACTCATTTTCTAGACATTTCGATTCCTATTTAATTTCCAGGGAGTTTAATTCGAGGAACCATATTTTAAGACAGAAAGTAAATGGTAGTCGTGTGAAAGTGGTAAATAGTTTTGGAAAATCCATAATTTTGGGATAAATCCACATTCACCGACACTTGTGATTTTCACATAATATTCTATTGATTTGTTTCGTATTTTAATTTTGTGAAGATCTTAACTCCGTAAGAGGATTTTGAAGCCATTATTTCAAGCACCGTCTTAGTCCTGCTAAGAAATATTCAAGCATCTTCTGAGGCCCTCCATAGAGGTATGTTAAATTTCTAAAGTTAACCAAATTATTATTAGCTGATACTATATCACGAGCATTTGTCAATTGAGGTTAATTATTTTAGGGTCGCTCTGGCAGGGTGCACATCACATTTCCCCTATGTATGTATAAGTTGTCCTTGAGTTTTCGTCTAAGAGAAATTATTCTGGGTTATCGAATACGGTTCTGCTGTCCAGTTGCAGACTTTCCTCTCACTTGTCTACTTGGAGACGCCTAAGAGGTTCCCCTGGTTTCCAGACAATCCATCGAGGCCTATGTGATAATCGAGGTTCCTGAATGAAAAATATATGTTGCTCTGGTATGTAATTACTGTATAAATTGTTTTTGACTCGGAACATACATTTAAACTTGTGGAAATTATAAGAACGCTTCGTGAAACTCTGGACCAGAACACGAGCATATAAACATTGCTACATGTATGAAATTCCGATGCCAAGTTATAATATTTAAATACCTGTACACACATATAAGCTTAATTTGCTCTTTTACCTAGAACAAAGTAATAATATGTATCTCTTACATTTCTTTTAATGTGTTCCTTCTGATTCTTTGATAAGTAATAATCATTAGCTTGTCTTCTTAATTTAATTGTAAATTTTGTTTATCATAGTTGTTTTTTTTTATTCATTTACTATCATTTAATATATAATAATACACATACATAATCATACATATATATGATAATATTGGATATATAGTAAAAGGTTGTAAACCAAAATATATGGCCATATAGTTGGGAAATCGCTATATTTTTTTTGTGCTAAATTATTTTATTGAAATTACTTTAGTTTATGAATATACGCATATTAATATATTTCTTTGTCATAACCTAAATAAATATCTTGCTTATTCATTTGTCTATCCACTTAGAGTTGTGAGTTATTTCGTGATTTTGGAACACAATTAAAATAAAATTCCTAGCCAAATCAATTGTTTTATTTTTTTTTAAATCACGTGGCGCCCTAATCATATATTAATTATTTAAATCATATTTATCGTACTGCCTTGCTCTACTGATATAGCTGGCATTGATTTGGTACTTAATTATTTTAGGCAGATCATATTTAAGATATTTTAGGTTGTTTAATTAAACTTTAATTATTATTCCTTTTTCTTGTTGTTACGTGTGTTACGCATATACTTATGTATATATATATTTTTCTATTAGCTAATTATATGTGCCACGATAAACAAGGACCCTGAGAGTCTCATGCTCACTATGCTCTATTTTCCCGATAAGTTTTTTTTATCACTATTATTGTAATTAGCTTATACCGTCTAACTTTTTTTTTTCTTTTACTCCGAGGTTACCGTGGCAATTTTAATAATTTAAGAATCTGGGCTCATCAGAATCCTTATAAAATTCGCCCTAGGTCATTTCAACAGGAGTTTAGCGTTAATGTATGGTGTGGTGTTATAAAAGGGACATTTTGTGGGTCCCACATCCTTCCTCCCCGTTTAAATGGACCATTATTTAATGATTTTTTAAATAACCATTTTTTTCAATGTCTTGAGGATATTCCTCTTAATTTAACAAATGAATGCTGGTTTCAAATGGATGGAGCCTGTACATTTTGCTATTGAGAACCGTTTGTGGGCAAACAATAATTTTCCTGAATGGTGGATCGGTCGTTTAGGTGCAAGAGCCTGGCCGCCCCGTTCACAGGATTTAACTCCAGTTGATTTTTTTGTCTGGGGCTATTTAAAGGACAAAGTCTACGCAATCCCTGTAAACACGAGAGAAGAGTTAATAGAAATAATTCTCGAAGAATGTGAAAATTTACGGGCTAATCCTGATTTCATTCGTGAAGCTACACACTCTGTACGGCGCAGATGTCAGAAATGTGTTGAAGCTGACGGAATGCACTTTGAATAACTCTTGTAATTTGTAATTTACCTTACTTTAATCTAATTCATTGTTGTCTAATAAAAAATTGTAATCAAATTTTGTTTTACTGTCATTGTTTTTTCTGGTCTGCTAAAATTATTCATAAAAACTATTCGCGAATAAAGTTTAGACAAGATTTACTCAAAAACTGATAATTTTAGAGAAAAAACACAGGAGACTTTATATAGATACCCAATTCCTACGGCCATTTTTCCCTTTGGATGATGTTCCTACGCCACTGTCCATTTTACTGTTGATTTTCATGTTTTATTACCCCGTAATCAAATAACACTTGAATGGAAAGCATAAAGCAGCGACTGAGGCACTTTTTGTAGCAGCTCAGGTTCTTAGAAAATAACAATAAAGCCGACATAAATTTTAATTATTTAGAGGCATTCTCGGGAAAAAGCCGAAGATTTAACCGTAATATAGTTATGACGCATTATATTTTAATTTCCTCCAGTTCACCCACGTAAGAAGCACGGGAACACTATGAAAATTAAATGATATGGCCGTCTCGGCGGAGGTAATTTTAAACACTTCTGTTGTCATAAAAGATGCGAAAAAGAACCATTCCGCGACTTTGAAAAAGAGGTGACAAGGGACGCTGTTTTCAGAGTTAAATAAAATAACATTTCTATGAGAGTACGACTCGAGAGCCGTTACGATGCCAAAGGGACATAAAGACATTCATGCGGGACACACAAATAATAAATATTATAATACAAATGGCGGCCGGCTCTGTGTTTGCCTCGGCATGACAATGCAACACATTGTTACACACAGAGTGCTGATGACAGTTTTGCTTCTTGGAAAAAGTTTTATCGGTGCTTTGGGGATGAGCACGCCTTTGAGTTTCGGATGGAATGTGCATATTTAGTATAATGTCCGCGGACACAGATAGGACAGGAAGTACCTCAGAGCTGCTAGTGATGCTGAAATCCACTGAAGGACTCATTTATTTATGATAATATTAGTGGAGGCAAATGGGCCTTTTCAGCATATTTTTTTTATTGCGGAATCATAAAGTTTATGAAAAATTAAAATACCCTTATTTTTTCAATTTCTATTTTGATGCAGATTAGAGCCAGAAAAAAATAATTAAATTCACCTATTTACAAGTCCAATTTAAACGATTATCCGTAACGCGCCATTAATACGTCAGCAATCCCAAGCCAATAGTGTAAAAGGCGACTCGGCAACGTTGTACAAAATCAGCATTCAATTGACGTTTGTAGTGATGGGCAATATCGCGATTTTCCAATCACTCCTTAACGGCGACTTATATTTTTCACTTCCGGTGGTTTTAAACTAACGCCATCACAATCTGCAAGCTGATATGTTTACCGTTCGCCGTAATTTGTTTGTGTGAATGTATGGCTGCATTAAGCAGCAATGGACAAGTATGAATTGAAAGTAAAACGATGTAAATTACACTTTATATTATATTTTATATAATCACGGTGATTTAATCACGGTGATTTAATCACCGGCAGTGACATATCGCTCATGACTAGACGTTTGACAGCTTGTTGATGTTAACATTTTGGTTTTGAGTTTAGCGTAAATTGAAAGCTTCCGATTTCGATTAAAATGTCTAGCAAGCAGTGTTTCGTTCCATTCTGTGAAAATACGACCGAAAGCCAGAAGACCCAGAACGAGCTCAAATGAAAGTTAGTATAGGTATCCGCTATCCGCACGCTCGGTGATCGCAGTGTTGCCGGTTTGCAAGTTCTTCTGTTGTGTCCTCGATGATGATTGGTGGGATTACGTGTGCAACCAAGGCGCGTGAAACTCGAGCGTTTGAAACCCCGTGAAAGTTGGTGTATTTCGCTAATTTATTTATCAGAGATTGCTGTTCTAAGACGCCTCATTTTTAGATACAAAATTATTTCATTTCCCCGAATGGCACCCACCATATTTAAATGTCAAAATTCGAATGCACTGTAAAGGCCATTAGACGAGATAGACCTAGACTTGAAAAAGTTTACCGAATGAGTGGATTTTTACGAAATTTTGTGGATTCTGTTCTTTTTGATGTCTAGATCAAACTCCAAAAACAATTGGCCGCTATTACCTCGCAATGGGCTTGTTCAGCATTTTTTTTATTTCGTAAATCGAAAGTACAAGTATAAATTAATGGATCTGCAAAAAATCAGAATCTTATTCGCACGTTTAGTATCTTAAAAACTATTACAAATTTCCATCTCGCGAAAATGGGGCGTGGCCAGGCGCTACGTCACTATACGCATAAACTCGGCGATCTCAATAGACTTGATGATCCCTTGTATATATTATAAGTGGTTTCGAAGTATTGTTTGTTTTGCTTACTACTTTACAGTAGGGGAGAACAATTTGGTGAAATGTCAAAAAATTACAATTTTCTCTCGCTCCCCTGCAGAACGAATTTTCGATTTCGACTCTGCAATTTACGATTATAATTCATCGCCGGGTTTCTCCTTTCCGTAGACACATAGAACGAACTTTCACTCGACGTATTTATTTAGTTACCAGCGTTTAAAAATTCAATGTTTTTCGACTTTTCAGGTTAAATTTGAAAGGTTCCAGAAAGCCATTTTTCTTACGTTACTTGCGTATAGTGACGTCACAAATGAGCGCTCGGTTTTTGCAACTATTACTAATTTCAACTCCTTATATCTCGAGAACGGAAAAAGTTAATAATACGAAATTTTAAGTGCATAATGAGATATCGAGTACTATATGAAAAAGTATAAAAACCATATAAAAAGAATATCATGGAACAAGCCCATTGTGATGAACAATGGTTTTGTTGTTGATTTGTATTAATAGAAAAATTGAGATAAATAAAGAAATAAAATGCATTTCAGATAATTGGAATAGAAATAACAACTTTCTACTGTTATAAAATTTTCGATAAATGCCTATTTTTCGAGATGTAGGTCGGTTTCGGAATTGTGTCAAAAAAGGACAGGTGAAATAAAAGTGGTGAAAAAATCTATTCTCATGAATGTATTATTAAAATACAAGACGTTTTTCCTGTATGACTTCCTAAAGTGCACGACGTCCAAGTTATTCCGGAAAAACACGACAAAAAGACCCTTGTCGGAAAATGGAGAATCTCGTAAACTATGAAATTTATAAATATGGAAAAATTCACTCGTATATTGAACAGATTGGGCCGTTACTTGATGAAATCCATGATAATTAGGAAGAAAACTATATTAGTTTTTGATTTTCACCTTTATTTCTTGTCAACAGCCAATTGTTTCGCCACACAGTGGCTTCTTCGGATGTTGAGTACTGGTATACCAGTACTCAACATCCGAAAATATACAGAGTGCTCATCCAAAAGTTCAATACTAAATAACAGGTGCCAAATATGGAAGGCTTGCGCAAATACCTTTACAAATATCCACCATGACTGAATTTATTTCTTGGGATGACCACCCTGTACATTTTTCAATAAAAGTACAATAGGTGCATATGTTAAATACTATTGTCATCTATCACATTTTCAATTCCACATTCACGTAGTGAAGTGGAAGTGTAGTGGTGGTTAAAAAATTTCATTTTTTTAAACTTTTCAAAAATGTTGGTAAAAAATTTAATTTTTGGTTCTTCTGCAATGGGTTTAGAATGCCATGAAATGTGAAAATTTTAAATTTCAGCAAAGAAAAAAAAATTCCATCTATTTTAGTGGTAAACATTTTTTCTAAAATGGTGAAAAAAATTATCAAAATTTCTTTTTCTGAAATAGGTTTAGAATGTCATGCATGAAACGTGAAAATTTAAAGTTGAGCAAGAAAAAAATTATTCCATCTATTCTAGTGGTAAATTTTTTTCCAAAATGGTAAAAAATGTTTCTATTCTTTTTGTCCGAAATAGGTTTGGAATGTCATGAAATGTGGAAATTTCAAATTTGAGCAAAACATAGTTTTTCATCTATTCTATAGTAAGTAGTGATAAATAGATAAAAAAAAATCAAACAAAGTTTCATATTTTTCAAAATTTTTTTAAAACATCTTTCAATATTTTAAGAATGCCATGGCAACGTGGAAATTTTAAATTTGAACAAATAAAAAAAATGTTTCCATCTACTTTAGTGGTAAAATTTGTTCAAAAATGGTAAAAAAAAATTCTAATATATATTTTTTTAAATAGGTTTAGAACGCTATAAAACGTGGAAATTTTAAATTTGAACAAAGAAAAAAAATTCCATTTATTTTAGTGGTAAAAATTTTTTCAAAAATGTTGGTAAGAAAAAATTAAAAAACATGTTTTTTAAATAGGTTTAGAATGCCATGTAACGCGGACATTTTAAATTTGAACAAAGATAAAAATTTTCTCATCTATTTTAGTGGTAAAAATTTATCTGTTGAAAGTAGAATAATAGAATATTTGTACAAAAATATGGTGGTCACATTGAACATTTACGTCAGAATTTCGTCAACATTGTTCTTGTTCGTTAATAATAATTTGTTGGTGTTGTATGTAATTAAATAAGAATCCATATTTTTCTTTAAAAATTATTACAACTGTCTTTTGTTTCCATGGCATACTTGATGAAGTCAGGAATCTCTCGGCAAGATAAGGTACTTATTGATTTTTATTGAATAACTCGATATGGGGTGAAGTTCGGTATAGGGAATGCTTAAATAACTCACCCTAAAATTCAATTTTCTTTCGAATGGTGTGAAAAATAATAGTAGGTGCCATTTGAAAAAATTGACTTTTTGACAATTTTTGATTGCGACATTTGAAAATCGATTGCGCCCTTATGGTACAAAATGGGACCACCGATGGGACATCAAAAGTTAACCTGGACTTCCAGCTAACTGCTTCACAAATTTGGTTTCATAATTTTGAAAGGTTTGCGAGATACAAATTTGTTCGTAAACTACTACAGCGGCAATTTATTTCAAAAAATTGGACATATGTCAAAAATTGTAACAGATAAGTTAACATAACTTAGGTTCTCTAAACTCAGAGTTAGAAGACCAATCGAACCATGTAAAGAAAAATATAGGTTTCCATTTAAAATAAGAAAGTTGGTACCAATTTTTGGCACACCCTGTATAGTTGGAGGACTGAAAATATTTTAGATAGAACGGGCATGATCGATTATGGCTGCATACCAAATTTCAAGTTTCTAATCCAACTGAAAGTTGAAAAACTTCTAATGAATGGCGTACGTGAATCACCCTGTATACCCCTATTTACCCCCCAACCCTTCACCGGATATGTTCAAAAAACAATCCAATTCCAGATCTCGTTATCGTATACGTGTACAATATTTCAAATCAATATCTTGAACCGTCCCGGAGAAAACGTGCGGAAAAAAAAAAGTTACAGGCCGACAGACAGAATTTTTTTTTCGCCCAAATTTAAAATTTCGACGTTTCATGGCATTCTAAGCCTATTTCAAGAAAACAAGTTTTTTTAAATTTTTTTACGATTACTATACTTCCACTCCACTTCGTGGATTTGGAAGTAATTGAAAATAATATCTAAAGCTCTTTCTGAGATATTAAAAAATAACGATTAAAAAAACACCCTGTACCAAAAAAATTAAGCATTTGCGTACATATGTTCATATGAACTTTTCTTTATAAAATGACCTAACGACTCATATTCTGAAATATTAGCACGTCACTGAGGAACACCCTGTATAATACCCAACTTCCTATAAATTACGTTTATAAAAATAACGAAAAATAATATACCTAAAATACGCTGGAAATTAAACTAATTTTTTGGAAACGATTAACTTCTCGAGATGTAACGGACACATTAAAATACAAGATTTCCTTAAGACATTTTTCTTAGTGTAGGTACATGACATGTATAATAATGTTCGCGTACACAGATAGGCCAAAGTGAGCGGGAGTTACTTCCTGTTTGCGAAGAGATAGGACTAACAATTCGCGGCTGCCGTCCGCATGGGGATTTGGCATCAGAACTGGACTTGTTTCTCATAATTAACGCCATCCCTCGACGGAAAGACGGCTATGACTCGAAATGAACTCGATATCCTGCTAACTAAAACATATAGCTTCATTAAACTCGAATTTGAATTCATTTTCCAGGGGTTGGCCGGAAACTTTTTGTATATTGAAAGGTAACGTGTTTCGTTATAAATGGTCTCACCAGGAGGTATAAATCAAACTCCGTGACGTTGAACTAACTAAATTTTCCTGCGTTTTTTTGAGAATAAAGGGAAGGCGGGTTTGGAGGGGAAACTGTCTTTCTGTCACGTTTGGATATTACTTTCTACGATCTTTTAATTCCACAACCACGTAGTTGTAATAACTGGGGTTTTATTCCCCTAATTACATGATTTAATCAGACATTACCATTGGTATAGTACGGAGTGTCCCAATTACTTTTGTAGACTCTGCCGATATTATAATATATCCGTCGAAATCAAAACTGTGCTTACCCTTTTCCTTCTAGGTGATTATATCAAAGAGTATAATAAATAGAGAAGACAAGCCGTCGATTTGCCGGGAGTCGCGGTTTGGTTGCTTTGGAGACGGTAGGCTCTTCGTCCTTGTCGCACACCTCATACCCTCTCTCTCCACTGTTTTACAAAGCAACACAGCCTTAGCCGGCGCGCATTAATTTCAAACAAATAGCGTCAATTGTCGTCAATCGTCACCTCCCCTAATGTACTGTGCGACAAAGAGAGAACGAACTGTGTGAGAAGGATGAGAAGCCTAAAGCCTCCCGCTGCTTATACATTACGCTTATGAAGCTTGTTTCTTCTATTTGTTAAACTCTTTGGATTTCATCCTTTTTGGTGTCCCTCAACCAGCTTACTTCACAAACAAACTTTACTGAATATTGAATGAACTCACTTGCACGTCAAGCAAATAAAACACGTGATTTTTCACTTAAACCACTATACATAAGAAAATGAAAACAAATGAAAATGACAATCACAAACATTATTTAACGATTACATACATTAACAAAATACTCTTAGTTCAATTACAACACATTAATTTATGCTTATTATAACCGACCAAATACTGAACAAATGTACTTAAACACTAAAATTGAAAAAGGTTTGCAAAACTAGAATTTACTATACCCTGTAGGTAGATGACAACCGATCAGACGTTAAGCCAAGAGTATTGATATTATCTCAACCGAAAGAGGACCTTTCAAAAGTGGGCAGTCAACTTTAACCCCTCTACCAATTAAAATCTTCTCTACTTTAAATCGTACCCCTATTTGAAATTCTACTAACTATGGCCTATCTTAACATTTTATGCTATTAAGACAGATGAAAAAAACCTTTTGTTCCTTACTTTGTATGGGGGAAAAAATCTAACTTATTTGGCCTATCTATTTATCTTAATTTATATTACATATGTTTTCTGGAATCCTCTCTCAACTGCCTTAGTCTTGAAAATCTCAGTAGACCCCCTCGGTGGGTGGCATTTAAACAAGCGTTTGACAGGGCCTTAACTTCAAGTAAGAAAACGAATTGGACAAATAATTTAGATGGTTGTTTAAAAAGCATGTTTCCCGGGCACTAAAATAAATCAGTTTGCAACAAAAACAGATGTTTCTATGACCAGTATTTTACGTTATTGTACTAAAGTCTCGACCCTTAAAATATTACCGAGATCGGAAATAAGAGAATACGATGATTCTATATGCAACAGGGCCGGACTTGGCTCCCTTAATTTGACTTTTGTTACATAGTGGATTGAAAGTATTGTTGCGTGTTTTCCACCTTTTAGGAAACGCCCTGTATTAATCCTTGGGTTCTAAAATAATTTCAACAAGAGATAAACACTTTATTTAATAATTTACTGACTATACAATTCTTCAAAATAACCTTTACACTTTGTTAACTTGATATTATTTAACCTCACTTTTTATCGACCTTCACTTTAATAAACTTTTCCTTCTGCGCCGGTAATCGCGCCTTATATACTCCGAAATTGCCTCTCTAGATCCATCCAGAAACAATCGAGAACCTTCTCACCATACTCTAGAAAAAGTCCATTTCTTTCTATAAGTTTCCAGTCACTCAATATTAGGCATAGGCGTATCAATTTCCAGTTCCAAGGGGGTGCAATTCATAACAGTATAGGTAGAGTCAGAGGTGTTACTCACATGTTCTTGTTGTTGGGACATTACACAATGGTGTAATTCAGTCTTTAAATTACAAGCCCTTTTGTTGGCGTATTTTTATTGGGTAGAGAAAGTGTTCTCTAGATGTTCAAGTTGGCAACGCGGAGAACTGTCAAGCGGATTTCCGTCGAGGATTGGTCTAGGAGACAGCCACGGGTCGACAGCGACGAGAGAGCTGAAGGTGGCGGTCCCGGTTTTGTAGTGAAGAATTTGGGTTTTACGTCGCTGACACTGAAAAGGGATTTGATTTGATGTTTCTTGTTTCTTTACCGTCCTGCCTGAAGCATTTTGTAAATTCCAGGAAGGAATTCTGTTGCTTGTCGTAATCCAATCGCCACGTGTTTCGTAAGGTTATGCAATACTCTCTATAGGAGGTAAGCTTTTATTTTATTTAGTTTGGGATCTTATTTAGTTCTTATTTATTGTAATTATTACAGAGTGTTTTGGAGAGGCTTATGTTTGGTATAAGCATATGTTTGGAGGGACTGGCCCTTTGAAAATAAGTTATGTTTGGAGAGGTTTATGTTCAGAATGAATGGTTCTGCCATTTTGGTTATGTAAGGGGGCCCAGCATTTAGATTAGTAATAGGAGGAAGTCTATTACTCAGATGTTTGGTTAATGTGGGTTCTGCTGACATTTTGAGAAGTTTTGGTTGGAAAGTTGTCCACAGCAGTCTCCAAGAGATTTAGGCAGAGATTTAGGAGTGACGCAGAGTCGTAGTCGTAAGCAACGTCGAGAACATCTTAGGAAGTGGTGACAGGTCACGCTGCAGTCGTCACAGAAAACGCAAGGCTCTAACCAGGTTTTATTGTTTCATTTTAGTTATATAGTCTTAAAGAAATTATTATAGTTTCCTTCAGTGATTTTTTGTCGAAACATTAAAGTAAATTACACAACGATTTTGCAACTACATACCTAGCATGATGAAAAGTCTTAAGATTTTTTACTGTAAGTAGCGCATGGTACCACGTGATACTAAATTACCTCCTGCTATGTCACATATGAAGTATTTTTAATAGAACATTGTTGATATCATTTAGGCCGTAGTTGCATTTCTATAGAAAAGGTCAAATCACTGAAACAATTTTAGATGGGGTTATGTACATATCTTGAATTTCTTTTGCATATGTAGATTATGTTTAGGGGACAATTGGGAAACTGTTTGTTTTTTTATTGCTGTACATCTCATGTGTGTTGTAATAAATGTCTAATGTCTACATGTTCTTATTATTTGCACTGGTACACCTGATATTTGTTTAAATTTTGAAACTTTACAGAGTAAAGTAAGAGTTTTGAGATCATAGAGATATTTTGAGAATTCCATCGCATGGTTGCTAGTAACTTAATTTTGTTCCGTGCTGGCAAAATTATTTAAATCACATTACGTAACATACAGCCGGTGGCGCCCTTTTGAGTGTCCACACACAATACTAACCCACGACCTTGTGCTCTCCACCAAAAATCGGCTGCCGTTCGCAACGGAATAACATGTTTTGATATTTAGGTATCTAAATATGTTACACGTTCTCTCCGGAATGGTATAAGATATTGACTTGAAATGTTGTACACGTATATATTATAACAAGATCTGAAACAGGATTGTTTTTTTGACCATATCCGGAGAAGAGCTGGGGGGTAAATAGCGGTAAATAGGGGGAAATAACTAAAGCAAGCTGGTAAGAGTACCGAAACTTGAAATTTGGTGTACGTACTAGCAGCCAAGGCATTAAAAATTTTTATAATATTTTCCATCCCCCCACCGCCCCCTACTCCGTTATTAAAGGGGTCCATGAAATAAAATTGTGATATTCACTTAAAATTTGGTATACATTTACATTATAATGACATCGGGAACTAAGGGTTTAGGTTAAATAGGGGAAAATAAGTAAAGCAAGGTTGTAAGAGTACAGATACTTGAAATTCGGTGTACGTACTAGCAGCCAAGGCATTAAATTTTTTTATAATATTTCCCATCCCCCCGCCAAGGCCACAGATTTTTTTATAACATTTTTCAACCCCTCACCACCTACTCTTATTATTAAAGGGGTTATTAAAAAAAGTTAAGATATTCACTTGAAATTTGGTACACGTATGTACTATAACGACAACTGAAACTAGATTATGTTTTGAGATGATTCCGTTCCGTCGTAGGAAAAGTTTTCTATGTAATTCTACCGCAGCGCTGGTCTGGTACACATAATGAGAAAGGCATCTTATCTTTAAGTGAAATATACTATACTCTCCAAATTTTATGACATTTGATATAGTAGTTTGAAAGCTATCATAAAACCTTTTTGAAAATTTAACTTTTAAGGGTGAATAGTTCCGAGGGGTGCCCTAGGTAAAAAATATAAATAATTTTAATATTTTTTTAACACAAGCTATTTGTTCCCGTAGCATTGCCCCATGCATAGTCCTGAGTCACCCTGTATGCATTATTTACTTCCAAATTTACATACAATATGAGATATTGTAAATCTAATATCATTAGGGATTTTATCATGTAGATATCCTAAATATATGAAGACATAAATAAAAGAAATATATTTAATTTTGAAACTATTGTTATTAATTTTAATATCCGCAAATACATTTTTCTATTAAATAATCGTTGGGAGTAAAGTCAACTATGCGACATATAATGCGATTTGATGTAGTTGATAGTATAATGGTTTACGCTGACAAGCTTATGATTTAATTTTAATGAAAATTATCTCTCCCTTTTCAAATTACCTATCTTAATGTGATTTTCTTAACGAACTCAACTAACCGAAATTCCCAAAACATAACGAACCGTGTCACCTGATTTCGTTAGCAGAAAATATAGCATAGCGCCGCATTAACGTTTAACTCAAATAAATTAAATTGATCTTACAAAATCATGACTAATTAGATACATTAAAAATGCATATGGCAGTGAGCCCCGAAAAGAAAAGTAGAAATACTATATTTCATTAGGAGTCTGGAAGTAAGGATTCTTCCGTGTGCGGCTTCGCCTCACACGAGAAGTTACGCAAGCACGGAAAAATCTAGTTCTAGACGTGCAATGAACTATATTTTTTACAATACTTCTTTGAAAACGATACCATAAAATCTATAATATATAACAAAGAAAGACATATGGTAGAAACTTGGAAGATTTTTAGTTTCATAAGTTTTAGGAATCAAAATAAATAATTTAAAAAAATTAAAAAACACGCCATTATTAACAAACTGAAACTGTTCAAAATGCACTAAAAAGAAGAAAATAAAATTAATACTAACAATAATTATGTTAAGAAACGTAAAATCGTGAGGCACCTGATGAGTAAAATTTTCTGCATCTCCAGGTACTTTGAACGCCCGACGCTTTTACGTCTTTTAACATAATTCTTGTTGTTGTTAACTTTATTTTCTCCCGTTTAGTGCATTTTGAACAGTATCAGTTTGTTATTAAAAGCGCGCTTTTTAATTTTTTTAAATATTTATTTTCATCGTTTTAGTTTTGTTCCAATTTGTTCGATAAAATTTCTTAACTATAAATAACTGGACCTATTTGTGATCCTAAAGCCGCCATTTTCATTCTTGAATTTCGACTAAATATTAATAATCTGCAACCTAGGAAATCCGCAGATACCGATTTTCATATGAATCAGACCATAAAATACAAAACTTATGGGCCATTTTGAATTGTTAAATTTGGACCAGATAATTCTAATCTGCAACCTCGACAACCCACAGATACCGATTTTCAGTCGAATCTGATAAACCTATCCGCCATATTGACGCCGCCATTTTGAATATTTAAGTTTTGATGACATATTTGTTTTCTACTTGTCAAGCCCTTTTCTCTGATACCCATATCAATGGAGTTGTAAAGAAAATTATAATCCGCCATCTTGGGTTGGCGGCCATTTTGAACATATTATAATATTGAGTATACTATACTGTATAGTTATCGAAGCTACACACAATTGCCAAGTTTTATGATCACGCAACAATTAAAAGTGGGTGAAAATTACGTTGAAAGATTCCGTTACATTGATAGATACAGATGAAACTAATAAAAGCGTGTTAAAAAAATCGGTAAAGGTATTTACACAGAACTTCCCTCGTTATTTGTGCATGGCAGTCACTCTAAAAAATTAATAATTACGAAATGACATTGAGAATAATAATCGGAATAGAGTTATTGCTATTATTACAAAGAAAACTTGATAAGTTTTGGTCAAAAAAATATACAGATTGCTCATCCAACAAGCAAAAGTTCAATACTAAATAGCAGGTGCCACATATGGCAGGCTTGCGCAAATACCTTTACAAATGTCCACCATGACTGAATTATTTCTTGGGATGACCACCCTGTACATTTTAATAAAAGTATAATAGCTGCATATGCCAGATATTATTGCCATCTGTCACATTTTCGATCCAACATTCACGTAATGGAGTGGAAGCATAGTGGTGGTTAAAAAATTTCATTTTTTTTTTTAAATTTCAAAAGATGGTAACATAATTTTCAAAATTTTTTCTTCTGAAATAGGTTTAAAATGTCAAACGTAGAAATTTTAAATTTGAGCAAAAAGGAAAGTTTCCTTCTATTCTATAGTAGTGCTAAAAAAAGTTTAAAAATAAAAAAATTTGTATTAAAATAGGTTTAGAATGCTATGAAACGTGAAAATTTTAAATTTGAGCAAACAAAAAAAAATTCGATCTATTTTAGTCGTAAGTAAAAACTTTTTGAAAAATGTTGGTGAAAAAAATTTTCAAAATTTTTTTTCTGAAATGCCTAGGTTTAGAATGTCATTTAAATTTGAGCATTCTAGTGTTAAATTTTTTTCCAAACTGGTAACAAAATGTTGCAAATTTTTTTTTCGAAATTGGTTTGGAATATCATGAAACGTGGAAATTTTAAATTTGAGCAAAAAAAATTTTTTCGTGTGTTCTATAGTAGTGATACCTAAATTGATTAAAAATGTTTTCGAATTTTTTTAAAAATTCTTCAAAAACATTTTTAAAGTTGTTTTAATAGTTTTAGAATGTCATGGAAACGTGGATAGTTAAAATCTGAACAAAGAAAAAAATTTCTGTCTTAGTGGTAAATTTTTTTAAAAACAGTTAAATAGATTTAGAACGCTATGAAACGTGGAAATTTGAAATTTGACGAAATAAAAAAAAAAATCCGTCTATTTTAGTGGTAAACAAATTTTCAAAAATGGTAAAAAAAATGTTCAACAATTTTTTTTTGAATCAGGCTTTTAGAATGCCATGAAACGTGGAAATTTTAAATTTGAAGAAAGGAAAAAAAATTGTTTCATTTTAGTAGTAAAATTTTTTTTCCTGAAATAGGTTAAGCGTGCCATGAAACGTAGAAATTTAAAATTTGAGCAAAAAAAAATTTTTTTCATCTTGGTAAAAATTTTTTCAAAAATGGTGAAAAAATTTTCAATTTTTTTTTTCTTTCTGAAATACGTTTAGCGCGTCATGGAACGTGGAAATTTTAAATTTGAGCAAAAAAAATTTTTTTTCACTATTTATTCCATTTAGACGGTCCACCCTGTATATTTTCCAGTGAAATTTCTACCATTTCTTCGCTGACAGTAGCGTCAACTACCTACCAAATTTGACTGTTCTCCGTCAAGTAGTTTTTTAGTAAATGCACCAACAGAGAGACAGACAGACAGACAGACAGACTGACGGAATTGAAAAACCTATATTTTCGTAATCTACGTGTTCTGAAACGTCAGAATCCGAAAAAATCTCGGAGGGTGATTTTTTCTCGAATACAATACTTCCATTCGGTATGCGAGGGAAGTAAAAGCATGTAACTACAAGAGTATATGTTACTACCAGAGTACTGGCCAGGGGGGCTCTCGGAGACCTCTGCTTGGCCCAGAGCCGGCTCTCGGCTACCATAGATCCCATGCCAAGAGGTTAATAGATAACTGGACTCGTTCCCAGTCCATTGGCCTCTGGGATTCCTATCCAGGACTCCGGCAAGCGAAGCTCTTAATCTTAGGGTCCTTGCCGGAGAGAGCAAAGCAAATTCTGCGTCTAAGCAGAAAGCAAATTAGAGCCGTGACAGGTCTCCTGACCGGTCATGGTACTTTTAGGAAACACCTGCACACAATGGGGTGGTTGACCACCCTGATGGCAGGTTCTGCGAGGACGAGGAGGAGACTTCCATCCACGTCCTCACTTCTTGCCCAGGACTGATGAACCTGAGGTACAAACACTTCGGTGTTGGCTTTCCAGTGCTGGAGGAAATAAGGAGTTCTCCCTTGGGAAGGATTTCAGCCTTTGGGCTGGAGTCCGATCTGTACGGGGGAGCTCCCTAACTCGTTAGCGGTAGCACAATGGGCCACAAGGCCTGAGTGTGGCGATCTCTAGGCGCCCCGCTAAAAGAAGAAGAAGAACTACAAGTGTAACAATATTGAAAACTGATTAACTAACTAATTAACTGTTAATAATAACAGCTCCATCTAATAATGTTCATAGTTTGAATTGTTATTATTATTGGTTATGTTTATTGTGCAATTGGTATTATTGCACAGGTTAAGTCCTTATGGAGTTTCACTTTGTGAAACTGCAATTATCGAAGCAGGCTCTTCGCAAATGTTTTGATTTTCTTCAACGAATGATACGCTTGTTGTATTTTGCGAGTAAGAAGGGTTAAATAGTTTTCGTGATACCTCAGTTTTTCTTTGTATGGGTTCTTCTATATATCCTTCTGCTACATTCGAAGAACGTCATCCTCCGTTCCTCCGAGTGAGTAAATCACCACCACTTTCTACGACATGCTTGCCAAAGAACGCCTTAGTCCTTGCCCTGTATATTCCCTGGGATTTCTTGGTTTTAAGCATTCTGCAACAATTCTCGGAACACCACTAATGGTATAGCATCCAATATGTTGAGCGTAACATCTGCCGTTTCGATATGCAACAAATAATCTTGTGTTCATGTTTCTAGGTCATAGAGCTACATATTTACGATAAAGTGTACATCTTTCATTGGTAATGGTGAAACTTCTTGATGTATGGGTTTTTCTATCTCGTAAAAACACGACAAGAAAGCTCTTATTATCTACCACATCGTCTAAATTTAAACGTATTAAATTATCTCTTCCACTCGCACCAAAGATCCCAAACACTAGTTTTTGTATATTTGTTGATTCGGCATTTTCTTTTATGGCCAAACAACATTTTACCATTTAGAATAATAATAATAATAATAATAAAAGGTCTTTATTTCCAATACAAATATAAAAAAAAATTAAATAATATACAGTTTCGACTCCATAACGTGGAAGATTTCATACACTTTGCTTTTTCGACAAAGTGAACTGGAAGAATATCGTCACTTACAGTTTTGATTTTCTTCAGATTTATCCATTTCGTAAAAAGTTGATATTCGTGATCATATCTTGACCTTGGATTTTACTGGTTATAAATTCGCGCTCGTTTGCGCCGCTTGCTCTAGGACGTTATCGTGAATTTCGGGATTATCTTCTGAGTACATTTTATCGGCATATATTTAATTGACAGAAAAGAAACAACGCTGAAAATGCAGTGTGAAGTGCAGGTATATATGATGCGTTTCTATGGTTACTCTCAAATTATTTCAAAGGTGATTCGTTTTTGACAAAACGTCAGAAAATATTACAGTAGTTCATCCAAATAATCAAACATTTACGAATTAAAATACAAAATAGCTACATGTTAAATAACAAATAACATATTGACTTTCTTAAATTTAGTTTACTTTGCTGTATATTTCTATTTTAAAATCATATATTCGGTACTTTTATTCAGCGCACGAAAAACATCGGATATCGGGAAAGCTTTTGCACTACGTGGATGTGGAAGTAAAGGAAATTAATAAAAACTAAATAAAAATTATTACATAAAATCCGGTCAAGCTCATTAATATATACATGAATAACACAGGTGCCTCATACTGAGCCCTGTGGAACTCCCACACTTAAAGACGAACGTTGGCTCTGTATACAATACGTTCATGTTGTATCCTCACATACTGTAGACGACTTTTATTATTTTCTTCTTTCTAGTGAATTCTTTTTAACAGTTTCAGTTAGTTTTTAAAGCGCGTTTCTCATTTTTTTTAATTGTTTGTTTATTTATTACAAGAAGAAGTCGACTTGCCCTAATTTAATTTACACAGCAGTATTATGACAAGTCTAATTCTATTTTCTTAATGATACCAACAATTCTGTACAATTTTAATATCATCGTTACATTCTAAAGTAACGTAAGTAGGTAAATACGGTGTTCTCTTTTCTAATTTAATAATTTAAGTCTGTAATTACTGCCTTAATTTAGACTAAACACTTGCTATGCAAATTTGCGCACCAAGTTGAAGAAGGCGACGAAGGAAAATGTTAATATTGGCTTTGTCTCGTTAATAATACGCTTAAAACAGTTTTAACGTTGATGTTCCTAATTAGTTTACATGTCTAAGAGATAAAATACATGTTCCTTCAGGATATGTTTTGACACTGAGAAGATATTACAAAAATGTAATAGAAATTTTGTACAACACAGAGTGTTTCGTAAGCAGGGACCTAGACCGGAATATTATTTTTCGAGAACCGGGCGTAAACTGTTTTTTTCTGGATCAGTTTATTAACAGAAAGTTTATTTTAACTTATTTATTATTTACCTAAATCTCATATATTTCAGTTCCATTTCAAAGCATCGCATCGTGGTGGTGTGTCTGGTTTCACAGATCTAAAATATTAAGAATTATTATGAATGTTCTGCGCATAGATTTATTTACGAAACCTCAGTATGTTGGCCTTTTTTTCACATTTCTTTTTGTAAGCATACATTTGACCAATCTTCTTCTTCAGGTGCCACCTCCGTGTCGAAGGTTGGCAATCATCGTGGCTGCTTTGATTTTGGAAGCTGCTGCTCTGAAGAGATCGCATGAAGAACAGTCGAACCATTCTCTTAGGTTTCGCAGCCACGATATTCTTCGTCTTCCTATACTCCTCTTTCCTTGTATTTTCCCCTGCATAATCAGTCGCAATAAATCGTATTTTGACCCACTTGATATGTGACCGTGATATTCTAGTTTTCTGCTTTTTATGTTATCAATTAGTTCTATTGTTTTGCCCATTCTCCTTAATACTTCGGTATTGGTTACTCGATCTGTCCACGGTATTCTTAGGATTCTTCTATATACCTACATTTCAAATGCCTCTAGTTTTTTAAGGGTAGCTGCGTTTAGGGTCCATGCCTCCATCCCATATAGAAGAGAGCTAAATATGTAGCATTTCACAAATCGAACCATTAAATTTAAGTTCAAATCTCTTCCACAGAGCACTCTTTTCATTTTAGTAAAATTTTCTCGTCTTCTCTCTATTCTTATTTTAATTTTCTTGGTGCAGTCATTATGATTGAGCAATAAGGTACTATAAAGTTTGTTTTTCCACGATCGGTAAAGATATTTACACAGAACGTCTCTCTTTACTTGTACAGGTTGGCTACTCTACAAAATAATTAATTGAGAAACGACATAGGATCATAATAATCGGAATGTAGATAAAAAACCGCTGCCTAAGGAATCACTACTTCCACATCCAGGTTATTCGTCCAAGTCACTTTAAAGGAAACATCTTGACTATATTTGCACTCTAGTATGTGGAAATTATTGGTCATAGAATTTTAATAATATTTGGGGTAGATGTCATAGAAAAGTTTGAGGAGTTGGTTTCTACCATATACGTTAAAAATGAAGTTTCTAGTTTACCGTACTTATTTTCCACTATTTACAACCAACCACCTCAATGAAGTCATCTCAATCAGATGTCACTACAATACATACGTGTACTAACTTTCAAGTGAATATCTCAATTTGATGTTATCAATCCCATTAATAATGAAGCGGAGGTGGTAGAGTTTGAAAAATATTAGAAAGAAATCTGAGGCCTTGGTTTCTAGTATATACACCGAATCCCAAATTTCTGTAGTCTTACCAGCTTGCTTTACTTATTTTCCCCTATTTGCCCTATTTAACCCCCAACCCTTCAACGGCATCATCTCAAATTATGATCTAGTTTCAGACGCGTCGTTATAATACATACGTGTACCAAATTTAAAATGAATATCTCAATTTTATTTTATCAACCCTTTTCATATTGGAGTAGGGGTGGTTGGGTTGAAAAATATTATAAGAAAATCTGACGCTGTGGCTTCTAGTACATACACCGAATTTCAAGTTTCTGTAGTCTTACCAACGTTTTACTTATATTCCCCTATTTACCCCAAATTAACCCCCAACCCTTCAACAGAATCATCTCAAAATATAAACTAATTCCAGACGTCGTTATAATACATACGTGTACGAAATTTGAAATGAATATCTCAACTTTATTTTGTCAACCCCATTAATGGGGTATGGGTGGTGGGGGGGTTGAAAAATATTATAAAAAAATCTGAAGCCTTATCTTCTTGTACATACACCGAATTTCAAGTTTCTGTACTCATACCAGCTTGCTTTACTTATTTCCCCTTATTGACCCCTAAATAACCCCCAACCCTTCAACGGAATCATCTCGAAGTATAATCTAGTTCCAGATGTCGTTATAATTCATACGTGTACCAAATTTCAAATGAATATCTCGATTTTATTTTATCAACCCTTTTAATAATGAAGTAGGGATGGTAGGGGTTGAAAAATGTTATAAATAATCTGAGACCTTGGCTTCTAGTACATACACCGAATTTCAAGTTTCTGCAGTCTTACCAGCTTGCTTTATTTATTTTCCCCTATTTACCCCTATTTAACCCCCAACCCTTCAACGGAATTATCTCAAAATATAATCTAGTTCCAGATGTCGTTATAATACATATGTGTAGAAAATTTCAAATGAATATCTCAATTTTATTTTATCAACCCTTTTCAAATTGGAGTAGGGGTGGTGGGGGTTGAAAAATATTATTAAAAAATCTGACGCTTTGGCTTCTAGTACATACACCGAATTTCAAGTTTCTGTACTCTTACCAACTTGTTTTACTTATATTCCTCTATTTACCCCAAATTAACCCCCAACCCTTCAACGGAATCATCCCAAAATATAATCTAATTCTAGACATCGTTATAATACATACGTGTACGAAATTTCAAATGAATATCTCAACTTTATTTTATCAACCCCTTTAATGGGGTAGGGGTGGTGGGGGGTTGAAAAATATTATAAAAAAATCTGAGGCCTTAACTTCTAGTACATACACCGAATTTCAAGTTTCTGTACTCTTACAAGCTTGCTTTACTTATTTCCCCCTATTTACCCCTATTTAACCCCCAACCCTTCACCGGATTTCCTCAAAAAACAATCCAGTTCAAGATCTCGTTATAATATATTCGTGTACAAAATTTCAGGTCAATATCTTAAACCGTTCCGGAGAAAGCGTGCGGACAAAAAAAGTTACAGACAGACAGACCGACAGACAGACAGAAAATTTTTTTTCGCTCAAATTTAAAATCTCGACGTTTCATGACATTCTAAACCTATTTCACGAATACAAATTTTTGAAAATTTTTTTACGATTACTATACTTCCAATCCACTACGTGGATGTGGAAGTAAAATGTACAGAGCGATCATCCGATAGAAAAATAAATAATAAATAAAATATGGTAAATATAGAAGATTTGCGTAACTACCTTTACAAATGGTACCTCGGGATAACATAGGTAAAATGCCCCTTCCTTTCCCAACTCCCAACTGTCATAGCATATCTATTTTAAATTGATTGGGCCCTGTCCCATTTAGCGCTTCAGTTGCCAGGGCGTTGTGCATCGTGGATGTCTGATTGAGTCCACAAGAAAAACTCTAATACTAGTGTAATATTTCATTTAAAATAATAGCAAAATAACTCTTTTAGAATTGAATTGAAATAAAGTGTATTAAAATTTAACTTATTATATCGTTCAGTTAAAATGCCACATAATCCGAGTTTAAATAAAATATTGCAACGATATGCACATCATATTTAAAATTTTAGTCAATTAGAGTAACAGTGGGAATAAAGCATCAGCATAAAATTCATTATTTATATTTTTTAATTTGATTACTAATGTGCTATAATATTTATTTTAGCAATTACAATTATCTCCGAGTCAATTTACATACATGAATATCTATTCTATTTATGTTATACTTAATAATAATAGTTACCAGAATAAAATGTTTAAAGTCAGTTTTTCAATTTAAGGAAATTAAAACTGCATTTTAAATACTGCATTAAATAGATTAAAGGTAAAATAGCTTACATAAATTATTCATAATTCAGTATCAGATATTACCCAATATAATATTTTGATTATTATATACCCAAATGTGAAGTAAATTTCTTATAGGACGAAATTTGTACGAAAGGTAATATCCCCAAAAGAAACATTATATGTGAAAAAATTGTGTCGTTAATTCCTTCCGATTGTGGCAAAAAGAACAAAATGAAATTATATTACCAAAATAATAGTTTATTGTCAAATATTAGAGCGAGGTATATAACATACGTAACCTTTGAACTAATTGATTTCCAAAATCAAATGATCTATACAGGGTGTAATTAGTTTCATGTCATTAAGAAAAAACTGGTAATAGGGATCGAATAGACAAACAAAAAGCTATATGACTTTTTCCCTCTAGGGCACTTTGAAAAAACTGACCTAGGTAGAACATTTGAATGTTAAGGTAGGAAACATTTGAGAACCACTATTCTTCAGGGTCAATGGATGTTATAGTTCCGAATATTAGAAATAATGAAAAACTCTAATACCCGACTTGTTTTCCCGCCAGAAGAAGTACGGCACTTTGATGGAATTACTTGTACCGAACTTTTTATACCACTAATTATGAAAAGCCTTGAAAAAGGAAACAGATTAGATTTCCGAAACGTCGGCGAAATATTTAATTTCAAGTTTTTATACTTATTTGTGTTGTTTATTTATAAAAACCAACCTTTAACTGATCCTTTGACGTAAACGTCACAGGCGTACAGGTTTTTTACCAGTAACATACTGGTTAATTGTGATATATTTTGTAGATTCCCCTAGCACCGCCTAGAAAGAAAACATACATGTGGCAGGAAGTCCCAAAGAATTGAAGAAGGAAAAAAAAATTATTTTTGAAAACATTTTTACCACTAAAATATAAGAATTTTTTTCTTTCTTCAAATTTAAAATTTTCACGTTTCATGGCATTCTAAACGTATTTCAAAAAAAAAATTTTTGAAAAATTTTTTACCAACATTTTTGAAAAAATTTTTACCACCAAAATAGGTGGAATTTTTTTTTGTTCAAATTTAAAATTTCCACGTTTCCATGGCATTCCATGGCATTCTAAACGTATTAAAACAAATTTAAAAATTTTTCCGAAAAATTTTCTTGAAAATATTTATGTATTCGTCACTATATAAGTAGGTACTTACTATAGAATAGAAGAAAATATTTTGTTTGCTCAAATTTAAAATTTCCACGCTTCATGACATTCCAAACCTATTTCGGAAGAAAAAAAATTGTAACATTTTTTTACCATTTTGGAAAAAAATTACCACTAGCATAGACGGAAATTTTTTTTTGCTCAAATTTAAAATATACACGTTTCATGACATTCTAAACCTATTTCAGAAGAAAAAATTTTGAAAATTTTTTAACCAAGATTTTGGAAAAATTTCAAAAATTTTTTTTTTTTTTCTTTGTTCAAATTTAAAATTTCAACGTTTCCATAGCATTCTAAACCTATTCAAACAAATAAAAAAAATGGTAAAATCTATTTCACTACTTACTATAGAATAGATGAATTTTTTTTACCACTTTGGAAAAAAAATTACCATTAGAATAGACGGAAAAATTTGTTTTTGCCGAAATTTAAAATTTTCACGTTTCATGACATTCTAAACCTATTTCAGAAAAAAAAAATTTGAAAATTTTTTTCACACATTTTTGAAAAAATTTTAACCACTGAAACAGACGGAAATTTTTTCTCTTTGCTCAAATTTAAAATTTCCATGTTTCATGACATTCTGAACCTATCGCAGAAGAAAAAGTAGTGAACATTTTTAACCAACAGTTTTGAAAAATAAAAAAAAAAAAATTAAATTTTTAACCACCACTATACTTCCACTTCACTGCGTGAATGTGGAACTGTCTAATGGCAATACTATTTGACATATCCTATTATACTTTTATTGGAAAATATACAGGGTAGTCATCCCAAGAAATAAGTTATGGGAGACCTGTTATTTAATATTGAACTTTTGCTGTTGGATGAGCACTATTTTTTGACCAAAAGTTATCAGGATTTCTTTGTAATAATTACAATAACTATATTTCCATTATTATTCTCAATGTCATTTCGTATTTAATATTTTTTTAGTGATCGCCATGCACAAATAACGAGGGAAGTTGTGTAAATACCTTTACCGATTTTTTTCTTAGTACTTATATTTAAAAAAACTATAAGACTACCTAAGTAGAACCATAATAAGACTATTACTATGAATTTTCACTCAATAATTTCAGTGGTTTGCAAAATAGTTTAATTTAAAACTACGAAACAGGAAGATTAGCATAGTTTTTAAATTTCAATTTGACTATTTTGCAAGCCAGTGAAATTATTAAGTGAACTTCTTAGTAATAGTGTTGTTATGGTTCTACTTATGGAGTCTTATAGTTTTTTTAAATATACGTACTAAGAAAAAAAAATTATGGCCAAAAATAGTAAATATTTCCCTATCGGATGTCTCTTTCTAGGGAATGGCCACCTTAAGTTCGAAAAAATCTGATTTTATTAACGAATTGAGCGCATGGTATTTCCCAATCAGGTATCAAAAACTAAAAACCAAGTCTTTGGTCTCTATGAAAATCAACGTGAACAATAATAGACACATCAAAGCAAGACAGCGAATACTAATAATAATAATAATAGTCATACCTTTAATGCCTAATAGTTAACACCCAATAACTGAACAATTCTTTTGAATTTTTCACAAAAATTGTTCGAAGTGACCTCCATCTCCACGTATACACATTTCGGCACGGTGAACTAAGGACATACGCACTCCGTTCAACACATTTGGTAAATTCGGATAATTTTTTATGGTTTCTATGCACGTGGTTTTATGGTTTCTATGCACACTAAAATACATAATCTCCCATAATGTCCAAAATCCAAAAAGTAACACAAAAAGCACGAACGAGAAGTAGTGTCTTACGTAACCAAGTATTACTGACTTGAACGAAAGGTCAATAAAATAAATATTAATATAAGTGGCACAAAAATGAAAAAGAAAAAAGCAACAGACAAAACCAAGCAACGGGAAGGTGGCATCGTGTGTACGTTATTTACCAAGTAAGGACATAAACTGAAATTATTACAGAATATTATAAGGGAGAGTATAGCATGCGTAATAAGGTAATTTGGCCGAGAAGAAGCAAAAACATGACGGTGTCCTCTGTCGGTCGCTTTTAACTCTTTTGTCGGTACGAATGTCAGAGTATCATGTGCGACAAGACGCGAGGCAATAAAGCCTACCCCAATATGCCAGCAGTTCCCAAACTATGATATTAAGTATATTGGAAATTTTTGTTAATTTTTTTTTCTCCAAAACTATGAGCTTTAGGACCCCATGTTATATAAGGTTTTTTTGTTTGTCTTGTCGTTCCCTACCATCAGTTTTTTTAATGAGATGAAAATAATTACACCCTGTATATCTGCGAGTCATCTGCATATTTGTGTAGCTGGCAACTAGTGACTATATCCGAAATACAAGGTACACAACAGTGGCGCCAAGATAGAATCTTGGGGCACACCTATATTTAAATATCGTAGCTAGATGTGATGTAAATAGTTCAAATAAATAATATGCATATGATAGTTAAACAAAATAAAAGACTTTTAAATGGCAACTGGTAAAATGATTAGACAGAGTCTCCGCTTCAAATCCTGACCATTGGCATTCTCAATGTGTTACCGAGATTGTACCAGTGTGCTGGACCACTGTAGAGTGGCACAACATGTCTAGTCGCTGTTATCTGTCCTGAGTTCGATAGCAATGTCGTAGGAAATGGTTGTTGTGTTGATGTCTATGTGAACATATTCAACTCCACCAGGTCGTTAATATTAACAATGCGGTAAAAAAATTAAGCCCACACTTAACGAGAGGTGTAATAAAGTAATTTTATTATTATCGTGATAATTCAGTAACAAATTGAATTCCTCCATACATATATGTATTAATTTTGTGGCGAAGAGTATTTCGTAGTTTACATTCAGAGGACAAAACAGAATATGCAATTGCATTAATTGTCCAATATGCCAATACAGAACGGTCATTAGTCATATGACATGGTTTTGATGCAATTGGCAATTGGGCCTCGTTATATAAGATTATCGTTGCTATTAATTGAGTGTGATGGGTAGCCCTACAGAGGCCAGTCATAAACTATACGTTTGACCCTTTAACGGCACTGTGTAATGCGGTTCGTCATAAAAACGTCGGAAATATTACTGATTCATTGCCCCTGTACTGTGTGTGGAATAATGTATGGCTTCCACAAAATATTTAATATATGGCGATTTAAGAGCTCTGTTGAAATAATGTGAGATAGCAATTGGGAAAACTGCACTTAAACGAAGTAATAATGAATGCAACATTTTTCATTTATTTTCAATATCTACGTAAGTGAAGAGTTAAATGAGACAAAGAGCTAGTTAGCACTGCGCGATAATTATTATAATCTTTCAATGGGAGGATTGATTATTTTCAAATTTGATGTGGAAAGAGCCAAATTCATACGCTTTCTGTTTCGATGCGAATTTACTTGGAGCAAACGCAAAATAAAAGACTAAAGCCATGGTAGATTTTAATGATCAAATAAAGGCGATGCAAAAATCATTTGAAATATTCACATCTTAAAAACCGTTTGAAATAAAAATATTAAAATATTAGGAATTGTATGCTTTATTTATACATGTAAAAAAATTCAGACATTCCATTTAAAGAATATAGTAAAATAATAACTAAATATCAAGATAAATATTTTGGACCTCCATATCCGGTACAATAATAATTTATTTCAAAAATATTTTACAGTAAATATATCACTATCAAATAACATCCTACAGAGACAATTAATAAATTGCTGAAATATGGTGGTCAAGAAAATGTTTGTAAATTAGCAAAAAAGATAGGAAAAAATCATAAGTTGGCAACGCGTCTGATTGGCAAAATCTTTTAGAGTGTAACAAGACCCTTGGAAACTTACTGAAGTGAAAAAAATACAGGAAGTTCCGTTTTAAAAAATCATACTCTCTTGTGTTACTCGATTTCGTGACACCTTGAATAATTGAAAATAACACAAGTTTAAAAAAAAAACGACTAGTGGGATTCTCTACTCGGAGGTTTTGGGCTTGCTGATCACGAATCTATGAGGCTGCTTGTTATTTCCTTCGCATACCGAAGGGAAGTATTGTATTCGAGAAAAAATCACCCTCCGAGATTTTTTAGCATTTTGACATTTCATATCACGTAGATTACGAAAATATAGGTTTTTCAATTTCATCAGTTTGTCTGTCTGTCTGTCTTGTCTGTCTGTTGGTTGATTAACTAAAAAAGTACTTGACGGAGATCAGTCAAATTTGGTAGGTAGTTGACGCCACTGTCAGCGAAGAAATGGTTAAACTTTCACTGAAAAATATACAGGGTGGACTGTCTAAAGGGAATAAATAATGAAAAACATTTGTTTTTGCTCAAATTTAAAATTTCCACGTTTCATGACACGCTAAACCTATTTCAGGAAAAAAAAATTTGAAAATTTCTGAAAAACATTTTACCACTAAAATAGATGAAAATTTTTTTTCTTTGTTCAAATTTAAAATTTCCACGTTTCATGGCATTCTAAACCTATTTCAAAATTTTTTCCTTTATTCTTTTTTACCAACATTTTTGAACAATTTTTACCACTAAAATAGACGGAATTATTTTTTTCTTCAATGTTAAAATTTCCACGCTTCATAGCGTTCTAAACCTATAAAAAAAATATTTTTGAAAAAGTTTTACCACTAAAATAGATGGAATTTTTTTTTCAAATTTAAAATTTCTACGTTTCCTATTCAAACAAATTTAAATTTTTTTTTTGAAAAATTTGAATTTTTTTAAATCTATTTATCACTACTTAATATAGAACAGGTGAAAAATTTTTTTGTTCAAATTTAAAATTTCCACGTTTCATGATATTCCAAACCTATTTCGGAAAAAAAAATTTGCAACATTTTCTTACCATTTTGGAAAAAAAATTACCACTAGAATAGATGGAAAAACATTTTTTTATTGCTCAAATTTAAAATTTTCACGTTTCATGACATTCTAAACCTATTTCAGAAGAAAAAAATTTAGAAAATTTTTTTACCAACATTTTTGAAAAATTAAAAAAAAAATATTTTTTTAATAAGAAATGGCCTTGAAAATCTGTACTCGGGGGTTTACGAGGTCGCTGATTACGAATCCGAGGTCTTAATTCGGTAAATTCAAAATGGCGGACCGGAATTGGAGTCAATTTCTCAGGAAAAACTATGTTTTCGTTCTTGAGCTGAAAATGAGTATTCGGGGGATTTTAAGATTGCTGGTCATGAACCAGAGGTACAATTTACGAAATTTAAAATGGCGCACCGAAATGGCAGTCAATTTCTTCGTAAAACTCGTATTCTTTTCTTTTTTGGGCTGAAAGTGGGAACACGGGGGTTTTCGTTATCGCTGATAACAAATTTGTTGTTCAGTTAGGGAGAATTCAAAATGGCGGACCGGAAGTAGTATATTTTTCAAGGAATACTCGTATTTTTCATACTTTCAGCCCAAAAAGTAGAAAATACGACGTTTTTCGAAGAGATTGACTGTTCTTCCGGTCCGCCATATTGAATTTACCCAATTAGACCTCGGATTCGTAATCAGCGACCTCGAAAACCTCCCGAGCACAGATTTTGAAGGCCAAGATATCCATTCTCATTTCTTCTGGATAATGGCCGACTTCTGGTCCGCCATTTTGAATATCCCATATTGGACTACAGGATTCGTGATTAGCCTCTCCAAAGAACCTCGAGTAATCATTTTTGTCTAGTTCTATGGCATATTGGGTATGATAACAAATTTTTCAATTAATTCAATTAAATTGCCCCTTAATATTGGCCAATCATTGGACAAAAAATAAAACCAAACATTTCCGCTAAAAAATAAAAGATACTGTTTTTTCTAAATGCCTTTCTGAACACTTTACAACAAAACTGAAGTCAATTGACCCTGTATTTTCAATTTTAGAGGTTTTCAGATTTTTCTTGATAAAATGACGCGACTATGGAAAGTTTTGTTAAGAAAATTAGCCGATTTTACACAATGTTCCGAGGGAAAACTAACTGGACACACACACCCGTTGTAATTTTCCAACTTTAATTTTTGGTTAAAGAATATAACAGGTTTTACTTATTCCTCCATCATACTGCTATGATATTATAAAAACGTCTTTCAGGTGACGAATCAGAAAAATCATAATTATCGGCAAATCAAACCACAAAATTGTATTTGGTTGAGTATTTAGGATACTCGAGCGAAATCAAATAATTTGGTTAGTCAATAATGCATTCATTATCCCTGATATTTCATTCAGTTTATTAATATTTCATATAACTTGACAGTTACGTAGACATTATAAATCCATCTACCATCCCATCAAATAATCAGAACGAAAACGGGTAATTTTTCTCACCAGTCGCTAATAAATTATGAGCTGAGAGGTGCCTAATGTATTCCGAATTATTCGAATTAGTGGTTTCCCTTATATTTGGATGGCTTTAAATATTTTAAAAAGACACTTGATGTGTGTAGCGTTCGTCAATTATTAACTTCATATTAAGATCGTTTGAAATTAGAGTTGACGCTAACGAAAAAAAATCTAAATGAATATTTTTGGAAGAAGAAATTTAATTCATTTTAGTAAGGGGTAAAGCTACAGAAAAACTTCATTAAAATTAGGAATAACTGTTTGTTAAAAGTACTTTTACTACCCTCGCATACCGAAGGGAAGTATTGTATTCGAGAAAAAATCACCCTACGAGATTTTTTCAGATTCTGACGTTTCAGAATACGTAGATTACGAAAATATAGGTTTTTCAATTCCGTCAGTCTGTCTGTCTGTCTGTCTGTTGGTGTATTAACTAAAAAACTACTTGACGGAGAGCAGTCAAATTAGGTAGGTAGTTGACCCTAATGACGGTGAAGAAATTTTAGAATTTTCACTGGAAAATATACAGGGTGGACCGTCTAAATGGAATAAATAGTGAAACAAATTTTTTTTGCTCAAATTTAAAATTTCCACGTTTCATGACGCGCTAAACCTATTTCAGAAAAAAAAAATTTTTTGAAAATTTTTTTCAATCATTTTCGAAAAAATTTTTACCACTAAAAAAAAATTTTTTGTTTGTTCAAATTTAAAATTTCCACGTTTCATGGCATTCTAAACCTATTTAAAAGAAAAAAAAATTTTGAAAATTTTTTACCAACATTTTTGAAAAAATTTTTACCACCAAAATAGATGAATTTTTTTTCTCTCAAAATTTTAAATTTCCACGTTTCATAGCGTTCTAAATCTATTTAAAGAAAAATTAAAAAAAATTTTCAAATTTTTGAAAAAATTTTACCATAATAGATGGATTTTTTTTTTCAGATTTAAAATTTCCACGTTTCCATGGCATTCCAAATTTATTAAAACAAATTTTAAAATGTTTTAGACAAATTTAAAAAAAAATGAAAACATGTTTATGTAATCTATTTATCACCATTATGGAATAGACGAAATATTTGTTTTGCTCAAATTTAAAATTTCCACGTTTCATAACATTCTAAACCTATTTGGGAAAAAAAAAATTGCAACATATTTTCACCAATTTGGAAAAAAATTTAACATTAGAATAGACAGAAAGCATTTTTGAAAATTTGTTCTAAATTTTAATCACCACTATACTTCCACTCCATTACGTGAATGTGGGATTGAAAATGTGAGAGATGGCAATAATATTTGGCATATGCACCTATTATATACTTTTATTGAATAATGGCATCCCAAGAAATAATTCAGTCATGGCGGACATTTGTAAAGGTATTTGCCCAAGCCTTCCATATTTGGCACCTGCTATTTACTATTGAACTTTTGCTGTTGGATGAGAACTGTGTGTATTTTCTTGACCAAAAGTTATCAGGATTTCTTTGTAACAATAGCAATAACTATATTCCGATTATTATTCCCAATGTCATTTCGTAATTAAAAAATTTTTAGAGCGACCTCATGCGCAAATAACGAGGGAAGTTCTGTGTAAATACCTTTACCGATTTTTTTCTTTTAAATAGGTTTAGAATGCCATGAAACGTGGAAATTTTAAATTTGAACAAAGAAAAAAAATTTTTTTTAGTGGTAAAAATTTTTTCAAAAATGATTAAAAAAAATTTTCAAATTTTTTTTTTTCTGAAATAGGTTTAGCGCGTCATGAAACGTGGAAATTTTAAATTTGAGCAAAAAAAATTTTTTTTCACTATTTATTCCGTTTAGACGGTCCACCCTGTATATTTTTCAGTGAAAATTCTACCAGTTCTTCGCTGGCAGTAGGGTTAACTACCTACCAAATTTGACTGCTCTCCATCAAGTAGTTTTTTAGTAAATGCACCAACAGACAGACAGACAGACAGACAGACAGACAAACAGACAGACAGACTGACGGAATTGAAAAACCTATATTTTCGGAATCTACGTGTTCTGAAACGTCAGAATCCGAAAAAATCTCGGAGGGTGATTTTTTCTCGAATACAATACTTCCCTTCGGTATGCGAGGGAAGTAAAATGTTTTTGAAAAATAAAAAAAAAATTAAAAACATTTTTAATCTATTTATCACTACTATAGAATAGACGAAAACATTTTTTTTGCTCAAATTTAAAATTTCCACGTTTCATGACATTCCAAACCAATTTCGGAAAAAAAAAATTTGAAACATTTTGTTACCAGTTTGGAAAAGAATTTAACACTAGAATAGATGGAAACTTTTTTTTGCTCAAATTTAAAAGTTTCACGTTTCATGACATTCTAAACCTATTTCAGAAAAAAAAATTGAAAATTTTTTTCACCAACATTTTTCAAAAAGATTTTACTACCAAAATAGATCGAATTTTTTTTTATTTGCTCAAATTTAAAATTTTCACGTTTCATAGCATTCTAAACCTATTTAAAAAAATATGTCATTTTTAACTTTTAAACTTTTCTTTACCACTACTATAGAATAGAAGGAAACTTTCCTTTTTGCTCAAATATAAAATTTCTACGTTTGGCATTTTAAACCTATTTCAGAAGAAAAAATTTTGAACATTTTTTTACCAACATTTTTGAAAAATTTCAAAAAAAATGAAATTTTTTACATATGCACCTATTACACTTTTATTGAAAAATGTACAGGGTGGTCATCCCAAGAAATAATTCAGTCATGGTGGACATTTGTAAAGGTATTTGCGCAAGCTTGCCATATGTGGCACCTGCTATTTAGTAATGAACTTTTGCTGTTGGATGAGCAAACTGTATATTTTTTTGACCAAAACTTATCAAGTTTTCTTTGTAATAATAGCAATAACTATATTCCGATTATTATTCTCAATCTCATTTTGGAATAATTAATTTTTTAGAGTGACCGCCATGCGCAAATAACGAGGAAAGTTCTGTGTAAATACCTTTACCGATTATTTTAATTCCCTCGCATACCGAAGGGAAGTATTGTGTTCGAGAAAAAATCACCGGCCGAGATTTTTCGGATTTTCACGTTCCAGGTCATGTAGATTACGAAAATATAGCATTTTTCAATTCCGTCAGTCAGTTTATCTGTCGGTCTGTCTGTCTGTCTATCTGTCGGTCTGTTGATGTATTAACTAAAAAACTATTTGGCGGAGAACAGTCAAATTTGGTAGGTAACTGACGCCACTGCCACCAAAGAAATGGTTAGAATTTCACTGGAAAATATACAGGGTGGACCGTCAAAGTGAATGGATAATGGGGAAAAAATTTCTTCTCTCATATTTAAAATTTGCACGTTTCGTAACATTCTAAACCTACATAAAAAATTTTTTTTAATTCTTACAAAAAATTTTGAAATTTTGAAAATGTTGAACTTCTTGTAAAATGGGTGATGGAAATTTTTTTTTGCTCATATTTTAAATTTTCACGTTTGGTGACATTCTAAACCTATTGAAAATAAATTATTTTGAAAATTTCACACGTCACCTTTTTAGCCAATTAGAAGATTGTTTTTGTGCCGTTACCACGACAACGCAAAAAATTTACGGAAATTTTCATCCTCCAGGGTACCCTGAACGAAATAATAAGTGGAAATTTTTCTGTCAAATTATTGGCATATGATCATATTTGACATTTGCTATTACATAAAAATGTAATTTTATTTTTCATATTAAACGAAAAATATTATGGTCTTTTTCCATATTCTGTAATCTTATTCTTTAAAACCTCGAAAATATCTTTAACAATAAGAAATATTGAACTTAAACTGGTTAAACTGTCAATGAAATAATGATAAATAAGTAATGGCGTTTTCTTTCAAAGCCATCTATGTCAAACTATACTGTGCTGAAACTATGCTATGGTATTTGTATAAAACATGAAAATATATAAAGAAAACAACATTCCACCTATTTTAGTGAATAAAACTTATTCCATAACACACAAATAAAGTTGTCCTAAACTGTTTTCAGTAATTTCTTGAAACTAAAATGGGTGGGAAAGATATTACTTATGTTATACGTATATAGGTATTCCATTTTCAAATAACTCATAGTTTTAACTTTTGACACAATTCTACTTACTAATTCCGATACGTTTCTGTCACTTTGTCAACAAGACCCATTTATGGCCTACGAATCTTATACCTTGTTGTGTGTTTAAAAATGAATTATTATTTGTTTGCTTATAATTGTATTGAAACATATTCTTTATAGGATTTTGCAAACAGCAGAAAAAATAACTATCTATAATTAAATGAAAAACTTGTTAAAATATTAATGAAATCTTTGCTTTCTTTCGATAACCTGAATTCTGGTTATGCTAGCAAGTTAAAATCCTGAAATGAATTTGTCTAATTTCTTATTTGCCAATTCTCATTCTAAAACTAGCATCCACACAGTGGCTGGCCATGCAGATTAAACTAGTATCTACATTACCCCCTACGATCATGAAGATTCAGTTAACAATGAGAACAAAGGCCTAAAATGAATTTATTTATCTACCTTGTCATAAAAAAATTTCGTTCTAATGGATCACATTTTCATGAAATCTATCATTTTGTTTCTTGGAAATGCTTAGCCATTGAAACGTTTTTCGCCCTTATTCTGGAGCTCATCAGAAAGACATAAAGCCACTCATAAAAATGTTTCATGTAAAACCAAGACAATTTCTATGAATAACTGTGAACCAATTATATTTGACATTGACTGATAAAAACAACCTATAAAATCCTATAAAGAATATGTTTCAATACAGTTATAAGAAAAGAAATAATAATTCACTTTTAAACATGCATAGAGTATATAGGCTCCAATACTAGTTAGCTAATAGATGGTGAGGTTGTTTTTATCAGTCAATGTCAAATATCCCAACTAGCACCAAAGTGACAGTAACTGAGATAGGAACTTCGTATGAGTAACCATTACGTAATTGCGACTAAATTTACGACTTTGGTGTAAAAATAACTTCATTTGACAAGTCTACAGTCCCTGCCTCGTAGTTTCTACCACTAATGATTACTTTATAGTTATGCAACTTCTACGTAGCTTTCGTAGTACATGGGAACGTGGTAGTTACCAGTGGGACGACTTTCGGGTTTTCAGAACTTGAAGGTGGTAAACTATAGTGGCAGCGACTAACTCGCATCACTGAAATGTGACTTCAAAGTTGCAATCACCTTCAAGTATCTTTAATAGTTGCCGCGACATTCTGGGAACCTTAACTATTTCTTTAAAGTAGTGGAACTTGTAAGTAATATTCATAGGTGTTAATGACGTTACTGCTACCTACAGAACTGTGTACGGCTACTACAAAGTGCACATCACCTCTGAAATTTACCATGAAGTAAATTTCACCATCTAGTTCCCAATGTTGACCATAGATAAAGTTAATGCAACAAACCCAACCTATATAATATGTTTGGCTAACCTAGACTAGAATTATATGTTGCTATATTATGTTATGCAACATTTTATGTTCAAAATAAGGCAATAAAATTTAATATTTCAACACAGTTTTATTACACCTACCTTTTCTATGTTATCTATCACTGTAATAGTATATTATACCAACAAGGTTTATGTTTATTAAGTCGTTGATATATGGCTGCATACAAGTAAATTGCGACAGCTGATAGGTCTTTCAATGTGAAGTTAGGTAAATGATAAACAATAAAAGCTAGGAACGCGTTCAGTCTAGACCCACACGTACGGCAATATCGGGAAAAATGTAACCATGAAGTGGCAGCGGCAACTTTGAAGAGGTAATTTGTGGTAGTCACAACTTTGCTACGACTTTGAAGTGATGCTACAGTTCCATTCGCAGATTTGTGGTAAGCATAACTTTAAAGATACGCATTGGCAGTTTTCGTCACTATCGCCAAGTAGCAATTACTTTTAAGTAGCATTTCTTGGTGAAAACGACCTTAAAGTCATATTTTCGGAAATACGCCATGTTGATGGCCAAAATTATCGACGCCATTGTTAGAACACATGAATCATAATTTCACAATTGACTAATAAATTTAATTTATCGCCATTTCTTCACCAAATACAACAAATGAATACATAAAAAGTAGTATTAAGTTCCGAAGAACAATAAAAAATAGGTTTCGGCATCTAGTGTGTCATATTCTCCCATGACATTACATATTTTAAAAACAATATTTTCATTAAAAAATGCAAATTTTAAAGGCGCGTGGTTAGATTCGGACGTTTTATCATTATGTTTGTCAGTAAAATTGCATTCGTTTTAATTGGGACCCTTAGACCATTGGAAAATAGCACAAGTTTTGCTGTCTAATATTACTTTCTGATATTCTATTAAATTTCTGAGTTAGGGAAATGAACAAGAACAAGAATCACATGTAAGAATGAAACATAAATATAATAAAATCGGTTGCAAGACAAAGAAGGGACAACATCGATTTGAAAGAGTAGGGAGTGGTAAAGTTTTCTGAAAGTTGCGGCGTCTACGCAGCCACGTCGCCGCTCTGGAGCAACAACATCATTGGAACGTAGCCAGACAAGTTCCAGGGACGTGGCTGGAACGTTATCGTCACCAAAAAATATTCCCCATTTTGGTCATAAACACATATTAGGAACGTTCCTATTACGTGCCTGTGCCTACAATAGTCATTGCTATGTTCCCACGACTAATTGTGCTAGTTGGGATAATTATTTCATACTTATTCATAGAAATTGTCTTGGTTTTGCATGAAACATCTTTTTGAGTGGCTTTATGCCTTTCTGATGAGCTCCAGAATAAGGGCGAAAAACGTTTCAAGGGCTAAGCATTTCCAAGAAACAGTAGATTTCATGAAAATGTAATCCATTAGAATGATAATTTTTTTAAGACAAGGTAGAAAAATAAATTCATTTTAGGATTTTGTTCTCATTTTTAACTGAATCTTCATAATCGTAGGGGGTTATGTAGATACTAGTTTAATCTGCATGACCGTAGGAGACTATGTGGATGCTAGTGTTAGAATGAGAATTGTCACATAAGAAATTAGACAAATTCATTTTAGGATTTTAATTTGCTAGCATAACCCGATTCAGGTTATCGAAAGAATGCAAAGATTTCATTAATATTTTTATACAAAGTTTTTCTTTTAGTTAGAGATAGTTATTTTTTCTGCTGTTTGCAAAATCCTATAAAGAATATGTTTCAATACAAAATTTTAGTTCAGAGTTCCCATACTATAAAACTAAACTTTCAGTGACAGTTTCCGAAAAAGGTACTTTTACCTCCGGTGCTAATGGCAATGCACGGCCGTCTAAAATGTCAAACTTTAATATCATGAAATGAGCTAAGAAATGTTATGTTTTCCTGACGTCTGAAGACAGATTATTGTATCTTTAACAGAGTTACGGAAATTGTTACAGTACATTATATTATTCATCGAGTTATCCAAGCGAGAATGTTCTCTAACATCTAGTTTAGTCTGTTTTAGTATGATGATCATGCATGGTTAGACACCTGCAGTTAATATTTCACTATTACATTACAAGACGTGTACTCTGCGCGCATATTAATTTGAATTTCACCTGACATTGTTCTAAGATTCCGCTTAATTGCTTGATGAAGCTGTTTCAGAGAGCTGTCGAGGTGGCACCGTGCATATCTGCATGTTAATCAGTTTATTAAGTTAATTATAATCACATCTCGCTTTACCGGATTTGCTAATCAGACTCGAGGAGTTTAGTTTTAATCCCAATTTATACAAAACGTAATTCTGCGCTATAATTACAATTTTAAAGTAAACATAAACTGTGGTACTTTCTGATGTACATTTAGTAGCTTTTGTTGTTCATTATTTAGTTTGAACACTCGGACACTATTTCATTATCATAAATAATTTAAATTGATATACGGACTGTCTATTTTACGAGGGCCACACCAAATATCTCGCTTAATATCTATTGTAGAAGAATAAAGTTTTAGAAACAGTTATCCCATTTTTTGTGAGCTATATTTCAGTAAAAAGAAATTTGAAATCCATAGCCTACTTTATGAGATATATTACAAAAACCTGAAAAGTAGGAAAACCACAATCGGTTATAGCTTCCTTATTTTAGTAGATACGAAAAAAGTTAAAGGAATGAAAGTTGATGGCAAAGACAATGAGAATAATAACGTATAACAAAAAAATCGAAAAATGCAGTTGGCTTTGACATACGCTATTGTGCAAAAATGAAAAATACATATCTCAAAGTAGGCCATGACGCCATTAATTCCGTTATTTTTTTCTCATTCCAACGATATAAAACATGTCACAGCAATTTTAACCGATAGTGTCAATATTTAATATTTTACGAATACCACAATTCATATAATTGAATCGTAACAATCAGCTGTGCCATAATAGTAAAAATTCACTTTATAATAATTATAATTCCGTAATTATTTATTACAATTTAATACAAATCAATAAATATCTCATTAATAAAAATACAAGTACAAAACGAACATCCAAACAAAAAAAACGAAAAACTATGTATAACAGTACTACCTACTACTATATTGAAAAGAAATTGTGTGTATTTATTTTTCTAACTACAAATGCTCAAATTGTGCACCATGCATTCTGACACATAAACGTGCTCTACGAGACACGTCACGCATTACATTTTGGAGCATTTCAGGAGTAATTGCCTCACATGCGTTTCGAATTCTGGTTTTGATGTCCTCAATATTTTCAGGGGCAGTTTGAAATACCTTGTCTTTAATGTAACCCCAGACGAAAAAATCCAAGGGAGTAATATCTGGTGATCGAGCTGGCCATAGAATGGGTCCATAGGTGCCTATCCAGCTATCTGGCATAACTTGATTTAAATAATTTGTACATATTACAGCAGTGTGAGGTGGAGCCCCATCTTGTTGAAAGTATGAATAATTTAATCTTTCTGCCACTGTTAATTCATAAAGAAAATCTTGAAATTCGTTTTGCAGGAAATTAAGGTATCTATGAGCGGTTAATTTGCATCATAAAAATAAGGTCCAATTACTTTAGTCCCTAAAAGACCCAACCAAACATTCGTAGAAAATCTTTCTTGGAAAGCAGTCTCTCTGCACCAATGTGTATTTTCTCGTGTCCACTTATAATGCATATTTCTATTGAAAAATCCATTATTAGAAAAATTTGATTCGTCCGACCAAAGAATTTTGCTACATATCAGCGTGTCATTCCTTTTCTTATTTAATAACCATCTACAAAATCTTACTCTCCTTGGCTTATCTCCCACATTTAAATGTTGAACTTTCCTCATTTTGTAGCATCGAATCCGTTTTTTTTTCAATATTTTTCTTGCACTGTCTTTTTTTATGCGACAGTTTCTCTGAATTTGTCTCAAAGAGGTTTCCTCATTTTGGTTAACATAATTCATTACTCTATTCACTTTTCTTACATTATCCGCAACATGCGCTCGCCTTACTACTTTTTTTGTAAATGAACTGTGCGTTTCTAGATTTTGAACTAACTTCCTAAACATAGTTCGATTTGGCTGCGGAGCATCTGGAAATCTATCTCCTTAAACCGTGACTGCCATCTCAGCGTCAAAATTGCACTGACAATAAATGCTAATCATATCGAATTTGTTATTATTGGTGTACACCATAATTACTGATATAAAATTTGTCTTAGAACTCGACAACGCAACATACAACCTACAACAGTGACAATCTGTCAAATTTATTAATAACTGTATACATTGTTTTTCACTAATTATGGCACAGCTGATTGTTACGATTCAATTATATGAATTGCGGTATTCGTAAAATATTAAATATTGACACTATCGGTTAAAATTTCTGTGACATGTTTTATATCGTTGGAATGACAAAAAATAACGGAATTAATGGCGTCATGGCCTACTTTGAGATATGTATTTTTCATTTTTGCACAATAGCATATGTCAAAGCCAACTGCATTTTTCGATTTTTTTGTTACACGTTATTATTCTTATTGTCTTTGCCGTCAACTTTCATTCCTTTAACTTTTTTCGTATCTCCTCAAATAAGGAAGCTATAACCGTTTGTGGTTTTCCTATTTTTCAGGTTTTTGTAATATATCTCATAAAGTAGGCTATGGATTTCAAATTTCTTTTTACTGAAATATAGCTCACAAAAAATGGGATAACTGTTTCTAAAACTTTATTCTTCTACAATAGATATTAAGCGAGATATTTGGTGTGGCCCTCGTAAAATAGACAGTCTGTATATCGGGTTGAATACCCCTCCCTAACTTTGTGAGGTAAATTGCCTCTTAAAATGTACGTGTACTGGTACTTCGTCGACCAACTTTATACTTTTCAAAATAATGCAAGGTTAACAGCCTCTTAAAAATACGTAGTGACACTTTGATGGCTGATTTCATACTGAATTCAAAAATCACCGGTCCTATTGGCTTCACCTGACAGGTTGGCTTCAATTTGAATAACTAGATATGACTTTTAAAATTTTGGAAATTTTAATTTTGAATTTAAAGGCTTATTATAAAACAAATATTGAAACTAATTTTACAACGGTGTTTAACCCTTTTTCTAAATCCCCTGATAGGCATTATGTAGGGCTTTTATTAAAATTTAAAAATAAAATTAGTCACACTTAGAATATTACATTTCTCTTAAAACAATTTTAAATTGTTAATATCACATGTCAGATTGATTATCAGTTAAATTTGAACAATTCTGTCTCTAACACCTGCCCTAACAAATTTTATAACACATTAATACATAAAACGTTTTCAGCTACAGCAGGTCATCTTTATCGGCATGGTACACTAAGCATCACATTGAAAATTTGAACTGAAACATCTTAAAACTACTGTGTGAATTATATGTCAACACCATGGATAGAAGTCACTCATTAAAAGTGCAAAGTTTACAAAATATGTTTAAGAAGTGAGGTTATATCTCTACACTTTATTATAGTACGTAGGTCCCATTATAGTCCTTGCAGTTGAGAGCTCTCACGTTTTTCTAAGAGTTTATGTGAGTATTTATGACTTTTGTACAACTTAAATATAATACGATATGTTTTAGTTCTATAATTTCCATAATTCATATCTGCGATGTGACTTATTGCTAGTGACTTACTTTATGTACACCACCATGGGTGTGTGTTTTGATTGATTTTTTATATTTACAGTTTACTAATGTTTAATTGGATAGATAATTCACTAATCCTTTGGTTATTATGCATTATTTAATAATGTAGTTGTTATGATTTTAGGTTGAACGCTGCACTACTACCTTGGATCCAGACCGTGTTCCTGATCACTTCTGCTTTCAATGTAGTCCCTATACACAATAGGGACAAATTAAAACAAACATTACTAAAACATACAAATAATTCAGAAATAAAAAATAAATACGTAAAACACAGAAATTTTATAAATAAATTAATTAGAAAAACAAAAAGTGAATATTGTAAAGATCAATTCAAAAAAGCTAATGATAACGTAAAGAAAGTATGGGCCTAATAAAAGAATCAACAAATGAAAATATAAAACAAAATAAAACAATAATAAACCAAATTCAAATTGATAATAAAATATTAACAGAACCCAAGCAAATCGCTGCTGAATTTAATAATTGCTTTTCCGACACTGGACACAAAATGGCTCAAGATATAATAAAAAATAATACGGATGAAAATTTGCGAGAATGCACAAAACCTATTATAAAAAATTCGATATTTTTGTAAAATGAAATAATAAATAGCGTAAATAGTTTGAAAAGTAACAGCGCACCGGGTATTGATGGTATTAGGGTAAAAACAATCAAGGAATCTCTTACATGCATACTAAAGCCATTACAATATATTATTTTCATCGCCAGCGCTGCTCGCTTAGAAATGAACGGGTGGTGCGCCGCATGTCCACGGAAATTAGGCTCCCTGGCGTCATACGGCTGTGGGGAGCTCCGTGCAGTGATGGGGGGCCGGCTATTTTGCTGCTGTGCGGTTACCTGTGCTAGATTAGAGGTCGTCAGGGCCAGTAGTTTGGCCAGTTGTTCGTACGTGGGCAGCCCTAGGCCTGGCTGATGGTTCCCGGTTGTGGTTGTTGAGGGGGCAGGGATCGCCCCGGCTGTTCGCCCTGGGATGGCGACTTGTTGTATCTTCGGAGTGGTGCTGGGTGCCGTCGTCTGGTTGGCTGATGGCATCTAGTGTAGAGGGGTAGTCATCCCCCGGAAGCCCAGTCCTGGTTCGCTGGTCGATAGGTAGGTGCCACTGGTCGGCGAAGTAAGTGTGCGCGATGAATCGCTGACCCTCCGGGGATGGACTCCTACTCGGGCATGCGGCGGTAGATGGTACCATACAGCGAGGGGTGGCCGGAAGTCGGCGTGGAGTCAGCGAAGCGTCGCTGAACAACTGTGGCCATTCCGGGGTAGAATTGATGTTAAACGGCCGGTCGCTGAGCGGCTCTGGGCAGGAGGTGGAGATTTCTTCGGGCATCGGGGTGAACCTGGCAAAATGCTGCTCATCTGGTGAGAGAGAGTCTTCGATGACTCGGAATGCTGTTGGGTCTGCCATACAGTGAGGGGGGGCGCCATCGATGCGTCGCTCGTAGTCCTCGGGTCCACTGCCTTGCCGTCCCGAGTGAACCGGGCTTCGCTGTGCTGGGGTGCTGTTGGATATGCCATACAGTGAGGGGGGGGCGCCGTGGACACGTCGTCCATGATCCCTGAGCCCACTGTCTTGCCGTCTTGGGTGAACAGCGCTTCGCTGTCCTGGGGTGCTGTTGGTTGTGCCATGCAGTGAGTGGGGGCCGCCGTCGAAGCGTCGTTCGTAGTTCCTGGGCCCACTGCCTTGCCACTGCGGGTGAACATAGTTCACTTGTGAAACCTTATACTGGATTATTAGTCCACAGGGGCGCCCTGGAAAGGGCGAGGGTAGTAAATAAAAACACACAATTAACTTTACACTTGAAGAAGGGTGAGCGGTCTTATCGACTTAGTTGCTCGGTAGCTGCTGATCGACTGATGCCTCGCAGTCGAGCGGTGTGTACCGAAGCGTGCGGACGTGTTTACGGAGAGTTTACGGAGCAGCGGCAGCGCCGCAGTGTTAGTAGTAGTGACTAATAGTGACCACACCCAAGTTTTTACTAAGAAGGGGAGTTCTATATGTCTTTTTCAAGACAATAGAACAAACAGATAAGTAAAAGTCTCCCTTTGGAGACGAATATCTTTTTCTTATTTTACATGTACTTTTTCTCTCCTATAATATTCTAGGTATTCCCTTACAGGAAAGAAAAATGCCATTTGCTGAGGAGGACAGCAATATGGATGACTACTCCGGAAGCTCCCGGGGCGGTACCGTAGTCCAAGATGATGAAAAGGACCGTATAATACACCGGCTCCTAGAGGAAAATAAGGCCCTAAGGACCCAAATCCAGGACCTCACCGCAAAAATGGCCCAAATGCAAAAGCAAATGGCCACCCAAGCCCGAGAAGCGCTGGAGGCTCAAAATATCCAGCACCAGGAGCTCCTGAGGACCATTCAGGGAGCAACTCCAACCCCCCCGACTGCTAGCAATGAAGCAGCAGCCCGTAAGAGAAAGAAGTCGGCCACCCATCAAATGGACACCAACGAAGAGGAGCGTAAACAGCCCAAAACAAAGACTGTTCAGGTCAGGGACCCCACGGCGGCCACCACCACCCCTGCACCGGGCCCCCAAGAGGCCACGGCCAGCAAGGAGAAGAAGACGAAAGTCCCTCCTGTCATCCTTAGAAAGAAGGAAATATGGACCTCTGTAAGCCTTAGGCTACGGGATGCTCAAGTTAAGTATACTAAAGCAAAAGTCGTCGGAGAAGGAATCGCAATCGAGCCTCAAACCGCCGGCGATTACAGGAAGATGACGAGGTTGTTCACCACCGAAAAGTGGGAACATCACATGTATGCCCTGCCAGAGGAGAAGCTCCTGAGGGTTGTGGTGAGAGGTATTCCTACCGGAGTAAAAAACGAGGACATAAAGGAAGACCTCAAGACACAAGGACTCGCACCAGTGTCAGTCCAACGGATGACATCCAGGAGGACTAAGAAAGAGATGCCCCTCGTCCTCGTGCAGGTCCCCCTGGACCAGGAAAAGATCCTGGAAGTAAATAGATGTTGCTCCCTGGTCGTCAGGGTAGAAAAACAGAGAGCCTCCCCTGCCATCACCCAGTGCCACCGTTGCCAGCGCTTTTGCCACGCACAGGGTAGGTGCACTGCACAACCAAAGTGCGTGAAGTGCGGTCAGGCCCATCATTCGGCTGAGTGCCAAAAGAAAAAGGAGAGTCCCGCCAAATGCGCAAATTGTTAAGGGGCCCACCCAGCGAGCTACAGGGGATGCCCCAGCTACTCCAAAAAACCAGTAGGTCCCACGAAGGCCAACAACCAGGGACCTAGGGCGAAGACGGCCACAGCAGAAACCAGAAAGGTCACTGCTGGAAGAAGTTATGCAGATGCAGCAAGCGCCAAGGCCGCACCTGCAAACAGGGTCAAAACAGCGCCGAAGAAGGGGGTCAAACCCCCAAATTCTGCTGTGGCCCATAACTTCACAGCTGCGCTGGCACAGATGCAGCAGATGTGCTCAGCAATGAGTGCATTCTTCGCCCAAATGCCAAATATGCTCCAAGAGTAGATGGCTACTACGCTGGTGAAGCAGAAAATCTTGCAGATCGCCTCATGGAATGTAAACGGCCTCCGAGGGAGGAAACTAGAAATAGAGGAAATCTTGGAGAGGTACAACATCGACGTGATGGCCCTGCAAGAAACCAAACTTCGCCAGGATAATACGGAACTTCGAATCCCAGGCTACGAAGTCTATAGAGAACAACGAAGAGCAAACGCAGGAGGTGTTCCACAGGACACGTCTCCTTGAACGGCGAGAACATTCAATGGCACGATACCGTCAAGTACCTTGGCGTTATCATGGATCGAAGCCTGACGTGGAGACAGAACACGGAAGCGATAATACAGAAAGCGAGGATGAGGAGAACTTTACTTTACCCTATGATAGGTAGACTGAGCCAACTCAACCTGAGGAACCCTCATTGCGCCTATTCTGACCTACGCCTCCGTTGCCTGGGGATACCAAGCAGCCACCCATCTGAAGAGGATACAAGCCGTGGAAAACGTCGCACTTCGGTTCGCCGTGGATGCACTATGGTTTGTCAGAAACGCCGACATCTTCAGAGATCTGAAATACACCCCAGTAACTGAAGTCATCCGGGACAGTGCGAAGAACCTATACGCCCGTGCAGCAGAGCATGGGAATCCGCTGGTCAGACAGGCGACTGACTATGACCCCAACGACGCTCCGAGGCACAAGAGGCCGAAGCTCCAGATCCTGGATAATGGGTAAGTATAACTAACCCTTTATCTGTTTCAGCCCGATCTGCAAGCCACACCGCAAGGAGACAAGGACCAAAAACATTCAATTGCCCGATCCCGGGGGTACCAAGCAAACAACCAGCTCGGTACCCTTACCCTAGCCCGTGCCGGCCTCTGACGCTAAGAAAGCGTCTCTGGCCGAACACAATCCTGAACTACACAGTTCACACTTCCTTCCGACGAAATCGGAGCACATGATGCCAATTGGGCTTCCGACTAGTTAACACCCCCCAAATCCCTTTCAAACTCCGAGAGGGCTCGGTAACAGCCGTTCCCTCTCACGACAGACGAAAGACGCTCCCGGGAACCTATACATGCCAGCGAAGAGAGAAGACCAAGACAGAAGAGCGTCAGAAGAAACGACCCAGCTGGCAGGGTCCAACAGCCAGGACCAGGGGAGGTTTGCTAACATCGCCAATACCGTCCGCATTTGCGGGGGGGATAGGCGAAAAAGCAGGCCCACCCCTTACGAGGCCGGTCCAGGTCTACAGCGATGATTGGGGCAAAAAGCTCAAGCTCGACCCCAAATCATCCGAGACCGTCATCATTAGTCAAGAATATTGGCGCGAGCCGGCATCCAGTCGATCGCCAGCTCTTCTAGAGTTAACAAGCAACCACTACGATACCAGTGCCCCCCTGGCACTCTTTACTTAAACATTTGTTTTATTTTAGTGAAAAGTATTAATAATAAACAATCTCAATTTTAATAATAACAAAAGTGAAACTATGGCCACCAGAAGCGGCAAGCTCTTCAACCCCGTCTTGACCGACACAGAGGGGGATTTGTTCTCCCAGGAGGCACCCCCGCTCACCGACGCTGCCCCAGCAACATCCGATGCAGCGACGCCTCGCCCCGACTTCGAGTTCCAGGAAGGCCAGGGATTCTCTGGGGTATCCACATCTCCCTCCGATGCACTCTGGGAAACGATAGTCTCCAAGCACCTGGAGCTGACGCCGCCGTCGCATCGGCTAACACCGGCGTCAGAACGACGACGCACTACGGATACCCGGATTCATCATTCGACGCTGCCTGAGGAAGAACACACGAGGGTCAGGTCCACTACTACGACGGAGGCAACGGCGACCACTCTACCTAGCTATGAACTGCTAGCCCACCACGGCCAATCTGGCCCGGGTGGTCCCCCTTCATGCCAGGGACGTCGCACCGCAACCAACCACGCCGGCCCCCCTTCATGGCAGGAACGTCGCACAGCAGCTCACCACGTTGGACCCCCTTCATGACAGGAGCGTCGCACCGCAACCAACCACGCTGGCCTCCCTTCACGACAGAGACGTCGCACCGCAGCCAGTCACAATGATCCCCCTTCATGTAGGGTACTTCACGAAGCAGCTCACCGCCCCGGCCTCCATTCATGCCGGGCACGTCTCGCCACACCCTGGCATCCAACAAGGAAAACACGACTCCCAGCAGCCAGGGACCTCAAGACCAGCGCACCAGTCTCCAACCATCATCACTACCACGGTCCCCTACGCTGTAGGGCAATCTTCACCACAACCGGCCACTATGGCACCCATTCATGCAGGGAACGTCTGGCAGCCGTCAACCACGATGGTCCAACTTCATACACGGAACGTCTCGCAGCCGGAAGCCAATCAAACAGACTTTTTCCGTGGACATTATAAATCTGATATTTCAACAAGGATATTTCCCGAAAGCACTAAAAAGAACTATTATAAAACCACTATTTAAACAAGGAAATATAAATAGCATTTCAAACTATCGTCCCATATCCCTCATTAGCAACATCGCAAAAATTATAGAAAAATGTATAAAGAAAAGTTTATTAGAACATCTTAATAAGTATAACATAATATCTAGTTCACAATTTGGATTTAGAGAGGGAGTGTCAACCGTCGACGCAATGTATAATCTGACAAGTTACTTGTATCAAAAGGTAAATAACAATCAAAAGCCTTTGGCAATATTTTTAGATCTAGCGAAAGCTTTTGATACGATTTGTCATGAAAAGCTACTAAAAAAAATCGGTAAAGGTATTTACACAGAACTTCCCTCGTTCATGACAGTCTCTCTAAAAAAATAATAATTACGAAATGACATTGAGAATAACAATCGGAGTAGAGTTATTGCTATTATTACAAAGAAAACTTGATAAGTTTTGGTCAAAAAAATATACAGATTGCTCATCCAACAGCAAAAGTTCAATACTAAATAGCAGGTGCCACATATGGCAGGCTTGCGCAAATACCTTTACAAATGTCCACCATGACTGAATTATTTCTTGGGATGACCACCCTGTACATTTTCAATAAAAGTATAATAGGTGCATATGCCAGATGTTATTGCCATCTGTCACATTTTCAATCCAACATTCACGTAATGGAGTGGAAGTATAGTGGTGGTTAAAAAATTTCATTTTTTTTTAATTTTCAAAAGATGGTAAAATAATTTTCAAATTTTTTTCTTCTAAAATAGGTTTAAAATGTCAAAGGTAGAAATTTTAAATTAGAGCAAAAAGGAAAGTTTCCTTCTGTTCTATAGTAGTGCTAAAAAAAGTTTAAAAATTAAAAATGATGTATTTTTAAAATAGGTTTAGAATGCTATGAAACGTGAAAATTTTAAATTTGAGCAAATAAAAAAAAATTCGATCTATTTTATTGGTAAAAACTTTTTGAAAAATGTTGGTGAAAAAAATGTTTTTTCCTGAAATACCTAGGTTTAGAATGTCATTTAAATTTGAGCATTCTGGTGTTAAATTTTTTTCCAAACTGGTAACAAAATGTTGCAAATTTTTTTTTCCGAAATTGGTTTGGAATATTATGAAACGTGGAAATTTTAAATTTGAGCAAAAAACATTTTTTCGTCTGTTCTATAGTAGTGATACATAAATGGATTCAAAATGTTTTCAAATTTTTTAAAAAATTCTTCAAAAACATTTTTAAATTTGTTTGAATAGTTTTAGAATGTCATGGAAACGTGGATAGTTAAAATCTGAACAAAGAAAGAAAAATTCTATCTTAGTGATAAAATTTCAAAAAACTTTTTTTTTAATCAGGCTTAGATTGCCATGAAACGTGAAAATTTCAAATTTGAAGAAAGAAAAAAAAAATTCATTTTAGTAGTAAAAATTTTTTCAAAAATATTGGTGAAAAAAAATTTTTTTTTCCTGAAATAGGTTAAGCGTGTCATGAAACATAGAAATTTTAAATTTGATCAAAAACAAATTTTTTTCATCTTGGTAAAATTTTTTTCAAAAATGTTTGAAAAAAATTTTCAAATTTTTTTTTTCTGAAATAGGTTTAGCGCGTCATGAAACGTGGAAATTTTAAATTTGAGCAAAAAAAATTTTTTTTCAACTTGGTAAAAATTTGTTCAAAAATGTTTGAAAAAAATTTTCAAAAAATTTTTTTTCCTGAAATAGGTTTAGCGCGTCATGAAACGTGGAAATTTTAAATTTGAGCAAAAAAAAAAATTTTTCATCTTGGTAAAAATTTTTTCAAAAATGTTTGAAAAAAATTTTCAAAAATTTTTTTTTTCTGAAACAGGTTTAGCGCGTCATGAAACGTGGAAATTTTAAATTTGAGCAAAAAAAATTTTTTTTCACCATTTATTCCGTTTAGACGGTCCACCCTGTATATTTTTCAGTGAAAATTCTACCAGTTCTCCGCTGACAGTAGGGTTATCTACCTACCAAATTTGACTGCTCTCGGTCAAGTAGTTTTTTAGTAAATACACCAACAGACAGACAGACAGACAGACAGACAGACAGACGACCGACAGACAGACAGACAGACAGACTGACGGAATTGAAAAACCTATATTTTCGGAATCTACGTGTTCTGAAACGTCAGAATCCGAAAAAATCTCGGAGGGTGATTTTTTCTCGAATACAATACTTCCCTTCGGTATGCGAGGGAAGTAAAACTAGATACATATGGTTTCAGAGGCATATGCGGTGATTTACTCAAAAATTATTTAACAAATCGTAAGCAGGCTGTCAGTATAGATTCAGAAAAAAGCGAAGAAAAAACAGTTACCTATGGAATACCTTAAGGAACAGTCATAGGCCCTATTCTTTTTCAAATCTACATAAATGATATGTTGAACTTGGACATCTCAGGGGAAATTATCTCATATGCTGATGACACAGTCTTATTATTCTCTAATATCAGCTGGGAGGAAGTTCAAATTAAAGCGGAAAAAAAATAACTTATTAACTCTCAATAAAACAAAAACAAAATTTTTAACTTTCTCTCTAAATGCAGCAGGAAAATCTCAATAAATAAATTAAAATATCATGAATGTAAAAACCTCATTATTTGTAACAGTGGTCAAGAATACATTGAATCATCCGAAAATGTTAAATATTCAGGTTTATACATTGATCAGTTTCTGAAATGGGACATACACGTGGAGAAAATAACACGAAAAATTCGAAAATTGGTACACAAATTTTATCAACTGTGACAATGTATGGACTTTCAATCTCTCTTAAATATTTATAAAGCCTTAATCGAGTCTATAATTAGGTACGGCTTAATAATTTGGGGAGGAGCGTACGACAAACATCACATAACCTTAAAGTAATCCAAAGATGCATATTAAAAATTACTCTAAACAAACCTAGATATTACTCAACAAAATCATTATTTGAAAGTACCAAAATATTAGATGTTGAAAGCTTATATATTTTAGATATTTTGAACTATGTACAAAAGAATCCCAAGATAAAAAATAATTCAAATCATGGCCACATAACCCGTCTACAACAAACAATGATGGTATAGTACCAAAGCCAACAAATACGGCCTTTACAAAGTCTATAGATTACATTGGAATTAAAATGAATAATATATTACCTGTAGCAATAAAAGAAATAAAATATTTAAGGGAATATAAAATAAAAACTAAGGTATATGTTCAAGAAAACATACATCAATTCAAAAAAATGTTAAGAAAATAGTTCTATTGGGTATGTCCCCCGCACTCTGTTTATTCTATTATTATTAATATTTTTATATAACAACTGATAACACATAAATTGTAACAAATAGCTCCTTACTGTTTTGGGTTCTTCGGTTACCCACATTTAATCAATTTATTTAAGTATTTGAAGTAATAATAGTTTATTGCAATATCCCTTTCTCGAAAATATGAATTGAAAAGATTTTTTTGCATGAGCGGAGAAAATTATATTTATACAGCTCCTGGAAGTATTGAATGTATATCCGTCTATCTTCCACAAAGCTACCTCAGAGCTATTTAATTAAGGGTCGAAGTTAACTCCAAAGTTTGCAGAAAACGTTATCAGGATAAGGTCACCTAAATGAATTTGATCGCACTTACGTCAGTTACGTTGAAAATTAACATTCATTATCAATTCATCATTCGTTAGCGAACGCCCCAACTGCGATATGATAGCTGGCTCTTGCCGGGCCGAGGGCCGTCTGAATCATTGGATGAAGTTTGCTCCCAGAGGGGCCGTTACCGGTCCGACCCCGTCTCTTTCACACTAAACTTAAATTGGATACTGGTCACTTTCTATAATTCAACTCGTATATCTCATAATTTAACACAGAATAGCCCGTTCCTTACTATTTTTCGAATTGCTATATAGCATTTATCAATATTTGATCTTGTGTGTTCGATTATTCTTTAATAAATGTTTGCTACAGCGGCTCGAGTGTAATTAGAACATTTCTTACTGCCTCGTGTTGAAAATAGAAAATTTTCGGTTGAATAATACTGAGTTCAAAAATTTTAGAGGCCCACAAGAAAAAAAGTGATCTGTACCCGAGATCCGACATAGTAATCCTTATGTATTTCGACGTGTTGAGCACGAATCCGATGTCCGTTTAGTTCCATCACCCAGTAATTTATTATTAATCGCGAAAGTAACTTAAAGAAATGAGGTTTCTTGGGCTATTTCAAATTAATTAATATTTTACAATTCTGCTTGGGTTCGTACATTCTTTTTGACGCTTATTTTCATAATCAAAAAGAATATTGCAAATAAATTGAAATTTTCGACTTTTTTACGCAAGAAAACAATTTTGCAACTTAAACAAATGTAAATATCTCGGTGGATTTTGCATAAAATTTATTGCAACCACCGGAATTATAATCGTCATAAAAAAAATCGGTAAAGGTGTTTACACAGAACTTCCCTCTTTATTTGTAGATGGCGGTCACTCTAAAAAATTAATAATTACGAAATAACGCTCAAAATAATAATCGGAACATAGTCATCACTATTATTACAAAGAAAACCTGATAACTTTTGGTCAAAAAAATATACAGAGTGCTCATCCAACAACAAGAGTTCAATACTTAATGACAGGTGCCAAATACGGAAGGGTTGCGCAAATACCTTTACAAATGTCCACCACAGTTGAATTATTTCTTGGGATCACCACCCTGTACATTTTTCAATAAAAGTATATATAATAGGTGCATATGCCAAATATTATTTCCATCTGTCACATTTTCAATTCCTCATTCACGTGGAGTGGAAGTATAGCGGTGGTTACAAATTTTTTTTGTTTTAAAATTTTCAAAAATGTTGGTAAAAAAAATTTCATAATTTTGTTCTTCTGAATTATGTTTAGAATGTCATGAAAGGTGGAAATTTTAAATTTGTGCAAAAATAAATTTTTTTCATCTATTCTAGTGGTAAAATATTTTTCCAAGATAGTGAAAAAATGTTGCAATATTTTTTTCCGAAATAGGTTAGGAATGTCATGAAACATGGAAATTTTAATTTTGGGCGAAAACAAATTTTTCATCTATTCTATAGTAGTGATAACTAGATTAAAACTTTTCAAATTATTTTTTTTATTTTTCAAAAATTTATTTAAATTTGTTTTTGTTCAGATAGGTTTAGAATGCCATGGAAACGTGGAAATTTTAAATTTGAACAAAGAAAAAATGTTTCCATCTATTTTAGTGGTAAAACTTTTTGAAATATTGTAAAAGAATTTTCTAAAATTTTGTTTTCTTAAATGGGTTTAGAACGCTATGAAACAAGAAAATTTTAAATTTGAAAAAATAAAAAAAATTTCCATCAATTTTAGTGGTAAATATTTTCTCAAAAATGTTGGTAAAAAAAAATTTTTGAAATAAGTTTAGAATGCCATGAATCGTGGAAATTTTAAATTGGAAGAAACATTTTTTTCATAGTAAAAAGTTTTTCAAAAATATTGGTGAAAAAAATTTTCATTTTTTTTTTTCCTGAAATAGGTTAAGCGTGTCATGAAACGTAGAAATTTTAAATTTGAGCAAAAAAAAATTTTTCATCTTGGTAAAAAAATTTTCAAAAATGGTGAAAAAAATTTTCAAATTTTTTTTTTTCGGAAATGGGTTAAGCGTGTCTTGAAACGTGGAAATTTTAAATTTGAGCAAAAAAAATTTTTTTCATTATTTATTCCCTTTAGACAGTCCACCCTGTATATTTTCCAGTGAAATTTCTACCATTTCTTCGCTGACAGTAGCGTCAACTACCTACCAAATTTGACTGCTCTCCGTCAAGTAGACAGACAGACAGACTGACGGAATTGAAAAACCTATATTTTCGTAACATACGTGTTCTGAAACGTCAAAATCCGAAAAAATTTCGGAGGGTGATTTTTTCTCGAATACAATACTTCCCTTCGGTATGCGAGGGAAGTAAAAACAGGAAAAATCCGAGATATGAACAACTTATGTTTTTCTCGATTACGGCGAAAAATGAAAATCCTTTGACTTGAAAATTGCAATGAATATTCTTCAGTGTGTGGATTTTGCATAAAGTGTATTGCAACCAACGGAATTTTAATCGTTATAAAAAATAGGAATTAAAAAAAAAGTTTGTTCCACGATGCTCTGAAGCCGAGATATGAACAATTTACGTTTCTCGCGAATGCGGCGAAAATTGAAAATATTTTGACTCGAAAATGAAATTGAAATTTTTTCAGAGTATGCGCTATGACTTACAAAAAGGGAAATATCTATACCTATATACAAATCATGAAAAGAAAATCCAGAAAATTGCATCTTTTGCACTCGCTATGACGCAAGTCGCCATATCCCTCTTTCACTGCGAGCGGCTTACTTGGAGAGTTTCTAGGGGACAGCAGATATATTTCTCTTTTTCTCAGCTTCAGGAGCAACTAGATTGATGTTTTTATTTTTAATTTACCTATTTTTTTACTTCCATCGCATACCGAGGGATGTATTGTAGATTTTTTCGGATTTTCACGTTTCAGATCACGTAGATTACGAAAATAAAGGTTTTTCAATTCCGTCAGTATATCTGTCTATCTGTCTGTCTGTCTGTCTGTTGGTGTATTAACTAAAAAACTACTTGACGTAGAACAACCAAATTTTGTAGGTAGCTGACGCTACTTTCAGCGAAGAAATGGTGAAACTTTCACTGAAGAATATACAGGACCGTCTAAAGGAAATAAATAATGAAAAACATTTTTTTGCGAAAATTTAAAATTTCTACGTTTCATGGCATTCTAAACCTATTTCATTTTTTTTTAATTGGTGATCTTTTTTACCACTACTATAGATGCAATTTTTTTTTGCTTAAATTTAAAATTTACACGTCTCATGACATTCTAAACCTATTTCAGAAAAAAAAATTGAAAATTGTTTTACCATTTAGAAAAAATATTACCACTAGACTAGAATAGATGGATTTTTTTTTCGCTCAAATTTAAAATTTCTACGTTTCATGACATTCTAAATTTATTTCATAAAAAATTTTTTTTCAAAAAGAGAAATTTGAAAATTTTGTCAAAGAAAAATTTTTTACTAGGTACTATAAAATATATGATGAAAAAAATGTTTACTCAAATTTAAAATTTCCACGTTTCATGACATTCTAAACTTATTTCAGAAAAAAAAAATCAAAAGCAAACATTTGTTTTAAATTTATTTACTATTCCAAAAATAAATGGTGGAAAAATTTTTTTGCTCAAATTTCAAGTTTCCACGTTTCATGACATTCGAAACCTATTTGAGAAAAAAAAAAAATCAAAACTTTTTGAAAATTTTTTTAATAGTAGAAAGATGGGAAATGTTTTTTGCTCAAATTTAAATTTCCCACGCTTCATGACTTTCTGAATCGATGTCATAAAGAAACTTGTTTTTTAGTGAAAATCCCATGATGATTGTATCATGTGGGTAGGACCTATACCTTTTTTCGTTTTCTGGTGTTGGTATTTTAATTATTACAAGGTGTTGGAGGGTTGTAGAAAAATTTCCTACATTCTTCCAAATACGCTAGAGAATAATACATAATCCGTAAAAAAATCATACAAGATAAAATCTGAGTAATATCAGAGTTGTTTTATCTTTTAAAAAATTCATTATGTACTGCCTATTTTAAATACTTCCTAGCTATAAACAGGGGTGATATTTGCATTTTTTCAAAAAAGTAAAACATAAATTTAATTTGGGCCCTATAGGATTTATTTTGCTCTTTCCCTTTTCCCGTTATCTACTATGCAAAAATAGGCGAATTTTCCTTATTTGGCGTCTTTTATTTAATATTGAATTTTTGCTGTCGGATGACCACTCTGTATATTTTTTTGACCAAAAATTATCCGGTTTTCTTTGTAATAATACCTTCTGATTACTATTCTCATGTGTAATTAATAATTTTAATACCTTAACCAATTTTTTTCGTATATTCACAAATCTTATTCATAAAGTTACTTAATTCTAAAATAATATTTTAATTTCAACCCCCTTAAAAACCACCCCCGTTATTATTTTTGGTGTATTATCGCACCTACAAACTTCCAGAATTCTAGAACTAAATAAATTGTTTCAATCCCTTCAAAAACCACCCCTTTGATGTCTACAAATTTTTCAACATTTTTCCGATTTTCTAACGAATATTATCTGTTCGTTTGCAAATTTGTAGAATTTTCAAGTGAGCATTTTTCCAAAAAATTGTCAAAAACAAATATAAACCAACAGAAATCGTATAATTTTTATTATACAAGAGATGTAGTGTAAACGGGAACATTAAACTTCCCATTGTGAGTACATAATTTATCCGTCCGGATAAGGAACCTGACACCATTAATATATAAAGAGAATAATCAATTTTCTCTTGCTTGAAATTAGTAGGTTATATTTCCATTTACTAAACATGCTTGAAATAATTCGAAGGCAAACAAACCGGATCAAACTAAGTAAAATATGTAACAAAGTGATATAGAGAATGATGACAGGACCGGATTAGGCAATAGATTTTGCAGAATTTTATTAGCCGCGCTATTTTGACACCAAAAATCCGAAAACCTCTAAAAAAAGGTACAGTGTTAATTGATTTATTTTTTTTTTGCAAGGAGTTTAGAGAGGCATTTAGAAAAGACAGTACCTTTTATTTTTTGGCGGAAATGTTTGGTTTCATTTTTTTCCAGTAATTGGGCAATTTTAATGGCCAATTTAATTAAATTAATTGAAAAATTTGTTATCATACACAATATGTCATAATATTAGACGAAAATGGTTACTTGAGTGTTTTTGGGGTCGCTGAAAAAGGAAAGAATACGAGTTTCTCAGAAGAAATTGACTGTTCTTCCGGTCTGCCATTTTGAATTTACTAAATTAGGCCTCGAATTCATAATCGGCGACCTCGAAAACCCCCGTGTACAGATTTTCAAGGCCATTCTGATTTTTTCTGGAATATGGCCCGATTTCCGGTCCACCATTTTGAATTTCCCAAATTGAACTTCAGATTCGTAATCAGCCACCTCAAAAACTCCCAAATAACCATTGTCGTCTAATTTTATGGCATATTGTATGATAACAAATTTTTCAATTCATTTAATTAAATTGGCCATTAAAATTGGCCAATTATTGGATAAAAAATTAAACCAAACATTTCCGCCAAAAAATAATAGGTACTGTTTTCTCTAAATGTCTTTCTGAACTCTTTGTAACCAAAATGAAGTTAATTGACCTTGTACCTTAAATTTTAGAAGTAAAATGCTAAAATGACGCGACTATATTGAGAAAAAAGAGAAATCTATTGCACTTACGATTTTTCAACATGTGTGCAGTTTAGGATGACAAAATTCATTCGCGGACCATACACCGGGTAGTATAAAAGTAGGGGAACAGCAGGATAACTTGAAAAATATGAAAAAAACTTTGAATACAAGAGTTGTAAATATTTTCTTAAATTCGTTTCTAAATGGGTTTAGTTTCAAAGATTTCAAGGATGCTGGTACATTATTATAAAGAAAATAAACATTATATGTGAAACATAATTTAACCATTGGAATTTTGTGAGGTAAGGAAGTTTATGACGTTTGGGTAATGGAGCCAGGTGATCTAAATCATCATTTACATTATTTTCTGCTAGATCTACATCACCTTATAAGAATGAATAATGAAGTTATGTATCATCTGCATAGAGATGTACTTTGCATTATTTTAAGCAGGACGTTAAATTACAAGTATATATACTAAACTAAAGTGGGCCAAGCGTGAGCCCTGCGGAATATCACATGATACATTCCCTTTGGAAGATTGGCCTACCTATGTCAGTTTCTACAAACTGAACCCTACTGAGCATATAACTATCTAAGAGCTTAGTTCAACTATCAGAAAAACCAACAAAGTGTAAAATAGACAGAAAAATTTCGTAGCTAATTGTATCGAGGGCGTTCGGAAATCTAAGAGTATAGTGTTCTCTTAGATACTTATATAAACTTTATTACAGGTATTGGTATATACAAATTTTTATCAATTTGCCTTTATCTTTACAACCCTTAATCCATTCCTGGCAGATAAAGCCATCAGGGGTAACTGGTTCGACAGGTCCTACAGTAAAGGCATATGGTGTTGTAACATACATTAGCAAGTTGCATATACCCCATGCAGCCTGGGGGTGAAACACATATGAAACATGTACTACAAGGGGTGGCCCGCCCCATCGATATAGTTCATATTTTAAATCTATTTTATAACATACATACATTACTATGGGAATGCTTGTTAAGTATGAAATATTAACGTTGAATCTGGTTCGGAAAATTGTTTATTTGGGAGATTTATATATTTTCTTTATTCGTAGTTGTCTTTTAATATTACGTACAAGAATGATTTTAGTTTAAGGAAAGTAGTAAAAAAACGAATCAGTCTTGTATAGAAGTATTTTTATACTAATTTTGTAAATACGTTAATCTATTGGTATATTGTTGCTACCTATAGCTATTTGTTTAATCAAGACGACAAAACATTTTAATAGTCATCGAGCACATTTTTTTTATACAGAAATCCTCTCCTTATCTATCTATTTATACTCGTAATATATGGTTGTGGCGGAATATATTCGCTTGCATAAATTGTAGTTGAAAATATATTTCTATCAGGGTGATATCCAGTAGTGCGGAAATTGTCATATTTTGCATTAACTGTGATAAATTATTTGAAGTAAAACAATACTAAGTTTTGGATTAAGCATACAAAAATACGAAGATATACAATATATCAAAACTATAGTGTACAGTACGTCTCTCATATTTGAATGGATTTTACTTAGATTAGGTGATATATGAATTTTACTCCAAGATGTTCCTAACATATTTTTAATTAATTGACTATAAAAGAGCAAAAGCGAATCCGGCCTTACTAACTAGGTACATATTCCTATTTGAATAATAAAAGTAATAAAGAAATTGCCAATATAATGACATGAATTTTTATAAGCGGCAAATAAAATAAAGCTAAAAAGTAAAATAATAATAGAATGCAATTGTTTTAACTAGTGAAATAATTAATAAAAATGATAAAAAAAAGAACGCTGCTTAAGGACTCACTACTTCCACATCCAGATTTTTCTCCATGTATCTTTAAAGGTAAATTTCTTGGCTGTTTAGTATTTTTTTAATTCCTTTTCAATATTTTCAATCATCCGTCTATATCTTCTCTATTTGTGATCAGAGGGGACGTGTATGATACTGCTAGGTCCAACTTGATGCGAAGAATCCGATTCTGCAGTCAAAAACGAGATACGAGATACAAAGAAATTATTATGTTTTTAAGTTCTTTTCAATATTTTCAATTATCCGTCTATATCTTCTCTATCTGTACCCAGAGAGGACCTATACGATACCTACTGCTATTTTAGACACTGCAACCTTGTACCAAAATATATCAATATTAAACGAAATATATTTTTTTTGTCAGCTAATAGTCCAATAATTATAATGATTTCCATGACAAAAAATGTTACCTCAGATTTTCCTTCAGTAACTGTTAGTGCAGAGATTATACATCACAAAATCACAAAACTCAGTTCTGGGGGTACCGCGAACCATCCCAAAAAACTACCCCTTCGGTGAAATAAGCCTTATTTTACTGATAACGTTAACCGTCGAAGATATGAAAAAATTGCTGATCATAATAAAGAATTTTCGCTTATTTGAAATTGTCTGCGCGCTGTCTATAGAAAAAATGTAATTGCTCGAAAACCAAACATGCTAGGAAGAAAAATTAAAATGGGTTTTAAAGGGGATATAAAATACTCTTTTGAGTTTCCATTTTTGATGGCTATCGATATCTATTAGTATATAAAAATAACCATATAACATATCTACCTCTCCATTTTTTGCTCTTTTAACTATTTACAAGCCCATAAAAAATAACTGACTTTAACATAAGTTAGAAATGCATTATCTTTTAGTTCAGGGTATTACTTCAATGTAGAAAAGTTAGGAGCAAAAATATTCACATTTACAAATTTTCCAGCATGTTGAAGTTTTTTTTTGGCCATTTATTTTATTGTATTGAAACATTCTTTATAGGATTTTGCAAACAGCAGAAAAATTAACTATCTATAAAAGAAAAACTTTGTGTAGATATATTAATGAAATCTTTGCATTCTTTCGATAACCTGAATTCTGGTTATGCTAGCAAATTAAAATCCTAAAATGAATTTGTCTAATTTCTTATTTGACAATTCTCATTCCAACACTAGCATCCACACAGTCCCCTACGGCCATGCAGATTAAACTAGTATCCACATAACCCCCTACGATTATGAAGATTCAGTTAAAAATGAGAACAAAGACCTAAAATGAATTTATTTATCTACCTTGTCTTAAAAAATTTTTCATTCCAATGGATTACATTTTCAAAAAAAAATTTTTTAAGACAAGGTAGATAAATAAATTCATTTTAGGTCTTTGTTCTCATTTTTAACTGAATCTTCATAATCGTAGGGGGTTATGTGGATACTAGTTTAATCTGCATGGCCGTAGGGGACTGTGTGGATGCTAGTGTTGGAATGAGAATTGTCAAATAAGAAATTAGACAAATTCATTTTAGGATTTTAATTTGCTAGCATAACCAGAATTCAGGTTATCGAAAGAATGCAAAGATTTCATTAATATATCTACACAAAGTTTTTCTTTTATAGATAGTTAATTTTTCTGCTGTTTGCAAAATCCTATAAAGAATGTTTCAATACAATTATAAGCAAACAAATAATAATTCATTTTTAAACATTTATTTTATTGTTTTCTAAAAATAAAAATAAAGACCCAAAATCTTGAAGATTTAGCTCAAAATTTTTCTTTCAATTTATGTATTATACAACTAGTGTTTCTAATCATTTAATAGTTAAAAAATTGTATTAAAAAATATAATCAAAAAATTAAATATGCAGCCTTTTTAAATTTTTTTGGTTAACTTTAACATGCTGCTAAATTTGTAAATGTGAATATTTTTATTCCTAGCTTTTTCTGCATTGAAGTACTACCTTGAAATAAATGATAATGCATTTATAACTTATATTATAGTTACTTATTTTTTATGGGACTGCGAATAGTTAAATGCATAAAAAATCAAGCGATATCTATATTATATCGTTATCTTTATACCGGGTGAGTCACGAATTGCGCTCGCCCCGATATTTTCTAAAATATTTGGAATAGAAAATTGAATGTCGGAGGCCTTATTACACGACTAAAATGACATCTTTATAATAAAAAATCCGGTTTGACCGGAAATGCCCACAACTTTCTATTTTTAAATGGAACACCCTATATATTTTTATATTTTTGGAATCTAGAGGAAATTTTGAATACAATACATCCATTTTGGTCACTTTTTGATAAACATTAAAAATTTTATTAAAAAATCTATTTCTGAATCCAGAGTGCTGTGGTGCCCAAAATATATTTTAGTTTGTGTGCTACGTTACTATAAAAATAAAAAGAGCAATATGATTGCATTACTTAATTCTCTACAGGCGTTTAAAATTTTTAAATGTGATTTTTACCCACTAACTCGGTTTTTTTAAATGGCAATTTAATCGTTCACCAACATTTTTAAATACCTCATTTTCATACGAATCTAATGATACCAAAATTTTGAAAATCCGCTCAGAAATATTTGAGATTTCAGCCAAAATACAATGCAACCAAGCTTTTAGAAACATACGGTTAATAGATAATAGATTAGTGGGATTTGAAAACTAAAATGGCACATTTCTGTGTAAATCTGGTAACCTAATAACATTGGAAAAATCATAGTAGCCATTGAATGTAATAAAACAATATCAGCTGTCAGACAGACTCGTGCAGTTATAGGCAATCTTGAGCTGTCAAACATTTAATAATTGTGAGCGCTAAGAACGTTACAATCAATTCCGTTTGAACATTTAAACTTAAACTAGGTAACAGTAGTTATCTTTAAAATAATTAATATAATTAAACCATAAATTGACATTTATAGATATTGTTCAAAATGTCCACCATTTTTTTCTATACACAATTCGGCTCTGCGTACAGTTGCTTGAATGGCTCTACGCAATTCAGCCGGCGTTATTTCATTAAGAGCCCGTACAACTATATTTTGCAGCTCTTCACGGGTATTTGAAGAAGATTTATAAACTTTATTTTTGAGAGTGCCCCATACATAATAGTCGAGGGGTGTTAAGTCAGGTGACCTAGGAGGCCACCTGATATGACCTTGATTTGCGATAAGGCGTTCACCATGCAAGTTGTTTAAATATTCCATCACTCTTCTGTAATTATGTGGGGGAGCACCATCTTGTTGGAAAAACAGATTTTGTAAATAGGCAATAGGAAGTAAGTCAAGAAATTCTGCTGTCTGGTTTTGCAAAAAGAAAAAATATCGTTCGCCAGTAAGTGTTCCATAAAAAAAATATGGGTCCAATTATTCGATCTCCAAGTACTCCAAGCCAACAGTTAAACCCAAATCTTTCCTGAATATTCCCCCGCCCTACCAACCTCGGATTTTCTTGAGCACAGTACCTAGTATTATTTCTGTTAAACATACCTTGGTTCGTAAATCTACTTTCATCTGAATATAAAATATGAAAAGGAAAACCTGGCTTTTGTTGTACTGCATTTAAGAACCAGTTGCAATATACTAGCCTCCTGTCGTTATCATCTCCATAAAGATGTTGGTGTATTTGATATTTATAGTATTTATAAGAAACTTATGTTTCTTTAAAATTCTGCAAACCGAAGACTGACTAATGTCGCATTCCATTGACAATTCCCTTGTTGATGTTGTTGGGTGTACCATCACAAATCCTAATACATCAATTTCTTTGTCCTCACTTACAATAAATGTTTGATGATCATCTTGTTGATTGGGTTCGTTTCTTAATTCTCTGGCAAACAAGTGTCTGCTTGGATGACGTCTGTTGAGATATCGTTGCTGATACAGTTCTGCAGCTACAGTTGAATTTTTGAGACGCTCTCCATATATCAGTAACATATCGACCTTTTCATTTCTACCAAAATTATTCATTTTCTTTAATTTTTACTCAAAGAGATTTCCGCAACACTTTATTTTGTATCTGTCTGACAGCTGATATTGTTTTATTACATTCAATGGCTACTATGATTTTTCCAATGTTATTAGGTTACCAGATTTACACAGAAATGTGCCATTTTAGTTTCCAAAGCCCACTAATCTATTATCTATTAGCAGCATGTTTCTAAAAGCTTGGTTGCATTGTATTTTGAAATCTCAAATATTTCTGAGCGGATTTTCAAAATGTTGGTATCATTAGATTCGTATGAAAATGAGGTATTTAAAAATGTACACTAGATTTTTTAATAAAATTTTTAATAACATTTTTAATGTTTATCAAAAAGTGACCAAAATGGATGTATTGTATTCAAAATTTCCTCTAGATTCGAAAAATGTAAAAATATATAGGGTGTTCCATTTAAAAATCGAAAGTTGTGGGCATTTCCGGTCAAACCGGATGTGCACCAAACTTGACTTTTTATTGAAAAGATGGCATTTTAGTCGTGTAATAAGGCCTTCGAATTTCAATTTCTTATTCCAAATATTTTAGGAAATATCGGGGCGAGCGCAATTCGTGACTCACCCGGTATACTAATAAATATCAATAGCCCTTAAAAATGGCAACACAACAGAGTATTTTTATATCCCCTTTAAAACCCATTTTGATTTTTATTCCTAGCTTGTTTGGTTATCGAGCAATTCAATTTCTTCTTAGGCCGCGCGCAAAAAATTCAAATAAACGAAAATTCGCGCCCATTAAAAATACAAATTCTGCAATTTCTGTCAATATCGATTTTCTCGAAGACCATGGCATATACAAGAAAATTACAAGAAACTTTTTTTTAGGCAATTAGTCAAGCTTTCTTTTTCATAATGAGCAATTTTTTTATATCTTCAACAGTTAACAGTAAAATGAGGCATTTTTGTGGTTTTGTGATGTTTAATCCTTGCAGTAACAGTTACGGAAGGAAAATCTCAGATAACATTTTTTGCGAGATTGTGGTGTATTTTTTACTTTATCGACTGGACTATAAGGCTTGTTAAAATTGATATTTTTTAGCGGTTTCATCATTACTCTCTATAAAATGATGAAATCAAAAGTGATTACAACTTAATATAGACTATTTAAAAAAATCCACCACGTTTTGTCGAATTTAAATACTGACATCCCAAGAGAACAAGAGGCCCAAGCCTATTGTAACGGATTAATGTTTATGTCACTGCTCCACCCCAAAAGTTATTGCATCATTCACTACTGCTTTAGTTTTCCTCTTCGTTACGTTAATTTTAATTTTAATCGTATTGTATTTTATGCTAAGCAACTAATTATACCACAACACGCAAGAGACTTTGGCAGCCCCAGATCACTTAAAGCGGTAAATGGCATTTTAGTTCGAAATTTTAACTAGATTTTAGTGGAGGATTTGAACTTATGTTATTCTAATGTAAGAGTAAAATGCAAGTAAAATGTTTTTTTAAACAAGCGTTTACTAAAATGTATTAAATAGTCCAGTCGATAAAGCAAAAATACACCAGAAGCTCGCAAAAAGTGTTATCTGAGATTTTCTTTCCGTAACTATTAGTGCGAGGAATAAACATCACAAAACCACAAAAATAATTTCTGGTGTGCCGCACAACCCCCTCCAGAAAACCACTCTTTTGGTGAAAAAATCCTTATTTTACTAATAACTCGTTAACCGTTGAAGATATAAAAAAATTGTTTTCCTTCTTCAATTCTTTGGGACTTCCTGCCACATGTATGTTTTCTTTTAAGCGGTGCTAGGGGAGTCTACAAAATATATCACAATTAACCAGTATGTTACTGGTAAAAAACCTCTACGCCTGTGACGTTTACGTCAAAGGATCAGTTAAAGGTTGGGTTTTTTTTATAAATAAACAACACAAATAAGTATAAAAACTTGAAATTAAATATTTCGCCGACGTTTCGGAAATCTGATCTGTTTCCTTTTTCAAGGCTTTTTTTGAAAAATCTTTTTTGCTGTGTATGACAAATACACAGCTCTAAGAATGTTTGTTATATTCAATATCCATAGATACTTACTATTTACATAGAACTGTTGATATAGTTAACAGTTTTTTTAGTTTCATCGAGATTTTCCACCAAACATTGTTTTTTTAAGGTTTTCCACCACCGACCGGCTAGGGGTGAGCATTTTTAAAACTGAATTTCCAAACGTGGTTTTAGGAGGATGTGATTCCAGGTCAAACTGCTATAACAATGGAACGAATGCTGTATTTATTTCTTGATTAACACAATTTCTTATGGTCGCCTTTTCTTCGGGTGTTAATTTTTCACCTCGATACTTAGAACTGAGCATATAAGCCAACTTGTTGTAATGCAGTCTGAATATCGCTTTTTAATTTTAGTTTTGTATGGCAGCAAATCTTCAGAATTAAGTAGTAAGATAAATTCATGCGTAGCACCCGCAATTCCGATTGTAATTTATTTAGGGCATTACCAATATTCTTCAATTGTGCATATAAATGTTTGGCTTCTACATACAATCCCACATTTGATGCTATAATTATTATCCGATTTTCAAACTCACTTGAATGCTCTGTGCAAATTTTATAGTAAAACTCTCTATTTTTTAAGAAAACGTCTATAATAAGTAACATAACCAGTTTCGACCAGTGTTTTTTTCCACTTTTTGTGGTTTTTTTTCCAGTTTTGTCCGCTGGCCCGGACTTTTCTACAAAAAAGCGTTTTTTTTGCCAACCCTGTGGAGATCACATCGAAAATTTACTCTAAGTTGCAGCAATGGGGCTTCTTTTAACAGATTAGATTTCCGAAACGTCGGCGAAATATTTAATTTCAAGTTTTTATACTTATTTGTGTTGTTTATTTATAAAAACCAACCTTTAACTGATCCTTTGACGTAAACGTCACAGGCGTAGAGGTTTTTTACCAGTAACATACTGGTTAATTGTGATATATTTTGTAGACTCCCCTAGCACCGCTTAAAAGAAAACATGCATGTGGCAGGAAGTCCCAAAGAATTGAAGAAGGAAAAAAATTAAGATAATACCACAAATAACATTTAGACAATATAAAAAAATTGCTCACCGTGAAAAAGAAAGCTTGACTAATTGCCCAAAGAAAAGTCCTCTTGTAATTTTCTGGTACATGCCATAGTTTTCGAGAAAATCGATAATGACAAAATTGCAAAATTTGTATTTTTAATGCGCGCGAATTCTCGTTTATTTGAATTTTTTGCGCGGCCTATAGAAAAAATTGATTTGCTCGGAAACCAAATAAACTAGGAAGAAAAATCAAAATGGGTTTTAAAGGGGATATAAAATACTCTCTTGTGTTGCCATTTTTGAGGGCTGTTGATATTTATTAGTATATGAAAATAACAATATAATATAGTTATCTCTTGGTTTTTTGTGCATCTAACTATGCACAGGCCCATAAAAAATAACTGACCATAACATGAATTATAAATGCATTATCTTTTAGTTCAAGGTAGTACTTCAATGCAGAAAAGTGAGGAATAAAAATATTCACATTTAGAAATTTAGCAGCATGTTAAAGTTAGCAAAAAAAATCCAAAACAGGGTGCATAATCAATTTTTTATGATATTTTTTTAACACAATTTTTTAGGTATTAAATGATTAGAAACAATAGTTATATGATATATAAACTCAAAGAATTGACCCAAATTTTCAAGCTGTTTGAGTCTTTTTTTATTTTTAGGAAACAATAAAAATGGCCGTTTGGATATCTTCAACGTGCTGGTAAATTTGTAAATGCGAATATTTTTATTCCTTTTTCTGCATTGGAGTACTACGTTGAACTAAATGATAATGCATTTATAACTTATATTAAAGTCACTTATTTTTTATGGGCCTGTGCATACTTAATAGTGCAAAAAATCAAGAGGTAACTATATTATATTGTTATTTTTATATACTATTAGATATCAAAAGCCATCAAAAATGGAAACACAAAAGAGTATTTTATATCCCCTTTAAAACCCATTTTGATTTTTCTTCCTAGCATGTGTGGTTTTCGAGCAATTCAATTTTTTCTATAGGCCGCACGCAAAAAATTTCAATTGAACGAAAATTCGTGCGCATAAAAAATACAATTTTTGCAATTTTTTTCCATATCGATTTTCTCGAGAAACACGACCTATGCAAGAAAATTACATTAGGACTTTTTTAGGCAATTAGTCAAGCTTTCTTTATAGTATCAGCAATTTTTTTATATCTTCAACGGTTCACGAGTTATCAGTAAAATAAGGTTTTTTCCACTAAAGGGGGGGTTGCGCGGTACCCCAGAACTGATTTTTGTGGTTTTGTGATGTATAATTCCTCCCCTAAGAGTTACTGGAAGAAAATCTCAGATAGCATTGTTTGTTATGGATATCTTTATAATTATTGGACTAAAAATGAAGAAAATAAATATTATGTGATTTGATTGGAGCAGGGCCGTAGTCCAATAAATCGGCCCGGTGTGGATGAGTGGATGTTAACACAGGTAAGTTAGGAATTACCGAATCAAATTATTACACTATTTTATTAATTTCGATGACATGCCCTAAAAACTTGTCGCGAGAAGTTCATGGGTATTTAGATGGTTAATATCCCTTCAACCATTTGAAATTTGAAAAAGTGTTTCAGATATAAATTGTATATTTAGTCCAGTTGCCAGGGAGATTTTCCCTGTGTTATTGTGACAAGCTCACCTACCTCGTTGATTTTTGACATACGTTTTAAGTTGCCTTCTAATGTCAAAAGCACAAAATTCTATATTTCTTAAGTCCTGGGGGAAGAGGGGCCTAACAGGTGCAAAAATTGTTTTCATTTATTTCGGCTTCTATTGAAACTACGACAGAAGCGATGACGCCAATGTAGAGGGCGCTTCGAGCAGTACAAGTTTGCTACTTTTGGCTTTCGTCGTAACTACAACGGTTATTGATTGGGGTGTGGGGTAAACCTTTTCGGAATAACAATTTTTTTTAATTAAAATCGTTTATTTGCAACGTGGTTTTACTATTTTATACATCCCTAGTAGCACCAATATGGCACCAATATATAATCCATATAGGACCAATATTCATATATTGGTCCTCTATGGATTATATATTGATCCAATATGTTGTTGTGCTACTAGGGATATATTATTATTTATTCAGGGGCTATGAAACTTGTAAATTTGGAAACAGCTATTGTTATGGACATTGTAATTTGGGAAATATTTACATTTTGTTAATAGTACAATACAAATTTGACAATTCCGTGCTAGTATATTAATTTTATTCAGCTTTTCTTCGTATTTTTTTACATCTGAATGTACATACATATTACTCACACATTAAAATACAATATACATGTATCCCCAGGAGCTATATTCCACATTTTTTTTGCTGCTGCTTCACCGTGATTTTTTCCTGCGATCCTCGACTTCGTTTTTGTCTTCGCTCGATGTTGACATTTGCATATCTCCAGATTCATCCTGGTTCTCTTCAGTTTCTTAGATTATTTCGATATCGGTTCTCTCGTTGTTTTCAGTGTTGATATTCAAACTGAACACGTAATCGTCATCGTATTTATCTTCGATAAGTTCTGTACATGAAATTGTTGATGTGTCCCAGCATTTACTTCCACATCCACGTATTAAATTGGAAGTACAGTAATCGCAAAAAAAAATTTAAAATTTTTTCTTGTTGAAATTGGTTTAGAATGTCATGAAACGTCGCCATTTTAAATTTGAGCGAAAACAATTTTTTTGTCTGTCTGTCCGTCGGTTGGTCTATAATTTTCTTTGTCCGCACGTTTTCTCTGGAACGGTTTAAGATATTGACTTAACTTTGTACACGTATGTATGATAACGAGATCTGGAACTGGATTGTTTTTGAACATACTCTATGAAGGGTTGGGGGGTAAATAGGGGTAAATATGGGAAAATAAATAAGGCAGGCTGGTAAAAGTACAGAAACTTGTGATTTGTTGTATATGTTAGAAACGAAGGCATCTAATTTTTTTATAATGTTTTCCATTCCCTTACCACCCCCACTTCCTTACTAAAGGGATTGAAAAAATAAAATTGAAATATTCACTTGAAATTTGGTACACACGTATATCATAACGACATTTGGAACTAAATTAAATTTTCAGATGATTCCGTTGAAGGGGTGGGGGGGATAAGTAAAGGTAAATAAGGGAAAAAGTAAAGCAAGCTGATAAGAGTACAGAAACTTGAAATTTGATGTATATATTCTAGTATATAGGTATTCAGTCAAGGCCTCAGATTTTGTATAATATTTTTCAAGTCCCCCACCGCCCCCACTCCATTATTAATAGGGTTTAACAGGGTTGATAAAATAAAATAAAGCTTTATACTTGAAATTTGGTATATGTGTGTATTATAACGATATCTGTAATTAGATTAAATTTCGAGACGATTTCGTTGAAGGGTTGGGAGTTAAATAGGGGTAAATAAAGGAACATAAGTAAAGCAAACTGGTGAGGGTACAAAAATTTGAGATTTGGTATATATACTAGAAGCCCAGGTCTCAGATTTCTTTATCATATTTTCACATCCCCAACCACCTCCAGTCCACTATTAAAGGGGTTGATAAAATAAAATAGAAATATTCACTTGTAATTTAGTACATATATGTATTATAATGACATCCGAGTGGGATGACCAATTATTTCTACATATTAGAGTACAAATATAGTCAGGATGTTTTCCTTTACAGAGACTTGGAGGGTGGATCTGGATGTGGAAGTAGTGATTCCTTAGGCAGCGGCTTTTTTATCCTGCATAGTGCTTGCAAGCAATTGAACATTTTCGACTCTTTAAGGATGCATATCTCCTGAAATTCTTCCAGATAAGTTATGAATCACCCTGTATAGATGTACAAAATTTAAAGTCAATATCTTTAACCGTCCGGAGAAAACGTGCTGACAAAAAGTAACAGACAGACAGAAAATTTCTTTTCGCTCAAATTTAAAATCTCGCCTCGCCGTCTTTACATTCTAAACCTATTTATATATATTCCTGTGAGGCGTACTCTGCCATTTTCGTTACTGAATTACATACGTCTACTTTGAAAAATAAATAAGTTTGTTGTGCTGTTAGGTTTTTTCTTCTTCTTTAATTACTGTATTGTATTCTACTTTTTTAGTCATCCTTACTTATGTATTGTTTAGTATTCAAATGGAGTATTCCGTAAATAAATAAATAAATAAATAATGCGCATTTAGCAAACGAATACGCAACATTTCGTTTAGACCGCTTTTACTCGAAAACGGCTTGCCATATGGGTAATTGTAAAGAGGACCTTTTTTATGCAGAATTAACCAGGAAATCATAATCAGGGATTAAAATACTAAAAATATCAACTTGAAAGGTTAATATGCAGAAACAAAGGACACCGACCCCTCGTTTCTCCGCCCCTGGTTAAAATTAATTTTGGATACTACTGTTAAACAGTAACCTTTAATGATCGAAGATAGTTAACCAAGTTTCATAAAGTTGTCCCAAATCATTTCCGAGATAATTAGTAAAAACGCCTATTTTTGCGCCATCCTTAGAAGGCCGTAGCTCCCTTAGGAAGCATTTCCGAACACATGTTTTTAGGATATTTTCTTACTATTTCTGCATGGAGAATTTGCACCTAAATGGGAGGGCGAGAGTTTCGGGACACACTGTATATGAAATTAACTATTGGGTCTTAAGTGACTTTATTAATGTTCCGATTTGTGGACCATCCAACAACGACCTATATTTCACGATCTTCTGTATATTGTTCCTTAATTATTATTCTCATCGAACACCAACCAATTATTTCCAGAGTTGGTGTTCAAGCTTCACGTAGTGGTTGAAGTGTGTAATCCGAGTGATCTTTGACAAATAATTATGGTCGTTGAAAAGAGTATTATTATCGAACAAGTGTTTGTTTAGGTCTGTTTGCGCTACAATGGAAAGATTAAAATGAAACCAAGCAGAAGACATAAATAAATACTAGGCAAACATGAGTCAGGCACAATGCGATTACTGGACCAAAGAATTAGGCATCGAGCAAGCGATGATTGCACCCCTCTTTCAAATTTAATGAGATTGAACAGAAGTTATTTTGAATTGATTCCAGTTCTCTATTTGCTGTAGTGCGTTTGTCGAGATGGTTGTTATACGCCCAACCAAGTCATTACCACCTAATGGCAATGATAATAATAATAATATATAGTGTGTTATTTTGTCAATGCGCATAAAAAGCTGCAAAATGCTCCAATAACAATAATAATAATAATTTATTTACTCCGAATTACACTGGTATAGAAAAAGTCAAATAATGTGTGGCTCATAGGATGCCATAAAGAAAAAAACGCTGACTAAGGAATCACTACTTCCACATCCAGATTTTCATCCAAGTCACTTTAAAGGAAATATTTCGATTAGATTTGCGCTTAGTATGTGGAAATTATTGGGCATAGAATTTTAATAATATTTAGGGCAGACGTCATAGAAAAGTTTAGGGCTTTGGTTTCTACCATATACGTTAAAAATGAAATTTCCAGTTTACCCTACTTGTTTCCCCTACTCATAAACCACCACCTCTCACCCCTTCAACGGAATCATCTCAATCAGATGTCATTACAATGCATACGTGTACTAACTTTCAAGTGAATATCTCAATTTTATGTTATCAATTCCATTAATAATGGAGGGGAGGTGGTGGGGTTTGAAAAATATTATAAAGAAACCTGAGGCCTAGGATTCTAGTATATACACCAAGTCTCAAATTCTGTACTCTTACCAGCTTGCTTTATTTATTTTTCCCTATTTACTGCTATTTAACTTCCAACCCTTCAACGAAATCATCTCAAGATATAATCTAGGTCTAGATGTCGTTATAATATATACATGCACCAAATTTCAAGTGAATATCTCAATTTTATTTTATCAACACCTTTAATAATGGAACACAGATGGCGGGGGGTTGAAAAATATTACAAATAATCTGAGACCTCGGCTTCTAGTACATACAGCGAATTTCAAGTTTCTGTACTCTTACCAACTTGCTTTACTTAAATTCCCCTATTTACCCCTATTTAACCCCCAACTTCAACGGAATCATCTCAAAATATAATCTGGTTTCAGATGTCGTTATAATACATACGTGTACCAAATTTCAAATGAATATCTCAATTTTTTTTTATCAACCCCTTTAATAATGGCACGCTGGGGGTTAAAAATTTAAAAAAAATGAGTCCTCGGCTTGTAGTACATAAATCAAATTTCAAGTTTCTGTATTCTTACCAGTTGGGCGCTGGGGGTTAAAAATTAAAAAAAATTGAGTCCACGGCTTGTAGTACATAAATCAAATTTCAAGTTTCTGTATTCTTACCAGTTGGCTTTACATATTTACCCCCAACCCTTCACTTGATATCTTCAAAAAACAATCCAGTTCCAGATCTCGTTATAATATAAACATGTACAAAATTTCAAGTCAATATCTTAAACTGTTCCGGAGAAAACGTGCGGACAAAAAAGGTTACAGACAGACAAACCGACAGAGACATACAGACAGAATAATTTTTTTCGCTCTAATTTAAAATCTCGACGTTTCATGACATTCTAAACATATTTCAAGAAAAAAAGTTTTTGAAATTTTTTTTACGATTACTATTTGGATTGTATTATTTTACTTCCACATCCACGTAGTGGATTGGAAGTAAAATAATACAATCCTGTACAACCCACAATCTTACACAAACATATTACATCATTTTAACAAAGAAAATAAGTTAAAACATAAATTTAACATATACACATTAGTTTAAAAGTTCTTCAACGATATGAAAATTACGTTCCAACAGAAAATTAAAGACTTGCCTTTCATATATTCTTATATTGGCAATATATTTTATTTCAAGAGGAAATTTATTAAAACATTTAAATCCCAGATAAGTTGGGCCATTTTCAAATAACTCTAAATTATGTGAAGGGGTAGTTAAATCCGGATTAAACCTGGTATCGCACTCGTAAAAACAGTTGTTTGATACGAAGTTCTGGTATTTATTCTTCACATAAAGGAGAATTTCGTATATAAATAGACTTTCTTCTTTAAAAATTGTCCGATTGCAGTCTTGCGGTGCTCACGATTGTTCGAACTATTCTTTTCTAAAGTTCAAACAGAATATTAAAGAAAGCAGGGGTCCTAGAATGGACCTTTGTTGCACACCTACTTTAACATCTCGTTCGTATAACCTAATTCCATAAAATCTCTACTACCTGTTTCTTTCTTGTGAAGTAAGAGTTAATACAATAACTAATTTTACCCCTAAGACCACACTCGTTAAGTTTCTCCATAAGAAAAGCGTGGGTGACCAAATCAAAAGCTTTACTCAGATCCATAAAAAGACTTAAACATTTTTTACTTAAATCAAGGTCATTGTACAATTTATTTATGAAATCAGGTAATTTTGATTGTGTGTGTATTTTGTAACCTTCCTGAAACCATTTTGCGCATTGTTTAAAATATTATGTCTTTGCAAAAAATCATTATTTTACCAAATATAATTTTCTCCAGTACATTTGAGATAGATCTCAATAAAGATACTGGTCTGTAATTCTCCATACAAGTATTGCCCAGTTTTTGTGTAATGGTATAACTTCAGCTACTTTAAATATATCTGGAAATACACGATCAGATATTAAATGATTTATTAAAAAAACTAAAGGATATGTTATGAAATTTATAACAGACTTTAGAACGATATATATCCTATTGTTTTTTAACAACATTGAATAATAATCAGAACAGTTATAAATTATTTAAATTTAGAAACACAATTTTTTTTTTATGTTTTGTAATTAAGCAAAAACTGTTTAATGAATTAATATTAATTACAAAAACTGAGTATAATGGTTGTCTTGTTTATACTTACTATACCCCTATTTTACACTTATTCATCTTTTTCAAATAGGGACTTATTAAAAGGGGATGTCTGTAGAAGCCCATTAGAAGCTACACTCACACCTGTAGTAATAGAAATACACCAGATGATGATCGATCGTTTCGCCCACCAAGTTGTCATCATCTCCCTAAGAAAATACATGGGCTTTTGGTCTGGATCTGTAATAGTACCCAAGTAACAATTGTAGTTTTAAAATAACTTATACGTGGCTTGGTTTTACTAGTTTTATTTTAATTTATCATTGATCACTGCTCTACATACACGAACAAAATGCCGACGAACATGTATGTCTTATCACAGTGTTAAAACTACCTATTTTAAAAGATTATATTCTGGACAAAGGTAAAACAAATCCTTTTATGTTTAAGATTCATTTATTGCAGATGTTTGTTTACTTCATTAAAACTCTAGTAAATACTTGGTCTGATGAAGGTTCGACCTAAAACCTAGTAATTTCAAAGCATACTGGATGTATAGTCCAGCAGCAACAACCACCTCAAGTTAATTTAATAAATCAACAATAAAACCACAACATTTGCTTAATCTCTATAGAACTTGATGCTCCTAACTGGAACTTAACAGCTACACAGTTTTATTGAAGGCTTGACAAATACTTTTATAAATCAGTCAGAAGGTAATAAAGACTAAAAGATTATTCAGTTCTAATGTAAGTTCTTGAAGGCTTTTTAAAAACTTTCCTTGAGACAAAACTGTCTTTAAGTGAATTTGACATTTACTAGAACTAAATCATTGGTTTATGAGGTGGCTATATAAAACACTGATAAAACCTAAATAAATCTAAAAAGCCTTTACTTGGGTTATGCGTTACCCCCCTAGGGGCTGGATACTGATGTTCATGAGTAGTGTGGTAGCAATCGTGATAGGCAGCTGTAGTACTTCTAGAAGCTTATCGAAAAGGATACAGATTTCTACATTATTCTGGATTTCCGCTGAGAAGGGTATAGAAGATTTCTAAATGGATTTAGAGGCATTTTTAGAGTATGTAAGCTAATGTAAACAGACGGAAAGGGAAGTCCTTAACGAGTTGAAGGTTAGAAAATCCGAAGTAAATACAAAGTGGAAATATCAAGTAGTGAACATTTTTAAAGATTAATTAAGCCAGTAAAAGTGTATTTTAGTTAATAGTGGAGTCAAATGGTGATTTAGGTGGAAAATTTTTGAAGATGGAACGCGACACAGTGGAAAGTATTTGTTTTGGTAAGAATAATAAGATTCCGATATTTATCCCTCCGCGAAGGGGTGCAACTATGTTTTTTGGCCAAAAAGGGGTATTTTGGACATATTTAGGGGTGAATTTGGAAAAAAAAATGTTTATCACCAATTCCATAATGAGTTAAGGAACCAAAATGGTACCCTTTTATTGTCAATGTTGAGGGAACTTCCAGTTCAAATTTGGTGATGATCCGGTCATCCCCCTCCTGATATAGATGTATATACAGATTCAGAAAGTGTTCGTTTTGGCATGGTAATATTTGGCAATAAGAGCAAGCGAGAGCGAAACAACTAGGTTATTCTTTTCTATCGTATAGGGCAAAACGAGAACTGACGTGTGTAAGACGGAAACAAATTTAACCTCTAGGGATGTCCACACACATGTGGTGGAGATAGCAGGTGGCGCTTTGTACGATGTGTTTTACATACGATAGAAAAGAATAGCCTAGTTGCTTCGCTCTCGCTTCCACTTATTGCCAATTATTGCCATACCAAAACGAATACTTTCTGAATCTGTATATATAAAAATAGTAGGAAAAATTATATTTCGGCTAGTTTGGTCAAATCTTGACTGATTTGGCTGAAATTTGGAGAGAAAGTAAGTCATAATCATGCAAAAACTTCCCTCCATTTTAGCTAAAAATATTGAATAGTATTGCTGAAATTCCAGTTTCAGTCAAATTATCTGAAATTTTCAAATCCAAATCTCATGTCCTACGAGTCGAGTCGTAGCCATTCACGGTATATACAGGGTGGCTACTTTTTATATTGAACAGTTTTTTCTCTAGCGCTGTTATTACGAAAAAAAAAAATGAAAAAAGTCATTTGAATATTTTGTTATAAATTGACTTTGCTGCAACTGGTCGTATTTACATTTTTATTACAACGTTTCGTCTCTCCAGGGCCACCCATCAACAATATTTTTTTAAATGCGGACCTGTCCTGTTTATTTAAAATGTTTAAAGCAGTTGAAATGCTAAATTCGTGGGTATGTCACCTGATAATTTTACAACGTTTCGTCAGAGAAACAATCACCTTTCATTTTATTGGCATTGGCCTTCAGAAAACTGTTTTGCTTGTTAAGCAATACAAGGGGTGACTCATCATTTGAAACTTTAAAAGTTTATGTTTTGAACAGTCCAATGTATTGACTAACTTTACTAGTCTAGTTCTGCTCAATATTATTGTGAAAAACGGGCACGAAATAAAAAATCATTATCAACTTAACAATTGTATTTCTTTAAACAGTAAATAAAATTTATAAAAAGACGGTAACTTGCTGGGTGAACAAATGCACTCAATATTATCCACCGTTATTCAGTGTGCCTTGAAAAACAAAATAATTTCATTAGATGTCATTTTATTATAGTTTATCGTATTGGTGACGTTTACTTTTGTTAGCTGCTTACTATTATACTTCTCACTATGGTTCGTTATTCTGTAGATGAAAAAAAAAAGACATGTATGATGTTTACATTAAAAATTATAGAAATGTTGACAGGGCAGTGCCAGAATATGCGAATTTGTATCCTGACAGACATCATCCGACAAGAAATACTATTTACACAGTGTCCAAGAATTTATGCGAAACTGGCAGTGTTTGTTGATTGGAAAGAAGTACCAAATGAGAGAAACGATAAATGATATTAATGTATTAGCTCAAATATACATAAAGCCCGAAAATTCATTACGAAATATTGCAAGTGAATGTGGAATATCGGCAGCAGCTGTTAAAAAAAATATTAAGGAAATACAAATATCATGATTATAAATTTCAAACAGTGCAGAAATTACATGGAGGTGACCCAGACCTGTAATTGGTTTAGGAGAAAATTTACTCATAATGGATATTTCTACAATAACATTCTTTGGACTGATGAAACTACCTTTACAAATTCTGGAATGTTTAACAGGAAAAACAAAAACTTTTACTCAACTGTTAATCCCCATCTAACGCATCAAGTACGGCCTCAGGTACGATTTTCGGTAAATTTGTGTGTGGTGTGGCATAATTGGCAACATTATAGTTGGGCCAAAGATCATAGAGGGCAATTTAAACAGTGAAAATTATTTGAATTTATTGGACGAAGTATTCGATGAAACGCCATTACTGGTTCGAAGGAAAGTAAAATGGTTCATGAAAGATGGTTGTGTTCCTCACAACGTAGTCAGAACATATTTAAACCGGCATTTTTAAAGAAAGTGGTTAGGAACCAATGGACCAGTAAGGTTGCCACCTCGCTCACCTTGCTTAGATTATTTCTTATGGAGTTTCTTAAAAAAGAAAGTCTACTACAATGTGGTCGAAGATGTCAATGAATTACGTAGGAGAATTGTTGAAGCTTTCGCCCAAATTACCCCAAACATGATTGCTAAAGTTACTAAACAAATATCTAAGAGAACGCGACTTTGTATTCAGAGGAGTGGTGGTCATTTTCAGTAATTTTTGTAAAGTTACTTGTTCACACACCAAGTTACTATGTTTTTATAAATTTTATTTATTGTTTAAATACAATTGTTAAGTTGGTAATGATTTTTTATTTCGTGCCCATTTTCCACAATAATATTGAGCAGAACTAGACTAGTAAAGTTAGTCAATACATTGGACTGTTCATAAAATAAACATTTAACGTTTCAGATGATGAGTCACCCCTTGTATTGCTTAACAAGCAAAAGAATCTTGTGAAGGGCAATGCCAATAAAATGAAAGGTGATTATTTTTCTGACGAAACGTTGTAAAATTGCCAAGTGTGACATACCCACGAATTTAGCATTTCAAATGCTTTAAAACTTTTAGATAAAAGAGACAGGTCCGTATCTGAAAAAATATTTTTGATGGTGGCCCTGGAGAGACGAAACGTTGAAATAAAAATTTAATTACGAGCAGTTACAGCAAAGTCAATTTATAACAAAATATTCAATTGATTTTTTTCATTTTACTTCCCTCGCATACCGAAGGGAAGTATTGTGTTCGAGAAAAAATCACCCTCCGAGATTTTTTCGGATTTTGACGTTTCAGATAACGTAGATTACGAAAATATAGGTTTTTCCATTCCGTCAGTTTGCCTGTCTGTCTGTCTGTTAGTGCATTAATTAAAAAACTACTTGACGGAGAGCAGTCAAATTTGGTAGGTAGTTGACGCTACTGTCAGCGAAGAAATGGTTAAACTTTCACTGGAAGATATACAGGGTGGACCGTCTAAATGGAACAAATGATGAAAAAAAAAATTTTTTGTTCAAATTTAAAATTTTTGAAAATTTTTACACATGAATAGATGGAATTTGTAATTGTTTTTTTTGCTCAAATTGAAAATGTCCACGTTTCATGGCATTGTAAACCTATTTCGAAAAAAAAAAATGTTTTAATTTTTTTACCATCATTTTTGAAAAAATTTTTACCACTAAAATAGATCAAAAAAATTTTTTTCTTTGTTCAAATTTAAAATTTCCACGTTTCATAGCATTCCAAAGCTATTTCGGAAAAAAAATTGCAACATTTTTTTACCATTTTGCAAAAAAATGTACCACTAGAATAGATGGAAAAAATTTGCTTTGCTCAAATTTAAAATTTTCACGTCCTAGGTATTTTAGAAAAAAAAATTAAAACAATTTATTTCACCAACATTTTTGAAAAATTTTTTACCACTAAAATAGATGGAAGAATATTTTTATTTGATCAAATTTTAAATTTTCACGTTTCATGGCATTCTAAACCTATTTTTTTTTTAAATTACCACTATAGAATAGAGGGAAACTTTCTTTTTTGCTCAAATTTAAAATTTCCACGTTTCATGACATTCTAAACCTATTTCAGAAGAAAATACAAAAAAATTTGAAATTTTTTTTACCAACATTTTTGAAAAATTTCAAAAATATGTATGTATTTTTTAACCACCACTATACTTCCACTCCACTACGTGAATGTGGAATTGAAAATGTGACAGATGGCAATAATATTTGGCATATGCTATTATACTTTTATTGAAAAATGTGGACATTTGTAAAGGTATTTGGCACCTGTCATTTAGTATTGAACTTTTGTTGTTGGATGAGCACTCTGTATATTTTTTGGCCAAAACTTATCAGGTTTTCTTTGTAATAATAGTGATAACTATATTCCGATTATTATATTTTCAATGTCATTTCGTGATTATTAATTTTTTAGAGTGACCACCATGTACAAATGACGAGGGAAGTTCTCTGTAAATACCTTTACCGATTTTTTTTTCGTAATAACAGCGCTAGATAAAAAACAGGAAATGAGCTATTTCGGATTTTATCGTGATATCTCCGGAACCAGTTGGAATATTTTTAATTTTTATAGCCCATTTTATTGACCCTCAAAATACGAATAATTGCTGTGGTTTACGAGATAGCAATACTGTTCAATATAAAAGATAGCCACCCTGTATAAACCGTAAAAGGCTAAAAAACTGTCGAATGTTGAAAAAAAGATAATTTTGACTAATTTCATGTAATTGTACAAGAAACAAGCTGTCTTTTGACATCAAGCACGTTTCGATTCAGCTCCTAGGACATGTGATATTTGGATTTGAAAATATCAGAAAATTTGACTGAAACTGGAATTTCAGCAAGACAGTTCGATATTCCTAGCTGAAATTTGGAGGGCTATTTTTGTGTGATAATGACTAATTTCTCTCCAAATTTCAGCCAAATCGGTCACGATTTGACCAATCTAGCCGAAATTAAATTGTTTCCATTTTTTTCATATATATACATACGTCAGTGTCAGAAGAGGGGATGGTCGGATCATCTCCAAATTTGAACTGGAAGTTCCCACAGCATTGACAATAAAGGATACCATTTTGGTTCCTTGACTCATTATGGAACTGGTGGAAAACATTTTTTTGTCTAAATTCACCCCTAAAAATGTCCAAAATCCCCTTCTTGGCCAATAAAACATGGTTGCACTTCTTCGCGGAGGGAAAAATTTCGGAATTTTATTATTCTTACCAAAACAAATACTTTCCACCGTGTCGCGTTCCGTCTTCAAAAATTTGAGAATCGGACCTTTTTTTACGCTATTTGGCTCCATTATAAAGAAAGTATTATGTTATATTATATTTCCATTAAATTATTAAAAAGTACGCTAGTGTTTATCTTGTGTTGTTGTAATTTTTGTAACCCACGGATTGTAAAGGGTGTTTCCTAAGGGGTGAAAACACGTGACAATATATTTCCTCAAAAATATTCGGTGATAATTAGAAAGAATCTTCATAAGATTAAGTATTCCCTGGGGTGATGTCAGGACGTAATATCAAGTCGAATTCGATCTAGTAAGAAAACCACGAAATTAAGCAATTTTTCATTCAATCGAAACGCTCAAACGGTGTATATTCTTAAAGTACGTTCTCGGATAACCGCGCCCAGAGAAGTTGAAGTATCTCTAGTTGGCTTCGGTTCATCCATCATCATTGGTAATGAAGGACGAAGGCCAGTAACGAGACTCCAGAGCTCTCGATCACTCTAATTGAAATCGGATCCGCGACCCGACGTAATGAGTGCCTACGGGCGCCGGAGGAGATTCAACTCAGCAGCGCTTCTTAAGATGGCCCCTTGGAGAATATTATCCTTCGTTCACAGAACAGCCTACTTAAATACACAACTCATTTAGTGTTATTGATTTTTAATTAATTATTTAAATTTTGGATAATCATTTTAACTAAATAATTATTAAGGAGCTTGTTGCAGGCAAATTCTATACGACTAAGACGAAATTTTAATCGGTAGGATGTAAACTTGAGAGGCAACGACGTTTTAAGAGTATTCTTTGGTTAATAATTAAATAATCTTTTGAATAAGAGGTTCGAGAATTTTTCCAAAAGCATAGTTATTTGTACTAAAGAAAAAAATCGGTAAAGGTATTTACACAGAACTTCCCTCTTTATTTGTGCATGGCGGTCACTCTAAAAATTAGTAATTACGAAATTCCATTGAAAATAATAATTGAAATATAGTTATCACTATTATTACAAAGAAAACTTGATAAGTTTTGGTCAAAGAAATATCATCCAACAGCAAAAGTTCAATACCAACTAACAGGTGCCAAATATGGAAGCTTGCGCAGATACGTTTACAAATGTCCACCATGACTGAATTATTTCTTGGGATGACCACCCTGTACATTTTTCAATAAAAGTATAATAGGTGCTAATGCCAAATATTATTGCCATCTGTCACATTTTCAATTCCACATTCGCGTAGTGGAGTGGAAGTATAGTGGTGGTTAAAAAATGTCATTTAAAAAAAAAAAATTCAAAGATGTTGGTATTCTTCTGAAATAGGTTTAGAATGTAGAGAATCTTGGATAAAAAGTTTCCTTCTATTTTACAGTAGTGGTAAAAAACTTTATAAATTTAGAAATTTTATGTTTTTTTTTAATAGGTTTACAATGCCATGAAACGTGAAAATTTAAAATTTGAGGAAATAAAAAAAATTTCTCCATCTATTTTAGTGGTCAAAAAATTTTCAAAAATGTTGGTGAAGAAAACTGTCAAAATTTTTTTTCTGAAATAGGTTTAGAATGTCGTGAAACGTGGAAATTTTAAATTTGAGGAAAAAAAATCGGTAAAGGTATTTACACAGATCTTCCCTCGTTATTTGCGCATGGCAGTCACTAAAAAATTAATAATTACGAAATGACATTGAGAATAATAATCGGAATATAGTTATTGCTATTATTACAAAGAAAACTTGATAAGTTTTGGTCAAAAAAATATACAGATTGCTCATCCAACAGCAAAAGTTCAATACTAAATAGCAGGTGCCACATATGGCAGGCTTGCGCAAATACCTTTACAAATGTCCACCATGACTGAATTATTTCTTGGGATGACCACCTGTACATTTTTCAATAAAAGTATAATAGGTACATATGCCAGATATTATTGCCATCTGCCACATTTTCAATCCAACATTCACGTAATGGAGTGGAAGTATAGTGGTGGTTAAAAAATTTCATTTTTTTTTAATTTTTCAAAAGATGTTGGTAAAATAATTTTCAAAATTTTTTCTTCTGAAATAGGTTTAAAATGTCAAACGTAGAAATGTTAAATTTGAGCAAAAAGGAAAGTTTCCTTCTATTTTGTAGTACGTGAAAATTTTTAATTTGAGCAAAAAAAAAATCGATCTATTTTAGTGGTAAAAACTTTTTGAAAAATGTTGGTGAAAAAATTATCAAAAATTTGTTTTCTAAAATACCTTCGGTTTAGAATGTCATGAAACGTGAAACTGTTAAATTTGAGAATTCTAGTGTTAATTTTTTTTCCAAACTGGTAACAAAATGTTGCAAATTTTTTTTTCCGAAATTGGTTTGGAATATCATGAAACGTGGAAATTTTAAATTTGAAGAACTAAAAAAAATTCCATCTATTTTAGTGGTAAACAAATTTTCAAAAATGGTAAAAAAAAATCGGTAAAGGTATTTACACAGAACTTCCCTCGTTATTTGTGCACGGCGGTCACTCTAAAAAATTAATAATTACGAAATGACATTGAGAATAATAATTGGAATATAGTTATTGCTATTATTACAAAGAAAACTTGATAAGCTTTGGTCAAAAAAATATACAGATTGTTCATCAAACAGCAAAAGTTCAATACTAAATAGCAGGTGCCACATATGCCAGGCTTGCGCAAATACCTTTACAAATGTCCACCATGACTGAATTATTTCTTGGGATGACCACCCTGTATATTTTTCTATCTAAGTATAATAGGTGCATATGCCAGATATTGTTGCCGTCTGTTATATTTTCAATCCAACATTCACGTAATGGAGTGGAAGTATAGTGGTGGTTAAAAAAATTTCAATTTTTTTTAATTTTTCAAAAATGTTGGTAAAAAAATTTTCAAATTGTTTTCTTCTAATATAGGTTTAAAATGTCAAACGTAGCAATTTTAAATTAGAGCAAAAAGGAAAGTTTCCTTCTATTCTATAGTAGTGGTAAAAAAAGTTTAAAATTTAAAATTATACATTTTTTTAAAATAGGTTTAGAATGCTATGAAACGTACAAGTTTTTAATTTTAAGCAAAAAAAAAGGTTTTCATCTATTCTGGTGATAAATTTTTTTACAAATTTATAACAAAATGTTGCAAATTTTTTTTTTTCCGATATTGGTTTGGAATGTCATGTAACGTGGAAATTTGAAATTTGAGCAAAAAAAATTTTTCGTCTATTCTATAGTAGTGAGAAATAGATTAAAAATGTTTTCAATTTTTTTTTTAATTTTTTTCAAAAACATTTTTAAATTAGTTTTAATAGTTTTAGAATGCCATGGAAACGTGAATAGTTTAAATCTGAACAAAGAAAAAAAAATCTATCTTCCTGGTAAAATTTTTTTAAAATAGTACGTAAGTAAAAAAGATTCTAATTTTTCTTTTAAATAGATTTAGAACGCTATGAAACGTGAAAATTTTAAATTTGACCAAAAAAAATTTCCGTTCATTTTAGTGGTAAAAAAATTTCAAAAATTTTTTGTTTGAAACAGGTTTAGAACGCCATGAAACGTGGAAATTTTAAATTTGAAGAAAGAAAAAAATGTTTTCATCTATTTTAGTAGTAAAATTTTTAATTGAGGAATTTTTATTACCACTTTTGAAAACAAAAGTGGTAATAAAAATTTTGAATTTTTTTTTTTTAATTAGGCTTAGAATGCCATGAACCGTGGAAATTTTAAATTTGAAGAAAAAAAATTTTTCAATTATTTTAGTACTTAGTAAAAAATTTTCCGTGTTGGTTTTCCCGAAATAGGATTAGCGTGTCATGAAACGTGGAAATTTTAAATTTGAGCAAAAACAATTTTTTTCATCTTGGTAAAAATTTTTTCAAAATTGGTGAAAAAAATTTTCAAAATTTTTTTTTCCCGAAATAGGATTAGCGCGTCATGAAACGTGGAAATTTTAAATTTGAGCGAAAAAAAATTTTTTTCACTATTTATTCCGTTTAGACGGTCCACCCTGTATATTTTGCAGTGAAATTTCTACCATTTCTGCGCTGACAGTAGCGTCAACTACCCACCAAATTTGACTGCTCTCCGTCAAGTAATTTTTTAGTAAATGCACCAACTGACAGACAGACAGACAGACAGACAGACAGACAGACTGACGGAATTGAAAAACCTATATTTTCGTAATCTCCGTGATCTGAAACGTCAGAATCCGAAAAAATCTCGGAGGGTGATTTTTTCTCGAATACAATACTTCCCTTCGGTATGCGAGGGAAGTAAAAAATTCAAACATTTTTTTTTGAATCAGGCTTAGCATGCCATGAAACGTGGAAATTTTAAATTTGAAGAAAGAAACAAAAATATTTAATTTTAGTAGTAAAAAATTTTTCAAAAATATTGTTGAAAAAAATTTTCAATTTTTACTTCCCTCGCATACCGAAGGGAAGTATTGTATTCGAGAAAAAATCACCCTCCGAGATTTTTTCGGATTCTGACGTTTCAGAACACGTAGATTACGAAAATATAGGTTTTTCAATTCCGTCAGTCTGTCTGTCTGTCTGTCTGTCTGTCTGTCTGTCTGTCTGTCTGTCTGTCTGTCTGTCTGTCTGTTGGTGCATTTACTAAAAAACTACTTGACGGAGAGCAGTCAAATTTGGTAGGTAGTTGACGCTACTGTCAGCGAAGACATGGTAGAAATTTCACTGGAAAATATACAGGGTGGACCATTTAAACGGAATAAATAGTGAAAAAAAATTTTTTTTGCTCAAATTTAAAATTTCCACGTTTCATGACACGCTTAACCTATTTCAGAAAAAAAAAAATTTTTGAAAATTTTTTTCAAACATTTTTGAAAAAATTTTTACCAAGATGAAAATTTTTTTTTTTTGCTCAAATTTAAAATTTCTACGTTTCATGACACGCTTAACCTATTTCAGAAAAAAAAATTTTTTTCAAATTTTTTTCAAACATTTTTGAAAAAATTTTTACCAAGATGAAAATTTTTTTTTTTGCTCAAATTTAAAATTTCTACGTTTCATGACACGCTTAACCTATTTCAGGAAAAAAAAATTGAAAATTTTTTTCACCAATATTTTTGAAAAATTTTTTACTACTAAAATGAATTTTTTTTTTCTTTCTTCAAATTTAAAATTTCCACGTTTCATGGTATTCTAAGCCTGATTAAAAAAAAAATTTTTTGAAAATTTGCAACATTTTGTTTGCAAAATCCTATAAAGAATATGTTTCAATACAGTTATAAGCAAACAAATAATAATTCATTTTTAAATTTTGTTATCAGTTTGGAAAAAAAATTAACACTAGAATGCTCAAATTTAAATGACATTCCAAACCTAAGTATTTCAAAAAAAAAATTTTGAAAATTTTTTTCACCAACATTTTTCAAAAAGTTTTTGCCACTAAAATAGATCGAATATTTTTTATTTGCTCAAATTTAAAATTTTCACGCTTAATAGCATTCTAAACCTATTTTAAAATACATAATTTTTAAATTTTAAACTGTTTTTAGCACTACTATAGAATAGAAGGAAACTTTCTTTTTGCTCAAATTTGAAATTTCTACGTTTGACATTTTAAACCTATTTCAGAAGAAAAAATTTTGCTAATTATTTTACCAACATCTTTTGAAAATTTAAAAAAAAATGAAATTTTTTAACCACCACTATACTTCCACTCCATTACGTGAATGTTGGATTGAAAATGTGACAGATGGCAATAATATCTGGCATATGCACCTATTATACTTTTATTGAAAAATGTACAGGGTGGTCATCCCAAGAAATAATTCAGTCATGGTGGACATTTGTAAAGGTATTTGTGCAAACCTACCATATGTGGCACCTGTTATTTAGTATTGAACTTTTGCTGTTGGAGGAGCAATCTGTATATTTTTTAGACCAAAACTTATCAAGTTTTCTTTGTATTAATAGCAATAACTCTATTCCGATTATTATTCTCAATGTCATTTCGTAATTATTAATTTTTTAGAGTGACCGCCATGCACAAATAACGAGGAAAGTTCTGTGTAAATACCTTTACCGATTTTTTTCATCATTTTTGAAAAAATTTTTACCACTAAAAAAATTTTTTTTCTTTGTTCAAATTTAAAATTTCCAGGTTTCATGGCATTCTAAACCTATTTAAAAGAAAAAAAAAATTTGAAAATTTTTTACCAACATTTTTGAAAAAATTTTTACCACCAAAATAGATGAATTTTTTTTTCTCAAAATTTAAAATTTCCACGTTTCATAGCGTTCTAAATCTATTTAAAGAAAAATAAAAAAAAAATTAAAAATTTTTGAAAAAATTTTACCACAAATGGATGGATTTTTTTTTCAGATTTAAAATTTCCACGTTTCCATGGCATTCCAAATTTATTAAAACGAATTTAAAAATGTTTTAGAAAAATTTAAAAAAAATGAAAATATGTTTATGTAATCTATTTATCACCATTATAGAATAGAGGAAATATTTTTTTTGCTCAAATTTAAAATTTCCACGTGTCATAACATTCTAAACCTATTTCGGAAAAAAAAATTTGCAACATATTTTCACCAATTTGGAAAAAAATTTAACACTAGAATAGACAGAAAACATTTTTGAAAATTTGTTCTATATTTTAATCACCACTATACTTCCACTCCATTACGTGAATGTGGAATTGAGAATGTGAGAGACGGCAATAATATTTGGCATATCCTATTATATACTTTTATTGAATAATGGCATCCCAAGAAATAATTGAGTCATGGTGGACATTTATAAAGGTATTTGCGCAAGCCTTCCATATTTGGCGCCTGTTATTTAGTATATTGAACTTTTGCTGTTGGATGAACACTCTGTATATTTTTTTGACCAAAAGTTATCAGGTTTTCTTTGTAATAATACCAATAATTATATTCCGATTATTATTCCCAATGTCATTTCGTAATTAATAATTTTTTGAGGGACTGTCATGCACAAATAACGAGGGAAGTTCTGTGTAAATAACTTTACCGATTTTTTTTGCTCAAATTTAAAATTTCCACGTGTCATAACATTCTAAACCTATTTCGGAAAAAAAAATTTGCAACATATTTTCACCAATTTGGAAAAAAATTTAACACTAGAATAGACAGAAAACATTTTTGAAAATTTGTTCTATATTTTAATCACCACTATACTTCCACTCCATTACGTGAATGTGGGATTGAGAATGTGAGAGACGGCAATAATATTTGGCATATCCTATTATATACTTTTATTGAATAATGGCATCCCAAGAAATAATTGAGTCATGGTGGACATTTATAAAGGTATTTGCGCAAGCCTTCCATATTTGGCGCCTGTTATTTAGTATATTGAACTTTTGCTGTTGGATGAACACTCTGTATATTTTTTTGACCAAAAGTTATCAGGTTTTCTTTGTAATAATATCAATAATTATATTCCGATTATTATTCCCAATGTCATTTCGTAATTAATAATTTTTTGAGGGACTGTCATGCACAAATAACGAGGGAAGTTCTGTGTAAATAACTTTACCGATTTTTTTTTCCTGAAATAGGTTAAGCGTGTCATGAAACGTAGAAATTTTAAATTTGGGCAAAAAAAAAATTTTTTCATCTTGGTAAAAATTTTTTCAAAAATGTTGGTGAAGAAAATTTTCAAAAATTTTCTTTTTCTGAAATAGGTTTAGCACGTCATGAAACGTGGAAATTTTAAATTTGAGCAAAAAAAAATTTTTTTCACTATTTATTCCGTTTAGACGGTCCATCCTGTATATTTTCCAGTGAAATTTCTACCATTTCTTCGCTGACAGTAGCGTCAACTACCTACCAAATTTGACTGCTCTTCGTCAAGTAGTTTTTTAGTAAATGCACCAACAGACAGACAGACAGACAGGCAGACAGACGGAATTGAAAACCTATATTTTCGTAATCTACGTGATCTGAAACGTCAGAATCCGAAAAAATCTCGGAGGGTGATTTTTTCTCGAATACAGTACTTCCCTTGGGTATCCAAGGAAGTAACAAATATTTTGATAAATAACCAATAAACACGACGTAATTTTTGAGAATAACTGCAAAATTTTAAAACAAAAAATTATGAAAAAATTTCCTTGTACAAAAAATGCCACGCTTTATCGGTGTCCAAAATATTATTTACATAGTATGCATATTTTCCAAGATATAATGGATTTAAAACTGGTATGGTCAAAATTTCCTTAAAAAGTTGGTCATTTCTCAATATAACTTAGCAGAACTTTAAAAAGGTCCAATGTACATTATTCAAATTTTAGTGATTGATTTAGAATAGACTCATAATAAACACATAATTTTTTCAATTTTTTCTGCTTCTCCGTTTCTGGGATATTCGCGGTTAAAATGAGGGGTCAATACATTTGAATCGTATATTAAACACATACTTTTGTTAAATAATTAGGTATATAGTGATGCACTATGCAATTACAGGGGGAAATGTAGGAATCGACAGCTTGATAACCGCATAGGTATATGATTCTTTTGATTGAAAATAACCTTTCCGATCATCTTATTTGATCATGCATTTATGGGACAATTTGCATGTTGATCAAACTCATTTGATTCACACACATTGTTGTTAATTAACATTTTGTCTGTGTGCAGACTACATACATATACCGAGAAATATAATTATAAACATTAGGCATCTTACCTTTGTAGGGTCATGTCAACCCTTTAGTCAAAAACTATTAAATATATTTGCACTTTACTTTGGCATTAATGTCACTTGTATTACTTCACTAATTTTCACTCACCACACGGTAAACAATAACGAACACACTATATTTTAAAACCGATATTATAACTTTCTTGAATTTTAAACTGTTGAACTGTTACATTATTACGGCTGTAGACAAAAGCTGCAGGGTTGACAACAATCATAATAGGACTACTTAATACGAACGCGCAAGCGTAGGGCGCACGCTCACTTTGTTTTTCTTAGAATTTGTCTTGTTTACATATAAATACAGAGCCGCAAATAATTTATTACCCACACTTTTCTAGGCCTGCTTAGTGTTTTAAAATGTGCTACTTATTAGAATGTCTAGTCTGTGCTCATATCATTTTTGTTTCATTACTTTTGTATGGTATACAAGAACTAAACCAAGAAAAAGCAAGTAGGCGTGCGCTATGCGCCTGCGTGAATCTATTAGTGTTGTGATTGTTGAGAACTCGTATGTTGTATTCACAGACGCATTAATTCAATTTATTTAACTTATAAACGTTAAAAAAATTATAAATCGGGTGATGAAATATAGTGTTTACAATGTATCGTTTACTGTTGCGTGAGTGATATTGTGTTACTGTGAATTAATAAGTATCTAATGGTAAAATAAAACTGAAAAACACTTAATATTTTGTAAATAGTGTCTGACTCTGATTCAGAGATATCTAGACAAAAAAACTACAAGTTTGGACCTCGGATGGAAACAGAAAAGTAAGTGAATATTTGTACACTATATATATAGGTACCTAATACATATTTAAGTTTCCGAATATACCCTTAGCATCCTTCAAAAACGTTAACGGGAATTTCGGGAATCAAATTATATGGGCTTAGTAGGAGTGTACCTTTCATACAATAAAATTAAAAATATACAGGGTGTAACATAATGGAATGTCATAAATCAAGGAGCGTATTCCTCGTACAAATTTAAGAATATTTTGTCATATAAACAATTGTCATTAGAGCCTTCGTTTACAACATACAGGGCGTTAAAAAATACAATTATTTCCCTATAGGTATCTTTTGTACAAATGTAAATATTTACCTGAAATTTTGTGTGTAGAATACATGATTAGCATTGCATTTAAATTTAAAAAATCAAACCCCAGCTTTAACCAGTGACGTAGATTTGAAGTATGTAGGGTACCTTTTTTCATGAAGTTATGGCAAGCCACTGGGCCAAATTTTTTTGTGTGCTTTTTTTGGATTTCAAATTTATTTTTGATAAACAATGTTCTCTTGACATTTCTGGGCATATTTTACAGTTTTAAAGTTATTAAAGTTTAACCGTAGTGTATTGTTACATAAAATAATGCGCCAATTGCATCTTACAAAAACAAGTGGGCATCTGTCAAACAGTTTTTAGATGATTAGCGTCCAGTCAAATTTATTGATCTGAATTGTCGCTTTAAATTTAAGAAATGGTATACTCTTTTGTAGAATTGACAGATATGCATTTCTGTTATGTTCTAATGGCAATAATGTAGATGCAGCTGCACGTTATGCGGATCGCTTTCCCAACCGACGTCATCCAGATCGAAGAACGTTTATGAGTATTCATATGGGCCTACGGCAATCGGGTAATTTGAAACCTAATCGTGGTGGTGGAAAACTTCATGGACGATCTTACCTAAATTTTCTTCGAGATAATTTGCCACTTCTAATGGAGTTTGTTCCATTAGGCGTAAGGCAACCTATTTTTTTATGCATGATGGTGCTCCACCTCATTTCTCCTTGCTCGTACGAGCTATCTCAATGAAAATTATCACAACAAATGGATAGGTCGTGGAGGACCTATAGCATGGCCAGCCCGCTCCCAAGACCTGAATCCACTAGATTATTATTTATGGGGTCATTTAAAACAATATGTTTATTCTGTTCCTATTCTCGATGAACAAACTCTTCTTCATAGGACAGAAAAGGATGCCAGCAAATTCGCCAGAATCCTGGAATATTTGGTAAGGTAATAACATCTATGAGACAGCGTACTCAAAAGTGTATTGAGACAAATGGATGTCACTTCGAACATCTCTTGTAAAGTTATTTCATTAATTTCTTGTTTCGTTTATCTTTGCTAATTTCTGTTTAAATTAAAAATTAAAATTTCTGATGAGTTTGTTTTTCTTACCTTTGGCACTGGTTAAAGCTGGAGCTTTATTCTTTAAATTTAAATACAATGCTAATCATGCATTCTACACACAAAAATTTCAGGTAAATATCTACATTTGTTCAAAAGATACATAGGGAAATAATTGTATTTTTGAAAACTACAACGCCCTGTTCTTGTAAACGAAGGCTCTGGTGATAAAATATTCTTAAATTTGTACGAGGAATACGCTCCTTCATTTATTAGATTCCATTATGTTACATCCTGTATAGTTAGTCGAGTGTTAAAATGAATGGATTTGCATCCTTTTTTGCATTGAGTTTGGGTGGGTAAAAAAGTAAAATAGTAACCACCAAATCTGATATAGAATCATATTGTAAGAGAAAAAGGTGGTTTACAATTTTTTGTGAAAATTTATATTTTCCAAATTATAACGATTTGAAGGTTACGATTTTAGCTTTAAAAAATTGGTGCCTTGAGACCACTTTTCGCAAATAACTCGAAAGTCTTACATTTATGGAAAAAACGGTATGGTACCTACTAAGAATAAGATTATGAAATTACGAAGTATTTTTTGTTGTTTATTTCTGTACGATGAATAGTTCTAAGAATATCATAGTTTAAAAATGGCGCTCGAACATTTATCAATCGAGATATAACGTCTAAATCTCAAATATGTCAGAAACAATGAGTATGATGTTAAAAAATACATATAATAGAAATTAAAGGGCTTGATGTGCTCTTTTACTTCCACATCCGCATAGTGGGGTGAAAGTATAGTAATCGTAAAAGAAAATTCAATCTTTGTTTATTGAAATAGGTTTAGATTGTCATGAAACTTCGAGATTTTAAATTTGAGCGATAAATAATTTCTGTCTGTCGGTCTGTCAGTCTGTAACTTTTTATTGTGCGCACGATATCTTTGGAAGGGTTTCAGATATGGACTTGAAATTTTATACACGTATGTACCATAACGAGATATGGAACTGTGTTGTTTTTTTAACTTATCCTGTGAAGGGTTGGGGGTAGGTCGAGGTAAATAGGAGAAAATAAGTAAAGCAAGCTGGTAAGAGTACAAAAATTTGGGATTTGGTGTATATACTAGATGCCAAGGCCTCAGATTTTTACTTCCCTCGCATACCGAAGGGAAGTATTGTATTCGAGAAAAAATCACCCTCCCAGATTTTCTCGGATTCTGCCGTTTCAGATCACGTAGATTACGAAAATATAGGTTTTTCAATTCCGTCAGTCTGTCTGTCTGTCTATTTGTCTGCCTGTCTGTTGGTGCACTAAAAAACTACTTGACGGAGAGCAGTCAAATTTGGTAAGTAGTTGACCCTACTCTCAGCGAAGAAATGGTTAAACTTTGACTGGAAAATATACAGGGTGGACCGTCTAAACGAAATAAATAGTGAAAAACATTTGTTTTGCTCAAAATTAAAATTTCCACGTTTCATGACACGCTAAACCTATTTCAGAAAAAAAAAAAATTTGAAAAATTTTTTTACCAACATTTTTGAAAAATTTTTTACCACTAAAATAGATTTCTTTTTCAAATTTAAAATTTCCACGTTTCATGGCATTCTAAACCTATTTAAAAATAAAAAATAGATTTTTTTTTTATTTTTGAAAAAATTTGACCACCAAAATAGATGGGAATTTTTTTTCTTTGTCCAGATTTAAAATTTCCACGTTTCCATGGCATTCTTAAACTATTGAAACAAATTTTAAAATGTTTTTGAAAAATTAAAAAAAATTTTTGAAAAGATTTTTAATCTATTTAAGTATCACTACTATAGAATAGACGAAAAAATTTTTTTTGCTCAAATTTAAAATTTCCACGTTTTATGACATTCCAAACCTATTTCGGAAAAAAAAATTGCAACATTTTATTATTTTGGAAAAAAAATTTAACTAGAATAGATGGAAATTTTTTTTTTTGCTCAAATTTAAAATTTTCACGTTTCATGACATTCTAAACCTATTTCAGAAAAAAAAATTTAAAATTTTTTAAACATTTTTGAAAAATTTCAAAAGAATTTAATTTTTTAACCACCATTATACTTCCACTCCATTGCGTGAATGTGGGATTGAGAATGTGACAGATGGCAATAATATTTGGCATATGCACCTATTATACTTTTATTGAAAAATGTACAGGGTGGTCATCCCAAGAAATAATTCAGTCATGGTGGACATATGTAAAGGCATTTGCGCAAGCCTTTCATATTTGGTACCTGTTATTTAGTATTGAACTTTTGCTGTTTGATGAGCACTCTGTATATTTTTTTGATCTAAAGTTATCAGCTTTTCTTTGTAATAATAGCAATAACTATATTCCGATTATTATTCTCAATGTCATTTCGTAATTAATAATTTTTTAGAGTGACCGCCATGCACAAATAACGAGGGAAGTTCTGTGTAAATGCCTTTACCGATTTTTTTATAATATTTTCATCCTCCCGCACCACCCCCACTCCATTAGAAAAGAGGTTGATAAAATAAAAAATTAAATAAAATTGAGATATTCACTTGAAATTTAGTACGCGTATGTAATATAACGACACCTGGAACTAGAATATATTTTGAGATGATTCCGTTAAAGAGTGAATAGGGTAAAATAAGTAAAACAAGCTGGTAAGAGTACAGAAACTTGGGATTTGGTGTATATACTAGAAGTAAAGGCCTCCGAGTTTCTTATAATATTTTCAATTCCTCCCACCACCCCCATTCCCTTATTAAAGGGGTTTATAAAATATAGTTGACATATTCACTTGAAATTTGGTACGCGTATGTATTATAACGACATTTATTTGGAACTAGATTATATATTGAGATGATTCCGTTAAAGGGGTGGGGGGGGGGGGTGAGTTGGGCAAAATAGATAGAGAAAGTTAATAAGAGTCCAGAAATTCAATTTTTGGCGTATAATATTTCAAATTGTTTTACGGCATCTGCCTTAAGTATTATTAAAATTCTATGAGGAATTATTTCCACATACTAGAATACATATGGTCAAAATATTTTCCTTTAAAGTGGCTTGGATGGAAAATCTGGATGTGGAAGTAGTGATTCCTTAGGCAGCGGTTTTTGACATTGAGAATGTTTAACAAATGTAACGGTAATACGTGGGTCTAGTAGCGATTTGTGTAACGCTTGGGAAATGCGGCTGTTTTTTTGGACACGAAGGCGTTCGGTGCTGTTTCATCGCATACTTTTTGAAAGACTCAAAAAATTTTGATATCTAAATCTATGTTCTTGCATTTTTACGTCTCGACGCCAACCGACGACACCTTGCGTCGTTTTTGTAAAACTCGTGTATTTGATAAATTTTGATTCCTAGATTCATATTCTTGCATTTTTACATCACGACGCCGACCGACGCTCAGCGTCGTTTTTGTATAACTTACGTATTTGATAAACTTTGATATCTTAATATATGTTGCAATATAATTATATGCAAATGCAACTTCCTGGAACTGTAAAAGCTCTATAACAATAGAAACAAATGAAAATATGTTACCTGAAAATACTAGTAATTATTCATACTTTTACCAAATACTTATCACAGATAAGTTTCAAACATATATCCTTCTTATAACAATTATAAGAAAGAAAATATGCCCGTTATGAACAGTACAACTGTTATCATAATGTTATTTTTAGTTTAAATTATCCTGCTCAATGAAACCCAAAGATAATCAAAACAAAAGCACTTACCGATATAGCAGTAAAACAAAACTTTAGAACATTGATAGACACGTGTTTCGACATCTATGTCTCTTCGGTGCGGCTTTTTCTAAAGTTCACAATCAACTGAAATATGTAAGCAAATACTCGTGTTATAACTATCAATGGATTACCAAAACAGGATATTAAAAATTAAAATTAGATTATAGAAAATTCCCCGTAAAGGGATAATTATATGCATTGATAGTTATAACACGAGTATTTGCTTACATATTTCAGTTGATTGTGAACTTTAGAAAAATCCGCACCGAAGAGACATCGATGTCGAAACACGTGTCCGTGGATGTTCTAAAGTTTTGTGTTACTGCTATATCGGTAAGTGCTCTTGTTTTGATTATCTTTGGGTTTCATTGAGCAGGATAATTTAAATTAAAAATAACGTTGTGATAACAGTTGTACTGTTCATAATGGGCATATTTTCTTTCTTATAATTGTCTGTATATTTTCCAGTGAAAGTTTAACCATTTCTTCGCTGACACTAGCGTCAACTAGCTACCAAATTTGACTGCTCTCCGTCAAATAGTTTTTTAGTTAATGCGCCAACAGACAGACATACTGACTGACGGAATTGAAAAACCTATATTTTCGTAATCTACCTGATATGAAACGTCAAAATCCGAAAAAATGTCGGAGGGTGATTTTTTCTCGAATACAATACTTCCCTTCGGTATACGAGGGAAATAAAAAATTTGGCGATTCAGCCAAAACAAAACAATAAAAAATTCTTGTTGAGAGTTGTCCAGCATCACAGAAAAGTCGTCACTAAGCGAACAAAAGAAAAAGTTGTGTTTTTCAAAGCAAATTAATGTAAAATATTTCGCACGTATGATACTACCTATCAATCTTAGTGTTTAATTCGAGTATTAGTCAACGTTCAAAATTTCACATTTTAATTTTTACACTACAAAATGAAACACCTTACGTCATAGCTTGAACATGTGCCACACTGCAAGTTCAAATTTAATTTTAAAATACACAATTAGAAACAAACGTCGATCTTTCTCGTGATTCTTCATTAAAATTATCATTGAAGTTAAAAATGAATTTGTTCAATACTTTATGGACTGGCCGTATTATGCTTTGAATTCAGATTAAGTATAAGTAAAACTCCAGTTAAGTCTGTCTAAAAGTTTCCTAATAATTTTGGAAAATTTTGCAGGTCTCATTTCTTATAATATCGAGACTATTGGAGTGTGATTCCTATGGGATTCCCCGGTCGACATCAGTTTTTAGTGTTAACAATTCAGCAGTTTTACTTCAGCCTGTCGCACTAAAGTGTAATAAAATTCAATATCCTATCCCTCTATACATGTCTTTTTAACAACTTTCTCTATATACAAACTTTTCGCAATCTATTTCTCATTTTATCAAAATTATACTTTCCCAGATACATAGTGAATAGCAAAACGGATCAATTTTATTGGGAAAACCATCCTTATATTCTGCGCAATTTGACAGAATATTTAAATAACTTTTTGTTTTTTACGTAAAATTATTAATAATAATAACAATAATGTTGTCTTTATTAAAGATGAATTTAATCTTATATGTGTGGTTCATTAACACTCAACTCTAGTAAAGCACTACTGTACCAACCTATAAATAAATAACAACCTATATAGTTCAGAAAAAAATAGATAGTTAACAAGACAGCCGTCGAAAGACCTTCAATTTGCTAGTAATTTATGTTTAGTTTGAGAGAGAGGCCAATTGAGAAAAATCATCAACACTGTCCTAATAAAACGGCCGAACTCTGCTGATTATACGATCTCAAGATTACTAAAAGAAACAGGTTGGTTGGTAATATTATGTCACATGAAGCCTCAAATATAAACTATAATCTATATTAACTATTGAGTTTCTCATCTAGTAGGTAACTTTCCTGTTTTCCTTCAAACATGCCATTAATAATTTATTTGTCCTTTTAAGGGAGCTTTCTTTTCAATGCGTAAATATTTTCATTTTATTCCCCTTTTCCTTGTTTGCTTTTCCACTTTATTTCCATTTCCTTAAATAATCTTATGGCATAATGTGTATTATATATCAATTTGCAAACATTTTCTTTATGCATTAAATCAGAATTTACTATATTTCTGTTGTTTATATAATTAATTTATTGTTTTCTATACAGGGTGAATGAGTGGCTTCAAATATATCTAGTCACACTAAGAAGATAATCGTACTTAACTGACTTAAACGTAGAAGAAAAGCTGAAAAATAATTGAATACTGACTTTCATGGAGGCCTCCAACATGAAAGAAGACAGTGATTTTTCAATATTTTTCCAAGAAATTGATTTTTAATTTATTTTTCATCAATAAATATGAAAACACACATTTGCTAAAAAAATTTGCCAAGGTTAAACGAAGCTAAGAAAATTTACTACATTTTAGGCATGTAGAAATATTCTGGAAGCTATCGTCTCAAATTTTTTATGACATCTGCCTCGAATATATTATTAAAATTTTATTGTGACGTGCTTTCTTCCAGTTGCCTAGCGCATAGGCAAGTGGAAGCGTCACTTTGGCGCTGAGCTGTATTTCGGTTAAATTCGGTAATCTCGAGCGCCACCTTTGCAATTTTTACGTGGGGCAAAGGTCCCACATTAGCCTCCTAAACGCAGCCTGTTGCAGTAGGGCTGGGATAGCTACAGTGGAGACACGGTATGTCCAGGGGTCTGGACGGCAGATTAGACTTTCACTCACATTCAACAGTAAAAGGCAGATGTCGGTAAATAACAAAGTTTATTAACACACAATGAAATTTTTACAAAACAATAAAAAAACGGTTAGGTACCAAAATACGGAGTTTCTTATAAATACAATAACAAAACTTAAGATATGTCATTTTAATTTAACTTGAATTAGGTAGGGCGCCATTTGGTGACGTACGGGTAACCAGGCGGTGAGAAGCTAGTTAGCTACTCATTAATGCGGAAGCAAGCGGTGGTAAGTAAGCAGACGGTGAAAGCGGTGAAAAACAACAGCAGTAAAGCGGTATATAATAAAACAGTAAACGGAAAAAAACTACAAAAGTAAGTAATTTAAAAAAAAACGGACAGCGTGCAAATACCAGGCAATAGCAAGCGGTTATCTACAGCAATAATCATGCCTACACGTTGTATTAGAGTGTGGGTGTGAAGAACTTGGCAAAACTAAATAAGACTGATACCAAATAAATAAAACGGTTGTCGGATTCGGTGCGGTGTGTAACCTAAGTCACACTCGGATCGGAACATAAAACTTTTATCGGATTCGGGGTGGTGTGTAACCTTGGTTACACTCTGTTCGGAAAGTAAAACGGTTATCGGATTTGGTATCAGCTTACGGCGGAGATTATTCTGCCTAGACGGACAGACAGTAATAATCAGAACGGTGGTATTTCGGTTCGGTTCGGAAATGTTGAAATTACATCAACACTTGATGCGGTGTTTGCCAAGCGCCTCAAACCCCAGAGCTGGGTGCCTTCATTAAATGCATTTCGGTTCGGCCACGTGGTATCTTGTCGGATTTGATGCGGAGAATTTATATGTATCAGAATATAATGTTAGTTAATTTATTGACGGTAGCCTAGATTTTATTCTCAGTTCCCGGACTATAATAAATTTCTATAAATTATTTCAAAGTAAGGAATTTTGTTCCATTTCGTATTAATATGAAATATTGGGAACAAAATGAACGGTAAATTAACAATAACACTACAATAAATTTCACAAAAATAATTTTTGCAAATACAGATTTTATTTTGCTACGACCTAGCTAAAATAAAATATACGGTAATTAAAACTTCTACCCATTTGGTAGAACAACATATTATTTTATCGCAGTACCATCACAAATGGTCTGGATTAAAATAATATAAACGGTAAACGGTACACAGTTTTCTCTCGAAATATCATCCATGTTCTTTTTCCCATTTGGAAATTCTTGCGAACATGGCTATTTGGATAAAATCGGAGAAGTTGACATGTCCTAACTTGGACTCTCTTACTATTGTAATAATTTAAATTCATTTAATTTCGGCAAAGTCGGAAAATAATAATTATATTCTGATACATTTAAACGGAATCGGTTTCAAATTATTGCTTTAAAACACACATTTCAGTGAATTATTCTTATCGGTGTTAATATAAAAAGATCGACAAGAACCCAGCGGCGGTGATAAAACGGTGTACTTACATGTGCTGGATATACGGAATAATACCCGACTGGGCTGTTTGACGGATCGGACAGAAGTGATTTCAAATGTGGTCTAATGAAACTGATTTACGCAGCTGTCTTACTAACGCCCTCAATATCAAATCTTGTAATTAATGTTAATATTATGGACAGCCCTCTCACTGCCAGGTTTATCAAATTACCTATTTAATGTAGAAATCTGTTTCGCGGTTTCAGCTAGCTAAATTAGGAGAGAAATCTATAATAATAATTTACAATACCTATGATTCGAATGTAAGCGGAGCAAATAACGAAGTATATTATTAATGTAAACTGCATTTTTGGCAACGGAAAATTTACCTCGTTACATTATTACTAATTATTTCCACACACTAGAGTGCAAATATAGTCAAGATATTGTGTAAATGTTATTTGTGGTACCATCTTATTTTTTTTCTAATTCTTTGGGACTTCCTGCCTCATGTATTTTTCTTCAAGATGTTTTCATTTCAAGAGACTTGTGGTTTTTAAATAAAATATAATTTTTCCATATTCTGTTTGTAGAGAGTAGGGAGTAATAAATCACTCGAAGAAGAATACGGGTCGAGGTCTCTTTCTCTTTTAAAAAATTAATTATGAAATTAATTGGGTGAATTATTTGCACTTCTTAGTTTTTCTCTCGAACTCGACAACAGTTGTCGGAGAGATATACTTATTTTGAAAATAGCTGCGACTCAACAATGCGTCTATAACATTTCTCTCATCTTGTAAGCCACATGTCTGTAGATTACGTTTTATACACAACGTGTACATAAAATATGGGATAAATCCATTAATTCTAAGTAAAGAAATGTTATGGCAAAATACTCGAACAGGTCGATTTTTAATTTTAATTGCAACTTTTGCTTTGGGTTTTTAGCTATGAGGTCATCGCTGCTTCGATTATGAGGTCATTTCCTTTTCTTTTGTGGAACACCCTGTATATTTTTCATTTTCAGATTTACAATGAAAATCTGAATTTAAAAATCTTATTACTTATGGTCTAGAGTTTATGAGTTCGAAGCTACAGGCATTCGAAAATATTCTTTTTTAAGTTAGATAATTCCTGTTTTATTGTGATATTTTACAATCAAATAGCAACTGAAAAGTAAATAATAAGAAAGAATTGAAATGTTCAAATTGAAAACCTTCCTGTGCCTGGCAGTATCTCAAATTATCAATGAATCCTTGCTGAACTGCATAGTTTCTTAAGAAATGTTGTTACATTCTAATCTAATTTTGTTTTTTAATTCTTGAATATAGCCAGGTTTACATTTGTACACTACGTTTTTTTAGGTAACCCCAAAGGAAGAATCTAACGTGGTAAGATCAGGTGACCATGGTGGCCATTCATCAGTACCATGTCTTGTCCACCTATTTGGAAATACTTGATCAAGATATCTTCGAACAGCTAATGCATAATGTAGAGGTGCACCATCTTGCTGATATCATAGCCTTTTCTTATAAAAATAGGTGTTAACGATAATTAATTTATAAACCTCTGGGCGCCAGTCACAATTAATGACAGAGTTTGGGGATGACAAACAAGACAAACAAAAATCTGAGAAAAATCCACGTATGAATATGTATATTACTTCCACATCCACGTAGTGGATTGGAAGTATAGTAATCGCAAACAAAATTTCAAAAATTTTTATTCGTGAAATAGGTTTAGAATGTCATGAAACGTCGAGATTTTAAATTTGAGCGAAAAAAAAATTTTCTGTCTGTCTGTCGGTCTGTCTGTAACTTTTTTTGTCCGCACGTTTTCTCCGGAACGGTTTAAGATATTGACTTGAAATTTTGTACACGTATATATTATAACGAGATATGGAACTGGATTGTTTTTTGAGGATATTCGGCGAAGGGTTGGTGGTTAAATAGGGGTAAATAGGGGAAAATAAGTAAAGCAAGCTTGTAAGAGTACAGAAACTTGAAATTCGGTGTATGTACTAGAAGCCAAAGCATCAGATTTATTTATATTTTTCAACCCCTACCACCGTTACTCCAATATGAAAAGGGTTGATAAAATAAAATTGAGATATTCATTTGAAATTTGGTACACGTGTGTATCATAACGACATCTGGAACTAGATTATAATTTGATGTGATTCCGTTGAAGGGTTGGGGGTTAAATAGGGGCAAATAAGTAAAGCAAGCTGGTAAGACTACAGAAACTTGAAATTCGGTGTATGTACTAGAAGCCTAGGACTCAGATTATTTATAGTATTTTTCAACCTACTACTTCATTATTAAAAGGGTTGATAAAATAAAATTGCGATATTCATTTGAAATTTGGTACACGTATGAATTATAACGACATCTGGAACTAGATTATTCTTTGATATGATTCTTTTGAAGGGTTGGGGGTTATTTAGGGGGAAATAGGGGAAAATAAGTAAAGCAAGCTGGTATAAGTACAGAAACTTGAAATTCGGTGTATGTACTAGTGGCAAAGGCCTCAGATTTTCTAATAATATATTTCAGCCCCCCACCAGCCCTACTCCATTATTCTAGGGGTTGATAAAACAAAATTGAGATATTCACATGAAATTTAGTACGCATATGTATTATAACGACATCTGGAACTAGATTATATTTAACACATAATTGCGTTGAAGGAGTGGGGCTTAAATTGGGGTAAATAGGGGAAAATAAGTAAAGCAAGCTGGTAAGACTACAGAAACTTGAAATTCGGTGTGTGTACTAGAAGCCAAGGTCTCAGATTATTTATAATATTTTTCAACCCCCACCACCCCTACTTCATTATTTAAAGGGTTGATAAAATATAATTGAGATATTCATTTGAAATTTGGTACACGTATGAATTATAACATCTGGAACTAGATTATACTTTGAGATGATTTCGTTGAAGGGTTGGGGGGTTATTTAGGGGTAAATAGGGGGAAATAAGTAAAGCAAGCTGGTATGAGTACAGAAACTTGAAATTCGGTGTATGTACTAGAAGCCAAAACCTCAGATTTTTTAATAATATATTTCAGCCCCCCCATCCCTACTCCATTATTCAAGGGGTTGATAAAATAAAATTGAGATATTCAAATGAAATTTAGTACGCATATGTATTATAACGACATCTGGAACTAGATTATATTTTGAGACGATTCCGTTGAAGGGTTGGGGGTTAAATAGGGGTATATAAGGGAAAATAAGTAAAGCAAGCTGGTAAAAGTACAGAAATTTGGGATTTGGTGTATATATTAGAAGCGAAGGTCTCAGGTTTTTTTATTAGTATTTTCCATCCCCCACCACCCCCACTCCCTTATTAAAAGAGTTGATAAAATTAAATTTAAATTTTCAGTTGAAATTTGGTACATTTATGTATTATAACTACATCTGAAACTAGATTATGTTTTGACATGATTGCGTTGAAGGAGTGGGGTAAGTAGAGGTAAATAGGGAAAAATAAGTAAAGCAAGCTGGTAAGAGTATTGCACTTTGAAATTCGGTGTATGTCCTAGAAGCCAAGGCCTCAAATTTTTTAATAATATTTTCAACCCTTCCACTACTCTTAGTACATTATTAAAGTGGTTGAGAGATATTCACTTGTAATTTGGCAGACGTATGTATTATATCGACATCTGAAACTAGATTATATTTTGGGATGATTCCGTAGAAGGGTTGGGGTTAATAGGAGCGACTAGGGGAAAATAAGTAAATCAAGCTGATAAGAGTACAGAAATTTGGGATTCGGTGTATATACTAGAAACCAAGGCCTCAGATTTATTTCTAATATTTTTCAAACTCCACCACCTCCGCTTCATTATTAATTGGATTGATAACATCAAATTGAGATATTCACTTGAAAATTAATACACGTATGTATTTTAGTGACATCTGATTGAGATGACTCCATTGAAGGGGTGGGAGGTGGTAAGTTGTGTATAGTAGAAAATAAGTAGGGTGAACTAGAAACTTAATTTTTAACGTATATGGTAGAAACCAACTGAACAAACTTTTCTATGACATCTGCCCCAAATATTATTAAAATTCTATGACCAATAATTTCCACATACTAGAGTGCAAATATAGTCAAGATGTTTCCTTTAAAGTGACTTGGATGAAGAATCTGGATGTGGAAGTAGTGATTTTTAATGTATAAATGTGTAAAAATGGTAATAATTATAATGGTAAAATAGCAAATAACAACGTGTTACACGCACACACAAACTGCAACAATTACTCTGAAAAAGCCAAGTACCTATAAAGGTAAGTACTAATACATAGACGTTGTTTCCCTAAAAAGATTGTTAAATGTGCTTAATGTATGTGAACTATATAAGACTTTACTTTCAGGGTTAACCGCAAACAGCTGTTCATGGCTTTACAAAGCACATAGTTTGGGAGGCAAGACTGCCATTAATCTTTACGGTTTAAAACCAAAGTTGCAATATATTAAATTAGATAATAGAAAACTAATAAAAAAATTATTTATACTTAAATTGCTAAAAGAAAACGTGAAATAACAATTATAATGCTGAGGGCTGGTTACAATAAAAACAGACAACTAATTCGAATATACTATAGAAGGGCGATAATAAAACGCTACTCGTATCTAAATGACAAGAAGCTGAGACGCAGCTTATAACAATCTGGACTAATCCCAGGTGCAGACAAAGTCAAATTTAAATGCTGTTAATTGGCAACAGTTCTTCGTAACGCTGAGAGCGATTAAATGCGAATTCGAGAAGCGTACTCACTTTGGGGCTGATATTAACACCATCTTTGAGTCTGCCATGGACGAACTATTCCCCTGCAGCTAGCCTCCGCCACCAAATCCGAAACCTTCGTCTGTGGCACGCCGAACACAGGTATGGCATGCAGAATTAATAATCTCAACAGGCAAAGGGTGACTCCAAATTTAAGCAGATATTTCTTTCCGAGTGGTTTGATAGAATAAATCAATAAAATAAAGGCCAATTTCAACGGTACAAAAAAACCTGAAAAAGTGGACTTATTGAAATTGCCCAGGTAAATTGATGCAAACCTTTTTAAGTACTGTAATTATAGTAATTAAGCACTAACCTTAGATGTTCTTAGGTCTTAACTCTCTCCCAGAATTACAGTAACTGGAGAACTACTCTCTGTTCCTCCAGGATTTAAAATGCCTGCCCCTTTTTTGCTAATTTTAAACAAAAAAATTCGGATTTTGCGCAAATTTATTTCTCAGGCTATTCAATAAAAATCCCTAAATTGGAATTTGACATTTGTCAAATTAAAAATCAAAACATAGCCTAACATAAATTTCCGAATTTAAATTAACACCCTCAAAATTTTCCAGGCAATTAACTCTGCTCAAATGTCACCTAAATAGCTGCTTATTGAAAGGAAACATGGATGCAAACCTGTAATCTACTTCAAAATGTAACTAGGCTAGCACATTGACTTGGTACTAGACGAGAGCGCATGGTAATATGTTCGTCCATCAAGAAGAGTCAATGACTTGAGACGTTACTGGTTTATCAATAAGGTATTGTAAGTGTAACAGAAATCATCACTACTTAGTTTAAGTTCCGTTTTTATTTTCAGAGTGCCCATGCCTCAAGAATCCGCATGAGTAGCCAACATCAGTCTTTCGTGAAAACCACATATTTGTTTTAATAATTGATAATTTTAATTAGAAATTATATCATATATTATTCATTAATATTTGACAGAATTCCACTCTTCGGTCTGGATTATCATCAGATAATCTTAAAAGGATGCCACCATTATTGTTTTAACACTTTGTGTATAGAAGTAAAAGGAATATCATAATCTTGGCCAAGCTGGCGAACACTATTATATCAATTCTCTTCCATAGCCAGAAAAACATTTAATTTGTTATCCTTGTCAATAACTGGGCGGCCTTTCTTTAATGTATTGTCTACGAAACCAACCTCTCTATATTTTTTCTCAATTTTGCTCACTGTTGATTGGTTTATGGATCTATCTGGATGCTTAGTGTTAAATAGAATGCATACTTCTTCTTGTGTTCGTGTCCTGTCACCATACCCAATCATCATAAGAACTTCTATTCACTGAGATAGAGACAAACGCATTGTTATAAAGCAGAAGTCACAAATTAATAAGGGGTTACTAATTTAACACTGACAAAGCAGAACTGTGGATAGGATTTTGTTCTTCCCTTAGATATGATGTTGACCATACCAGCCTACTTAAAGAAATATTACAAAAAACCTATTTGGCTACTCGTTTCTGTAGCTTCGAACTTATAAACTCTAGACCCTGAGTAGTATAGGTTTTTAAATTTAGATTTCTATAGAAAGTCTTAAAATGAAAAGATATACAGGCCGTTACATTAAAGGAAAGAGGAAATGACGTCATAACCGAAGCAGCGATGGTGTCATAGCTAAAACACCCGAAGCAAAAGTTGCACAATTAAAAATAAAAATCGACCTGTTCGAGTTTTTTTGACGTAATATTCGCGTGTATAGAATTTATTCCATACTTTTATGTAAACAGAGTATAAATATCAACGTGTCTCTCAATTATTTCACACAAATCTAATATGTACAACTTGAAGTTCAGCCTTTATACTCATATACAATACATAAACTTTCTGCGAATAAAACTGATGAAAAAAAACTTTGCCTGCGGACCGACGGTTGATATAGAATTTTCAAATAGCATGTATGCATCACACACCCTTATGCAAATTTACTGGGTTGCATAAACAGAATTTCAACACCTTTACTACTGAAGATCCCTCTGGGGTATTGGCAAATTGATTCTACAACCTCAAAGGATGTGTGGTTGTGTATTCCTTAAAATATGGTGACGAATGTCTCTTTGTATATTGAGCGACTTATGTTCGGCGACACAAATATGCTCCTTTTCTTATTTAAAGCTGTGGTCACTCATTGATCGTTAAACACCAAAAGCATGTTACCTTGATGAAGAACAAATTGTAAATGAAATATCAATTAAAATTAAAATAAAGAAGGTGTCCTCGGATTTTCGCAAATTTTGCTTTGTAAAAAAACAATGATTTTAACATTTTTACTTCCCTTGCACACCGAAGGGAAGTATTGTGTTCGAGAAAAAATCACCCTCCGAGATTTTTTCTGATTTTCACGTTGCAGATTACAAAAATATAGGTTTTTCAATTCCGTCAATCTGTCTGTCTGTTGGTGCTAACTAAAAAACTACTTGACGGAGAACCGGCAAATTTACAGGGTCTAAGGGCAATAAATAATGGAAAACATTTTTTTCCCTCAAATTTAAAATTTCCACGTTTCATGGCATTCTAAACCTATTTCCTATACCTATATTACCATTACTATAGAATAAATAGCAATTTTTTCTTACTCGGATTTAAAATTTCCACGTTTCATGACATTTTAAGCCTATTTCAGAAAAAAAGTTATTTTTTTACCAACATTTTTGGAAGATTTTTACTTCCCTCGCATACCGAAGGGAAGTATTGTATTCGAGAAAAATCACCCTCCGAGATTTTTTCGGATTCTGACGTTTCAGATCACGTAGATTACGAAAATATAGGTTTTTCAATTCCGTCAGTCTCAGTCTGTCTGTGCATTAACTAAAAAACTACTTGACGGAGAGCAGTCAAATTTGGTAGCTAGTTGGCTCTACTGTCAGCGAAGAAATGGTTAAACTTTCACTGGAAAATATACAGGGTGGACAGTCTAAACGAAATAAATAGTGAAACAAATTTTTTTGCTCAAATTTAAAATTTCCACGTTTCATGACACGCTAAACCTATTTCAGAAAAAAAAAATTTTTACTACTAAAATAGATGAAAAAAATGTTTCCCTTTGTTCAAATTTAAAATTTCTACGTTTCATAGCATTCTAAACCCATTTAAAAAAAATAAAATAATATTTTTTCTTCAACATTTTTGAAAATTTTTTTACCACTAAAATGGATGGAATTTCTTTTTCTTTATTTAAATTTAAAATTTCCGCGTTTCATAGCGTTCTAAATCTATTTAAAAAAACATTGAATTTTTGAAACAATTTTGCAACTAAAATAGATGGAATTTTTTTTTCTTTCTTCAGATTTAAAATTTCCACGTTCTCATGGCATTCTAAAACTATTCAAACAAATTTAAACATGTTTTTGAAAAATTTTAAAAAATTTTTGAAATAATTTTTAATCTATTCACTACTATAGAATAGACGAAAAACTTGTTTTGCTCAAATTTAAAATTTCCACGTTTCATAACATTCCAAACCTATTTCGGAAAAAAATTGCAACATTTTCTTACCAGTTTGGAAAAAAATTTAACACTAGAATAGATGGAATTTTTTTTTTGCTCAAATTTAAATTTTTCACGTTTCATGACATTCTAAACTTATTTCAGAAAAAAAATTTTGAACATTTTTTTCACCAACATTTTTCAAAAAACGTTTCCACTAAAATAGATTTGCTCAAAGTGTTTTCGTTTCACGGCATTCTAAATCTATTTAAAAAAATATATAATTTTTTAATTTGTAAACTTTTTTACCACTATTATAGAATACAATGAAACATTCCTCTTTGCTCAAATTTAAAAATTTTACGTTTCATGACATTCTAAACCTACTTCAGAGGAAAAAAATTTGAAATTAATATTTTTACATATAGTTTTTCTTTTAGTTCTCATAGATAGTTATTCTTTCCGCTGATGGCAAAATCCTATAAAGAATATGTTTCATCACGATAGGCAAACAAATAATAAATAATTTACTTTTTAACACAGACCTATATGCATCACCACAGCCATTTAGCCAAGTTACAAAATTAAAGAATTAATTTAGCAAATTAAAAAATAACATGCTAATGCGATCGCTGTAAATTTATTTTTAATTATACGGTCAAGTAATAACAGGTGATATCGAGGGTGGTGTTGATTATCAGATGGGACTCCCGACGCCCCAGCGTCGCCGCGCCCCCGGTGACGAGTAATTAGCAAAGGTGCTTGACGCTGCCATCGTATAAGGTGCGGCTGATTTGTTATAGCCTCCGTCTCTGGTCTCAAAATATTGCGTTCGAGATAAAAACACGTCGTAAAACTGGTGATGTGTGATTACAGGACCGTTTTGTTCGTATTCTATCCGAAAATAATTAAAACGATTAAACGTACTTGCTTATAGCGAACACAAATTATTGATAGGATTCATGAGGGTTACATACAGTAGGGTGAAAATATACGAAATAAATTCATTATTTGATAGGTATATTGTTTTTAAAAAAAATCCAGAGACGGGTGAATTTTCATATTTAAATGCCCATCTCTTGATATACAGTATGTCTCACTTTTCATGACTCCCATCTCACAGATCCCTTATTAACAACGCGATTTATAAAAAACCGCTGCCTAAGGAATCGCTACTTTCACATCCAGATTTTCCTTCCAAGTCGCTTTAAAGGTAAACTTCTTGACTATATTTGCACTTTAGTATGCGGAAATAATTGGTCTTAGAATTTTAATAGTATTAGGGGAGGATGTGATAAAAAAATTTACAGGTGTTACAATTCAGTGAACTTCGTTAATACGTTGAAAATAAACTTGGCTAACTTTCAAGCCTGACATGATATTTACAAAATTTGAAAATGTGGAGGGGATAGAAATAAAGAAAAGTTTAATATCAGATTAACATTAATATTTCACAAAAAAATGGTTTTCGTAAAAATGCGAGATCATTAATCTAGGTATAAAAATTTATCAAACACAAGTTGTACAACGTGTCGAGATGTAAAAATGCAAGAACATACATTTTGATATCAATATAAATACAAGTTTTACAGAAACGACGGTCGACGTCGAGACGTGAAGATACAAAGATATTTATATAGCCCAGCAAACATTTAAGTATTATTTGACGTCTAGACCACCTAATTTATGTGTAATAAATTTAGTCGCAAAATTAGAATTAAGCATATTTTGGTAAAATTTACGTTGATGCTACATGGAATCGACATAAGTGGAGAATAAGACGACGTCGAAATTAAGTTATATCAAGTAAAACAGGTAAAATTACATGTAAATCTTACTTGTAGTCGCACAGTACATTTGGTTATTAATACCTGTTTAGGTAAATTTTACTTGAATTCAACGTCAATTTTACATCAAGTTGACTAGTTTTAGGAAGAATTTATGGATATATGAGAAATTTAAAAATGACACCAAGTGGAAAAAAATAAGATTTATTTGGTATTTTTCTCTATAAGTAGTCGACATATGGTTGTCAGTCACTTACAAAACTGAAGAGGTACCTAACTCACAATAACAATACAAGATGAATGCCGGCAACTAAAATAAATACAATTTATGAGGAAAGTATCTGCAGTTCTCGCTTATTGAAATCAATGCGCCAAAAATTTATCTGTGAATGATAGCAGCTGTGTCCATAAAATACCAATGCGCCTCAAAAATATTCATCTATAAGAAAATTTCTATTACTAAATAAAACGATTATTGTAATATTTTGAGCCGAAAGGGTACTATACTTGTTAAATATGAGTTTACAGGTATAATTATATATAATTTTAGACTTTTCGTCAGTTTGTTTCCGTATACACTCACTTTACAAACTACAATTTGGAATCATACTTCAACTGCGCAGAGAAGATATGGCGTCTTGTGCTAATTAGACCTCTAAGTTAAAATTACCACGACAGTCTACGTATTTTATAGGTGGAAATTATCGCATGTCAAGCTACACTAAAATTTACTACATCTTGGTTAACTTTACCTATTGAAAGTATTATTAAGTCTGTTATATAAAATAATCACTTGTAGGTAAATATAACCTATTTATATTACCTTAATTTGAATATACTACCTATTGGTAAATTCTACTTATTATGCGTAAATTTTAACTCGACTAGTGTACTATCTTAACGAGTGAGTTAACCGAATGTGTCATAGTGGAGCCATATGAAATTGCCTTGGTATTCGGCAGCGCCCGAAAGGTTTGGAGCTCAGATGGCATTTGACAACGCCCTTTTATTGAAATTTTATAACTAATTATTTACACGTACTAGAGTGCAAATATAGTCAAGGTATTTTCCTTTAAAGAGACTTGAATTGGATGCGAAAGTAGTGATTCCTTAAGCGGTGGTTTTTTACACTTGTCATACTTCATTTGTATATTGACACCATGAATTATCGAACCATGCTACGTTAATGGCTTCTTTCAAAGACTGAAATAATTTTTAAATAATAACTATACCACTTAAGTACCTAATTGTTCAAATAACCTAAATAATATGAATTTTACAAACAGATTAGATGGGGGTTAGCTTCTGAATTGCTATTTTATTGTCAAGTTTACTTTAAGGTCGACTTGCCAGGTTACTCCGACAAAGAGGTTTAAAATGTACTTTTTTAGAGTAACTTTAAGGTCAGTTTAAGGATAATTCACTTAATTGGCGAAATCAAGTAGATAATCTAGGTAGAATTTATCGATATTGTCTACCTAATATTACCTCAAAGAAGAGTAATAAAAGTGACCAAATAAGTTGCTATTTAGGTATATATTACGTAGGATTTCCAACAAAATCTACCTAGGAAGATATTCGACTATGAGAAATATTTTTAGTCGCTAAAAAGGTAAATACTACCTAATTATGTATTACCTATTTCAACCTTATTGGAAATTTATCCTTGAGGTCAATTTTGGTAAATTTATTTAGTAGTTTTCCACTTGTTGTTTTCGTTAAATTTACTTTCAAAGAAAATTGTGTATGAGGTAGATTAATTGGTATTATTTACGTAAACTTAAATCTAAATTAAGATTAATTGGTCAATTTTTATCAGAAGTCTATTTTTCCAGTCAATTTTATGTTATAATTACTTTGGTAAGTAAATTTGTCTTGTTCCAAGTTGAATTGGAGCTAATTTTGACAAAAGTGTTTGCTGGGAGGTATCAAAATTTATCAAATTCAGAAGTTTGACAAAAACAACGCTGGACATCGGTCGTGGTCGAGACGATAAAATGGAAGAATATGAAGCTAGGTATCAACGACGCTAGGCATCAGTCGACGTCGAGATGTAAAAATGCAAGAACTTGAATTTAGATATCAAAATTAATCAAGTAAAAGTTTTACAGATGCAAGGTGTCGGTCGGCGTCGAGACGTAAAAATGCAAGTTTATGAATCTAGAAATCAAAATTTATCAAATACACGATTTTTAGAAAAAAGACGCTAGGTGTCGGTCGGCGTTGAGACATAAAATTATAAGAACATAGATTTAGACAGCAATATTTATGAAATACACAAGTTTTACAAAACGACGATAGGCATCGGTCAGCGTCGAGACGTAAAAATGCAAGATTAAGAATCTAGGTATCAAAATTTATTAAATACACGAGTTTTACAAAAACGGCGCTAGGCGTTGAGACGTAAAAGTACAAGAACATGGATTTAGACATCACAATTTACCAAATACACAATGTTTATAAAAACGGCGGTACGAGTCAGCGTTGAGACGTAAAGATGCGGAAATATGATTCTAGGTATTAAATTTTATCAAATTCAAAATCATATTCGGATCTTTCAAAAAGTATGCGATGTAGCAGCACCGAACGATTTCGTGTCCAAGAAAACGGCCGAATTTTCAAGCGATACACAAACCGTTACATTTTCCATTTGTTAAACATTCTCAATGTTAAAAATTAAGGCACTGGGTTCTAGCACATGCGACAAAAATGAAGTTTCTGAACTATTACTTGCTTACTCTACTGATTTTACCATTACAGACGCCCCTCCACCCCTTCAACAAAAAATACATACGTGTACCAAATTTCAAGTGAACATCTCAAGTTTATTTCATCAACCTCTTTATTAATGGAGTGGTGGTGGTGGGGGAGTTGAAAAATATTATAAAGAAATCTGAACGCTTTGCTTCTAGTATACACACCAAACCTCAAGTTTTTGTACTCTACACAGCTTGCTTTACTCATTTTCCCCCATTTACCTCTAATTACATCCCCCACCCTTCAACGGAATCATCTCAAAATATAATTTAGTTCCATATGTTGTTATAATACATACATGTACCACATTTCAAGTAAATATCTCAATCTCATTTTATCAACCCCTTTAAAATGGAGTAGGTGCGATGGGAAGAATATTATAAAAAATCTGAGGTCTTGACATCTAGTACATACACCGAGTTTTAAATTTCTGTTCTCTTACCAGCTTGCTTTACTTATTTTCCCCTATTTACCCCTATTTAACCCCCAACCCTTCAACAGATTGATCCAAAAATACAAATTAGTTCCAGATGTCATTATAATATATGAGTATACCAAATTTCAAGTGAATATCTCAATTTAATTTTATCAACCCCTTTAATAATGAGGGGGGTGTGGTGGGGTGATGGAAAATATCATAAAAAAATTGGGGCCCTGACTTCTAGTGTATATTCATCTAATTTCAAGTTTCTGTACTCTTACCAGTTTGTTTTACTTATTTTCTCCTATTTACCCCTATTTACTCCCCAATCCTTCACCGGAACTGTTAAAAAAACAATCCAGTTCCAGATCTCGTTATAATATACATGTGTACAAAATTTCAAGTCAATATCTTAAATAATTCCGGAGAAAACGTGCGGACAAAAAATGTTACAGACCGACAGACAGACACACCGAGAGATAGGCAGAAAAATTTTTTTTGTTCAAATTTAAAATCTAAGCCTATTTCAAGAAAACACATTTAAAATTTTTATTTTGCGATTACTATACTTCCAATCCACTACGTGGATGTAGAAGTTAAATTTGGGTGGAAGATACTTGTTCATCAGGAGATTGTTCCACGGTAAAATATTTAGAAATCCACCAGTAGCATTCATCCTTATGAAGAAATATTAACCTATTTTTCCAAAAAAGATATTAGGCAAAGTTTTAACTGTCAAACAATCTCATAATCTTATTCGTTGTTATCAAAAACTGCACCGAATTTCAATAAGATTTGGTGTTCACGTAATATAAACATACAATTTTTCTTTTTAAAGTTATTTGCAGTTATTAACCGTGACTTTATTTTGGGACGTAATGAAGAATTATTTAAGCTGGAAGAAGATAAGCTTTCCATTTGGAAATAATTACACGACGCCAGTTAGTTTAAGTAATCCCTAACGATAATAGCATTGTGTGGTCCAGCCCCGTCTTGTTGGAAGTTAACCTCGTCAATATTGGTATTGGGGATTTGATTAATCTGTGGAACTATTACATTTTGGAGAAATTTCAGATATCTTGGTCCAGTTAGAATTTCGTTAAAAATTATTGGACCTATGGTATGGTCGCCCCGTACGCATAACCAAACATTGAAGCCAAACCGCTGCTGAAACCGCCCCTGTCTCATAATGTAAGGATTATCAATTGCCCAATATCGAGTGTTGTTTCTATTAAATAACCCAAGGTTTGTAAATCTCGATTCATCAGTGAACAAAATGTTTTTGATAAAATTCTCATTTCTTAATTGGCGTAACTGTAACCAATTACAAAAGGTTATTCTTCGTTGATAATCATTCTCATACAAAAATTGATGCAATTGATATTTATAAAAACGATAGCCCTGTTTCTTTAAAATTTTTCTGGCTGATTCTTTGGAAACTGGTAATTCATGTTCAATTTGTCTTATCGAAATGGTTGGGTCAACATGCACTAAAGCTAATACATTAATTTCCGTTTCTTCATCCACAATAAATCTTTCTTCAATTTCTACATTAGGTTCAGTTCTAAATTGTTGCTCCAACCGGGCGAAATAGTTTCTCGGAGGTTGTTTTCTTTCTGGATATGTCCGTCCATACAGACTTTGTGCTCTAGTTGCATTACATGGAGTCTCTCCATAAATAATGATCATGACAACTTTTTCATCTCTTGAATAATTTTCAGCCATTTTATATTAATTTTCTTGTTTATAACAACTTTAATACACTTGCTTCAGAAAATTAGTGAGTAAGTCAAGACTAATTCAATTGTTGCGAATGTCTGTCATTTTCATGGCTATCTGCAATTTTAGATTTAAATGTAGATAGATACCTTATTAAAATGATTTGTTGGCGCTTACCTTTTAAAATTACTTCTATTATTACGAAGGATATCGTTAATAAATGATTAATGGCGAAAAAATTATAGGTTATGAATCATTATTTCTGATTAATAAAAGAAATAGCACAGTTCCATTAAAAAAAATTCCATAGGACCCATGCGGAAATGAAAATGAAAATGAAATTCAGTTCTTTTGTAAAAAAAAAACTAAAAATACTGGTACCTATCAGTAATTCAAACAACTATTTTCTTCTTTACAGACAAGTCTACTTATTAATAATTTCCATAGCCTTCTTAGTAATATTCTTACATAGCATTCACCAGACGAGGCCATTTTGAAAAAAATTAAAATTGTTCGTATCTCACTTATTTTACTTCCACATCCACGTAGTGGATTGGAAGTATAGTAATCGCAAAAAAAATTTCAAAAATTTTTATTCGTGAAATAGGTTTAGAATGTCATGAAACGTCGAGATTTTAAATTTGAGCGAAAAAAAAAAATTTCCGTCTGTCGGTCTGTCGGTCTGTCGGTCTGTCTGTCTGTCTGTCTGTCTGTCTGTCTGTCTGTCTGTAACTATTTTTGTCCGCACGTTTTCTCCGGAACGGTTTAAGATATTGACTTGAAATTTTGTACACGTATATATTATAACGAGATCTGAAACTGGATTGTTTTTTGAGGATATCCGGTGAAGGGTTGGGGGTTAAATAGGGGTAAATATGGGAAAATAAGTAAAGTAAGCTTGTAAGAGTACAGAAACTTGAAATTCGGTGTATGTACTAGAAGTTAAGGACTCAGATTTTTTTATAATATTTTTTTTTCAACCCCCACCACCCCTATTTCATTATTAAAAGGGTTGATAAAATAAAATTGAGATATTCATTTGAAATTTGGTACACGTATGAATTAAAACGACATCTGGAACAAGATTGTATTTTGAGATGATTCCGTTGAAGGGTTTGGGGGTTACTTAAGGGGTAAATAGGGGGAAATAAGTAAAAAAAGATGGTATGAGTACAGAAACTTGAAATTCGGTGTATGTACTAGTAGCCAAGGCCTCAGATTTTTTAATAATATATTTCAGCCCCCCAGCACCCCTACTCCAATATGAAAAAGGTTGATAAATTAAAATTGAGATATTCATTTGAAATTTAGTACGCATATGTATTATAACGACATCTGGAACTAAATTATATTTTGAGATGATTCCGTTGAAGGGTTGGGGGCTAAATAAGGGGTAAATAGGGGAAAATAAGTAAAGCACGCTGGTAAGACTACAGAAACTTGAAGTTCGGTGGATGTACTAGAAGCCAAGGTCTCAGAATATTTATAATATTTTTCAACCCCCACCACCCCTACTTCATTATTAAAAGGGTTGATAAAATAAAACGAAGATATTCATTTGAAATTTCATACACGTATGAATTATAACGACATCTGGAACTAGATTATATTTTGAGATGATTCCATTGAAGGGTTGGGGGTTAAATAGGGGTATATAAGGGAAAATAAGTAAAGCAAGCTGGTAAAAGTACAGAAATTTGGAATTTGGTGTAGATACTAGTAGCGAAGGTCTCAGGTTTTTTATTAGTATTTTCCATCTCCCCACCACCCCCACTCCCTTATTAAAAGAGTTTATAAAATTAAATTTGAATTTTCACTTGAAATTTGGTACATTTATGTATTATAGCTATATCTGAAACTAGATTATATTTTGACATGATTGCGTTGAAGGAGTGGGAGTAAGTAGTGGTAAATAGGGAAAAATAAGTAAAGGAAGCTGGTAAGAGTACTGCAACTTGAAATTAGGTGTATGTCCTAGATGCCAAGGCCTCAGATTTTTTGATACTATTTTTCAACACTTCCACTACCCTTACTACATTATTAAAGGGTTTGATAAAATAAAATTGAGATATTCACTTGTAATTTGGTAGACGTATGTATTATAACGACATCTGGAACTTGATTATATTTTGGGATGATTCCGTAGAAGGGTTGGGGTTAATAGGAGTAGGGAAAAATAAGTAAATCAAGCTGGTAAGAGTACAGAAATTTGGGATTCGGTGTATATACTAGAAACCAAGGCCTCAGATTTCTTTCTAATATTTTTCAAACTCCACCACCTCCGCTTCATTATTAATGGGATTGATAACATCAAATTGAGATATTCATTTGAAAGTTAGTACACGTATGTATTGTAGTGACATCCGATTGAGATGACTCCATTGAAGGGGTGGGAGGTGGTAGATTGCGAATAGTGGAAAATAAGTAGGGTAAACTAGAAACTTAATTTTTAACGAATATGGTAGAAACCAACCCCTCAAACTTTTCTATGACATCTGCCCCAAATATTATTAAAATTCTATGACCAATAATTTTCACATACTAGAGTGCAAATATAGTCAAGATATTTCCTTTAAAGTGACTTGGATGAAGAATCTGGATGTGGAAGTAGTGATTCCTTAGGCAGCGGTTTTTTAGAATTTTTTACATCTGAAAAACTTTTGCACTTAGAAATTTATTCTTAATGAGAAACCATAAAAAAAAATATAGTCATTCCATTTAAGAAAAAAAAGTTGATGTCACCGGAAGTAATATTTTCATTCCTGTTAGTTTAAAAGTAGCTTATTATTTTCTAATTTATGTGCACCAAAAACAAAATTTTTAAATACGAAAACAACCAAAATATTGGGGGCGTACATTAACTCGTGGCCACCGGGTATAAGTTTTGTACTAATTTGAAGGAAAACAAAAAATATTAATCTAAAAACTAAAAATAGTAATATGAAGCCTTATCTTTCAATAGCTTTTTAAAACAACAATAAATCGCCCTATCGAATCGCTATATCATATAACCATATGGTTGAGTCGGACCTGAATCTTGCATACATTATGCCGGAATGGGTCTTATCATCTATCGGATGGGGTGTGACATGGTGGCCTCATAAATAATCTTAATTAAGACAGGTATTGGGATGGTCGAGTGTAAAGTGACCGGTGACATGTTTAATATATGATCGACATTGTCCCTCGTAACTGCACGTATGCTGTAAAAATTAAGTAGATCGGACTTTTACGCTCCTCATTTACATAGAACCCTTTAGAAATAAGGCCGAAGTGGAGGCTTAATTAATTACCGTTTCATACCTTGATAACTACTAATTCATTACGGCTTTTCCAATGGAGGTTGGGAAATGTGATATTTTATTATTTATTAGAAATGATTAAATAATAAATTGGTCAGTAATTACTATATTTTAGTCACATTTTCAGCTAATTGATTTTCAAGATATATTAAGTATTAAACAACTAATGCTATACTACGCACTAGTCGAATCTCAACTACAATATGGCGTGGTATCTTGGGGAAGTTCAATAAACTGTTATACAGGGTGTTTGATGCATTGTGTGCCAAATGAAAATGGCCGACAGAAAGGGTTATCTACTATCGTTTCAGGCCCCTTAATACTTCCCATGCCCTGCGGGATTTTTCATATCGACCTTTTATCTTTTTAATGAAAAAAATCCCAAATTCTACATTTAAATTCAAATTATAAAAAAAGTATTAAACGTAGACTGCGAATTTCATTTTTATTTTGATGTGTATTGTGGAAGGGTTCTTTTAAATCCAAAATTACTGGCATTAGTCATCCAGTTGTTTTTTTATTCACTCGAAAACTTTCGGAATAGGTAAAATTTAAATTTAAACTTAGATTTTACATGGCTATAAAAAACTCAGAGCAACCGGGATCTTCCAACTCCCTCAAAAATTCTCTAGTCTATCCTCTTGCTAGTGATGTGCAACATGTCATAAAAATCTTTTTATAACTTCGTGAATTCGCTAAATTAATGAATCGGGTCACATAAGGCTAATATTCAAAATTCCAAATAAAAAGTTATTTTTGCTTAAATTATGCATGGGACACAGGTAAAATCTGTTATCTCACTCTTGCGAAGTAAAATCTATTTTCTATCTCTTTCTGTTCATTGGTTTTCTTGAAATAAAGAAACAGTTACATTTTTATCATTTATTAAAAAAAAAATTAAATCTTGCTTAAAGTATTGGTCTATGATGCGAATGCAGGCCCGACATCTGATTCGTATTTCGACAGTTATTGTATTAAGTCGTATTTCCTCCCTAATTGTACCGAAAGCCGTTTCCATGAGTTGGACAAGAGGACAAGTTCCTCCCTAGTCGCAACCTCCGTCACGTACACGAGCTCTTTGGCACGACCTCGGACATAAAATCCGATGGAGTTAGGTCTAGGGAACGTGGAGGCCATTGAATAGGGCCATCCCGCCCAATCTACGAATACGCCTATAGTTTTTCAAAATGACGGCTGTCCCGCGCACTGGCGATTGATTGTAAGACAATATCTAGACAATGTGTTCCCAAATGCGTGGATTGGGCGGGATGGCCCTATTCAATGGCCTCCACGTTCCCCAGACCTAACTCCGTTGAATTTTTATGCCTGGGGACGTGCCAAAGAGCTCGCGTACACGACGGAGGTTGCGACTAGGGAGGAACTTGTCCTCTTGTCCAACGCATAGAAACGGCTTTCGGTACAATTAGGGAGGAAATACGGCTTCATACAACAACTGTCGAAATACGAAGCAGATGTCGGGCCTGTATTCGCAACAGAGACCAATACTTTGAGCAAGATTTTTAAATGTGTTTAATAAATGATAAAAATGTAACTGTTTCTTTATTTCAAGAAAACCAATGAACAGAAAGAGATAGAAGATAGATTTTACTTCGCAAGAGTGAGATAACAGATTTTACCTGTTTGCCATGCATAATTTAAGCAAATATAATTTTTTATTCGAAATTTTGAATATTAGCCTTATGTGACCTGATTCATTAATTTAGCGAATTCACGAAGTTATTAAAAGATTTTTATGACATGTGGCACATCATTAGCAAGAGGATAGACTAGAGAATTTTTGAGGTAGTTGGAAGATCCCGGTTGCTTTGAGTTTTTTTTTTATAGCCATCTAAAGCCTAAGTTTAAATTTAAATTTTACCTATTCCGAAAGTTTGCGAGTGAATAAAAAAACGACTAGATGACTAATGCAAGCAATTTTGAATCTTAAAGAACCCTTCAACAATACACATCAAAATAAAAATGAAATTCGCAGTCTACGCCTAATGCTTTTTTTATAATTTGAATTTAAATGCAGAATTTGGGATTTTTTTCATTAAAAAGATAAAAGGTCGATATGAAAAATCCCGCAGGGCATGGGAAGTATTAAAAGGGGCCTGAAATAATAGCAGATAACCCTTTCTGTCGGTCATTTCAATTTGGCACACGATGCACCAAACACCCTGTATAATAGACTTGGAAATTGTCCGAAAAATTATATTAAAAGTGATTCTTAAAATGAATAATCTTAACCTAGTGACAAGTTATACAGGGTGGACCATTAATAACAGGCCATATTGCAAGGGTAGATGCTTCGGTCCAAAATATGAGGATATAGCCAAATATGCTTTGGTAAAATGTTGCTGTGGAAAAAGATACAGGGTATCAAAATTCAAATAATTTTTTAATTTTTTTTACATTAACTCATTGACTGATCCTCGCCAAATTTTCTAGAGGAAGTTTTTTTATTCTCAGAAACAATAATTTATATATTGCATCACGATAGATCATAGAGGGCGTCGCAGGACCTGTATCTGATGATGAATTCTTTTCACATTTTCTTTGAACGTCGTGGTACTTCTTAAATATATGGAAAATCTGTTTTTCTCAATTTTCGCGCGATCGGGGAAACGGACAAAAAATGTTTCGGATAAAAAAGAAAGGCTTCCCGTGTAAACCAATTATTGGTTTTTTAAAATCGGCCAATTAGGGCCGGAGATATGGTCGTTTGAAAGAATTGAGTTTCAAAGTAGGAAAAGGGATCGGACAGGAGGTATTAGGGGTGTTTAAGAGATAAGGATGGGGTTAGGATGGTAATTTTTCTGTTGTAGGTGGTTGTAGGAAGAGTTCGAGGCCGCGGGGGAGCTCTCTAGGGCAATTACGGAAGGAAAGGGAGTGGGGGACCTGCAACAAGGGAAAACGGCCATATCTCCGGTTCTAATAAGGCGATTTTAAAAAATCAAAATTGGATTTTTTCCTTTTTTGATCAGCTATAATGTTGGATAGGTGGGAAAGAATTTTCGCCGAAAATGTAAAAATGGGAGGCAAAAGAAAACATGCATTTTTTTCCAAAGCGATTATTTTTATTAGTGGAAAATGTCAGACTTACCTTTCTGCCCTTCGATTTCCCTTTGTGTGTGTGTGTAAGTGAGAGCGGCGAGAGAGTAGAGAGGGTAGAGGCCACGCCTACTCTCCCATCGCTGCAGCTGCTGATTCAAAAAAAAAAAATTATGAGTGTAACTCGCGCGCGTAACGCAAGTTACTGTCCGATCGAATCGATTTTTTTTATAAAAAGGAAAATTTGTTCTCTTTAAAATGAGCCCTGGCGGAAGAGCGTAGGACTTTTCTTTACCCTTCTGTAGGGCATAAGGTTCAAGTTGTCGCCCTGCCTGTCGTAATAAAGGAACAAGAAAAATTATTTTTTCAATTTAAATGGGATGAGAATCCCCGTCTTTTAGGAGCAGTTTATCCCCGCCACTCCCTCCTTCGTAAACAAAAATCGTTTTGAAAAAAAAAATTTTTCCTTTGCCCCCCATCTTTACATTTTGGGAGAAAATTATTTCTTACCTATCCAACATTATAGCTGCTCAAAAAAGGAAGAAATCCCATTTTGATTTTTTAAAATCGCCCTATTGGAACCGGAGATGTAGAGGCTTTCCCCTTCTGCACTTTCCGCCCTCCCGCTTCTTCCCTAATTGCACTAGAGAGCTCCCCCCGCGGCCTCTACCTCTTCCTATAACCACTCACAACAGGAAAAAAATTACCATCCTAAGCCCATCCCTTATCTCTTAAACACCCCTCATACCTCCGGTCCGATCCCTTTTCCTACCCTGAAACTCAGTCCCTTCATACGGCCATATCTCCGGCCCTAATTGGCCGATTTTAAGAAACCAAAAACCAGTTTACGCACCTCTAGGAGACCTTTCTTTTTGATTTGAAACATTTTTTGTCCGTCTCCGCGGTCGCGCGCAAACTGAGAAAAACCGATTTTCCATATGTTTAACAGCTCCCCCTCCCCCCGCACCACCTAGATCTCGGCTGTGAAAGTATCAGGGGGGAAGTCGTCCTCTATAAAATGGAAAAAAAAAATGTTCGAGAAAAGGCACTTGTTTTTCACCCCCTTCTTTCTGCCAGATCTACTCCACTAAACTCCAATCGTTTTCGAGGAAATTGCTGTTAAACATTTGAGTACTTTTTTGAAATACAAATTCAAATTTAATGAAACAACAAAATGTATTTATTGAAAGGTGTGCTTTGGTTACGTTTTAGTTCTCTCATGTACGTCATTTAATTATTTTATATTGTTTTTGTGTTCCTGGAGCTAATTCTTTAACTACTTTATTTAAAATGCCTCGACATAATCGTTTTTCAAATAGAAAAATGAGGGATATATGTGTTTACGTTCAAAAAAATTCTAGCCGACGTGCTGCAGCGAGGAGATACTCATTTCAATATCCAAATAGAATACAGCCAGAAATTTTGTTAAGAACATTTTATTTACCGAAGAAGCAACTTTTACTCGCCGAGGCGTTTTAAACAGGAGAAATACTCATTACTGGTAAGTAAAAAATCCTCATGTTGTTAAAGAAAGGCATTTTCAGCAAGAATTTAAGATTCACGTTTGGTGTGGTATTATCGGCGATCAGTTATTGGCACCATTTGTCCTTCCTCCTAATTTAAATGGACAGTCTTACCTATTTTTGCTTCAAAATACTCTTGCTGATATATTACATGCTATCATGCTAGACATACAGAACAGAATGTGCTTTATGCAAGATGGAGCTCCCCCTCATTTCTCCACTGAAGCCAGGAATTATCTTGTCGAGACTTTCCCACGCAGATGGATCGGTCGAGGAAGTGAGTTTGCTTGGCCACCAAGGAGTCTTTTGGATTATTACGTGTGGGGGCATATGAAGTCCTTAGTCTATGCAAATACTATAAATTCATGTGAAGAACTGTGGGAAAAATACAAAACGCAGCCAATTTTATTAGAGGACAGGAAAAAGTATTTTTCAATTGTGGCTATGAAAAGAAGGTTTTAGTTTGCCCAAGTGTTCAAGTGTGGGCCACCCTACGAGCGACGTGGTTAGCGTCACTGGTGTAACCTGGCTAGCACAGTAAAGATACGGAGAGCTAAAGGGCATGGAGTTCAAGGCTTGGGCGCCATTGATTACTGAGTGCAATCAAGGAAAATTGAAGATAAAGATAAACAAAGGACACATGTTACATATGTACAATATAACTATATTACAAAATATTATATTACAAAAAATATGAGCTATCACAGCATCAGCGATACTGTATAGCAAAATATTAAACCGAAATATGTACAAGGTAAACTATACTACAAGATACTCTATATTACAAGTGCTCGACAGCAAGATAAACTTGAGGCGTTTACGAGACAAAAAACCACATCAACACTATATATACTCGTTACACAAAATGCACCATGACTATTACCATATTTAACCAAACAAAAGTGCATATACAATACCACGATGGAAAATTTCAACAATGAATCAAGATAAAGGTAACTGTGAATTAAAATATATTACAACGAATTCACAAAACAAAGTCTTACAAAAGACGCTTGATTCTAAGATTTAAGCTTAAGATACTTGGCTTTATGAACCAAAACTAAGTACATTGCTTTCATGAAGCGAGAACTACTATAAGTGAAAATAATCCCTCTTATGTGAGATAATAATCAAAAGTACTTATCTTTTGTTTTAAAAGTCCTGGTGAGAGAAATTCCTAAGTGCGCTCCTGTTCTGGGATGAATACGCATTTATGTAGGCTGATGTTGGGTACCTCCATTTTGCTGACTTGGAATGATTTACTTAGTAGTAAAATCTTTAAAATGCGCATTGTCGAGAAACGTAGCATTGTAGAATTCATTTACAGATTATTAAGAAAAGCTGAATATAGGTAATTGTTCACGAAGCAAAGGTGTAACATCGAGATCACTTCGAAGTTAAAATGAAATTTGTAATTATATAGGAAAAGAAAAAGAACCTAAAACAATATTTTTATACGTTAGATGGTATTTAACGATATATAATTATTTAACTATTACCTTATACGTCTATAAGGTTCCTTCCTATTTTAATATCCCCATTAGGGTCTTACAAAATTTCTATTACGTCCACCTCGCAGGACGGCTCAAGTGAAAAAGAAGGAATTTAGTCTAACGCGGCGTATTGTGACATATGTCCCGGACCGACAGTAACGTGGCTCCACCCCAAAAAGTAGTTCTTTTATTTTAATGAAATATTTAATTAGCTGAAGGATCTATATTGTTACTGATAGTTCTACGTTTCATGTGACTATCCGACTTTATTATAAATACTCGACTCGACTTAATTTTTCAGTTAGTTTGATTTATTTATTTAATTTAATTTGAATATCATCGAGCGTGCGCTGTTCAACACACCGATGCGTAAGCATAAGCTACTACCAACTTCTCATCTGTATAGGAATGTTCGTTATAGTACCAGGGCATAGGATAATAAAATGTTTGATTATTAAAATTTTTCTAATAAATGTTAGAAAATGTAACGAAGGATGCTTTTGTGCATTCCGCACGTTACACAATGTAAGAAAATCTTTTGTGAAAAGAATTAGAAAAGACATAGAAGCAGATGGAGACCATATCGAAATTTACTCTAAATTGCAGCAATGGGGTTTTTGAATGGGGCGAAAGTCTATACAGTAAATAATTGCTGTTTGTATATCAGCATAGAAAAAAATCGAGAGGAGTTAAATCTGGTAACCTAGGTGGCCATCAAATTGGCTCTCTTAAACCTATTTATCGATCATGAAAACATTTTGGTAATTATCTACAGTAATAGCATAATGAGAATACGATCCATCTTGCTGAAACCAAAGGACATTTTCAGTTGGAAATAATCTGTTCAAAGTAAGTCCTAGAAATTCTTCTAGATATTGTAGATAATAAGACCTCGTTAAGTTGAGTAACAACTCAACTATTTCGCAAAAATATTTAAAAGGGCCGATACTTCAAAAACGGTCAGACATTGCATAAAGAAGAATATAGTCGTATAGGTTCCAAATGATCCCAACTATCACCAGTGAAAGCTTTCTGTCGATGTACCAAACACACATATTTTTGCTTTATTATGACTATCATTGCTTCTAAAGTTATCAAAGCTATTGTAAATTTGAGCCTTATTTTACTCGAGAACCGTTGTAGGTATAAAATACTTTGTAAAAGCATTTTTCATGGAATTTTCTGCTCGCTAATTTTCATGTCCACGATAGTTTTTATTTAAAGTAGTTTAATATATAAAAAGAATCTTTGTTAGTTCGACACCACATTGTTTTATGTTCCGCTTACAGTGGCCTTGATAATCTTTAAAAATACCTTTCCGCTACTAAGAATCTACAAAAAAATCAAAAGTTTTCATAGCTATTATTGCTTCCACGTCCACGTAGAGGATTGGAAGTATAGTAATCGTAAACATTTTTTTTGCCTGAAATTGGTACAGAATGTCATGAAACGTCGAGATTTTAAATTTGAGCGAAAACAAATTTCTGTCTATCTGTCTGTCTGTCTGTAACTTTTTTTGTCCGCACGTTTTCTCCGTGACCGTTTAAGATATTGACTTGAAATTGTGTACACGTATAAATTGTACCGAGATTTGGAATTGAATTGTTTTCGAACATATCCGGTGAAGGATTGGGGGGTAAATAGTGGAAAATAAGTAAGACAAGCTAGTAAGAGCACAAAAACTTGAAATTTGATGAATATGTACTAGAAGTCAAGGCCCAAAATTTCTTAATTATATTTTTCATCCCCCCACCACCCCCACTTCATTATTAAAGGGGTTGAGAAAATAAAATTGAGATGTTCACTTGAAATTTGGTACACGCATATATTATAATGATATCAGGAACTATATTATATTTTGGCATTATTCTGATGAAGGGTTGGGGGTTAAATGGGGGTAAATAGGGGAAAATAAGTAAAGCAAGCTGGAAGAGTATACAAACTTGAAATTCGGTGTATCTCCTAGAAACCGAGGCCTCAGTTCTTTTAATAATATTTTTTAACCCCCCACCACCCCTACTCCATTATTGAAGGGGCTGGTAAAATTAAATTGAGATATTCACTTGAAATTTGGTACACGTATGTATTATAACGACGTCTGGAATTAGATTATATTTTGAGATGATTCCATTGAAGGGTTGGTGGTTGAATAGGGGTAAATAGGGGAAAATAAGTAAAGCAAGTTGGCAAGAGTACAATAACTTGAAATTCGGTGTATGTACTAGAAGCCAAAGCCTCAATTCTTTTATATTTTTCAACCCCTCACCACCCCTACTCCATTATTAAAGGGGTTGATAAAATAAAATTGAGATATTCACTTGAAATTTGGTACACGTATGTATTATAACGACATCTGGTACTAGATTATATTTTGAGATGATTCCGTTGAACGATTGGGGGTTAAATAGGGGTAAATAGGGCAAAATAAGTAAAGTAAGCTAGTAAGAGTACAGAAACTTGAAATTCGGTGTATGTACTAAAAGCCAAGGTCTTCTATTATTTATAATATTTTTCATCCCCCCAGCATCGCAACTCCATTATTAAGTTGATAAAATTAAATTTTTGATTTTCACTTGAAATTTGGTACACATATGTATTATAACCATCTCTGAAACTAGAATGTATTTTGACACGATTGCGTTGAAAGAGTGGGGGCTAACTAGAGGTAAATAGAGAAAAACAAGTAAAGCAAGCTGATAAGAGTATAGAAACTTGAAATTCGGTGTATGTCCTAGAAGCCAAGGCCTCAGATTTTTTAACAATATTTTTCAACCCCCCACCACCCTTACTCCAGTATTAAAGGTGTTGATAAAATTAAATTGAGATATTCACTTGAACGTTAGTACACGTATGTATTGTAATAACATTTTGAGATGATTCCATTGAAGGGGTGGGAGGTGGTAGGTTGAAATAAGGGAAAAAAGTAGGGTAAACTAGAAACTTCCTTTTTAACGTATATGGTAGAAACCAACGCCTCAAACATTTGCCCTAAGTATTATTAAAATTCCAATAATTTCCACATACTAGAGTGCAAATCTAATCAAGATGTTTCCTCTAAAGTGACTTGGATGAAAAATCTGGATGTGGAAGTAGTGATTCCTTAGGCAGCGGTTTCTTTCCTCAATTCTGCCGGAAACCATACTACACTCATAATCACTGATAACAGGTAAGAGTCCTTGAGATAAAATTCTTCGACTACAACTTAGATTACAAAAGAAAGTTTCATTTAGTAGGAATTTGTAGGCAGTAAGTTTTCTTCGCAAATCGGCGCTCCGTTTCGATACCTTAGCTATCGGTGTATATTTGTTGACATACCGCTGATATCCTTAATTGCGAAATTGCCTTCAGCCATCTGCATATACGACATATTCGGTTGTTCCGTCTGAGTGGCAGTTTTAATAAGGTTTCCGGCCGGCTGAATATTGAGTTTTGCGGCGGTCGCTAACTCATAGCCGCATCATATCGTGGCCACTTCCAGGTCGAGCTTAGCAGACCAGATTAGATTCCCGTGGGATATAAGACTCTGAAATCAAATTGAGTTCGGATTGCACAAGCCACCAGTAGATGATGCGACTGGCTATCAGATTCCCTGCTCTGTGATACCAGACTTCCATAATTGCAACCCGCTTTTTTAAATTTCCTCCATAACAACATTTTCTCTGGAAGTGTTCGTATTCGTCTTTCTTGATGGAAAGGTAAATGGAAGATAATTAAGTTGGATCGTAATTATTGTTATCCGCTCTTAAGTCTTAGTAAGTGTTTGTATTAATTGGGCTTGCGATTAGAATGTGGCAGTACATAAGGGGATATAAAAAGCGGAAATTTTGTATTTGCTTATTGCTTTCCCTGTTTTGAATGATTTAATTATTATGAACTTAGATAATAATAGACAAAGTTGTGACGATTTTCGTTAGGGATGATGAAACAAAAAAAAGTATTATTAAATGCAAGTGCAAATGCACTACAATGTAAAAGTTCACTAAAACAGTAACAAATTAAATACTGCTTAATAGCAAAAAATACTATACTCCGTTCGCCCAAGAGATGCAGTAAGGCCACTCCCCATTTTACTTAAACCATTGAGAGCAACAACTGGCTTTATTTTTTATAAAAGCGGTAAAATTCAAAAACTATTGAATGGTATAATACACTGTATATATTCTTTTATATTATTACAAGTAAGAACCAGCGAGGAGCAGTTGTTATTCAACAAATACACTTTTTAACAATACTGATTGTGTAAATTAAGTGTAAAGAAATAAAACAAAATGTTACCTACTACATATACTTTTTATAATCACAAGGTTCGATTACTACTCGTAAGGAGAACCAAGGAGACACTTACGAGAGGTATCTATCGGTATAAATATCTACGAAAACTAAGTGCTAACGCTATAACAATAATGTATAAAAATAAATATTACATATTATACATACACCGTTATTAATTAATAAACTAAAAAGTTACGTATTTACAAGTGAAGCTTATTTAACGGATTGGAAAATTTAATAATTGTATTCTAAGTGATAAATAAAATCACACACAAAAAAATCATTAATTTTGATGTTTACGGCACACTTTGTTAGTTTGTCAGCACTGGATTGGCTCTGAAGGGGCGCAGCAGCAATATTCCCGGCCTGGACCGCCACGTCGGGTCGCTCTGTGCCTCCGTGAGGGTCTGTTGAACGTAGGGAATTTGTAGATTCTGGAGAGATGGCAGGTTGGCTGCTGAAGATGTTTGTGGTTCCAGTAGATATGAAGTACACGAGCAAAGAACCCTGTGCAGACGCATGCGCAGTAGAGGGAGCAGCGTAGGTTGTTCATCAGCTCCTGAAATTTATTCTGTGTCATACGCTTTTATTCCATTTGCGATTCAGACGATGAAGTGTCACCCCCCCACGTGAATTATCAGTGACTCTACTACAATGTCCATTGCGATGTCAACTTGCTATATTTTGTTCTCTTCACTTTGCGCATGACGAATGACATTCTTCCAATTTTCGGCAGAAACGTTTCCAATGGCTTGCTGAAATAATTAGGGAAGGTCTTTCGTTTTAAACGTAGTATTTTTCCCCGCTACTTCTCCTTTGATTTGGCCCCATATTAATTCAATCGGGTTGAATTCACAATTATATGGAGGCAATCGCAAAACCGTATGACCTTGTTCTTTTGCCACTTCATCAACCACATATTTTGGCATAACAAGAGATTGCTTGACAAGATGTAGGAGTTCGGCTTTTGCCATATCTGCGCTGTAACAAATCGACTTACTTGTCAACCAGGCTTGTATGTCTGCTTTTTTCGTGCCAGAATTCGGGATCTTCTCCGTCTTTCTACTGTAATAAGATGCGTTGTCCATCACAATCACAGAATCTTTGGCCAAGCGCCCCTGAATTTGTGAAAATTAGTTTTCGAAAACATCAGCATTCATTTCTTCATGATAGTCCCCTGCTTTCTTTGATTGGAAGCATAGCAAACCATCCTCAACGGAACCGTCCTCGGAACCTATGTGAAGGACTATAAGGCGACCTCCCTTGCCTGATGGATCTTTAAAGCACGTCGTTAATCCCTGAATGAAAGCCTGTCTCGGATTGAGGATTGTTGTATCCTTCCATACTTTACTTACAGTATGGCCGGCGTTTACCCAAGTCTCATCTAAGAAGTACAATTTCTTGCCTTCTTCGTGGTAATTTCGGATCTCTCGTAGGAAACGCCTTCTCCAGGCGATGATCTTATTCTTCTCTCTAAGGACACTGTTGCGGGATCTTTTTGAGAACCTGTAATGCCAAAATATGTAGAACATGTAGAATTAAAAAAGAATTACTCACCGAAAGCCATTCTTTGATCAATGTTCTCAAAGAAGTCCGTTTAAATTCAGGTAGATCTTCATTTTCATGCAGCACTGCTAACATTTTATCTAGAGTCGGTGGTTCATTTCTTTCAAAAAAGAATGAACTAAACATCGACACTTTTGGTTTTCTCATCGATGTTGTCCAAAATTGCACGTTGTCGGTCATGCGCTTTTGGCTCCTGAAGTGCATGTGTTTCCTGATATTCATGAAGAATTTTGAAAACGCTCCGGTCACTCACACCTAATTTATGTATAATTAATATTGATAATAATATAAACTATGATAAATATACATTGTTAAACTAAGAATGCCTCGAGAGATAGTACTTTGAGCATGTCTGTGTAATACAAAAAACAAAATTACCTCCTGCCTTTGCAGTAAACTCGACGTTTTGTGTCTTAGGTTGTCTGAGTTCTCTGCAGCAGAAGCCTTAAAGATATCCACAATATTTTCCTTCTCTTTAATCGAAAAATGTTTGCTTTTCTGTTTTTTCGGCGGAGAAAGGGCTTGAACTTGATTTATAATTAATTTGACAATAATGAATTTTTAACCTAAAAAGAAAAAGTGGTTCTAACATTTAATAAATATTATAAATCGTTTTTATTGCGTACCTTGATATACACAAATATGCACCACAATATTGAGAAATACTATGTTATTCGATGAAGAGGAATAACAGCAAATAACAGCAGTTATTTCTAAAAACCATATATCAGATTTGAGGCTGAAAACGATTTGTCTCGGATAACAAATACCTCATATATTAGCGTTTTAGACGTAGTTTCTTCCTACCGAAACTTCAATCTATCATAAATTTTTCACCACCATATTATTTATTCTGTCCCTAGCTCTTGTTTGTCATTTGTTTGTATTTTTGTAATTCTTGTCATTTTGTCCTTTTTGTTATTAAAATTCTCTTTTGGCTGATAAACTTTGTATAAATCTTAAATATTTAGAAGTTTCCTTTCCTTTCCAAAACCCAACGACGAACAGACTGTTGGAGCACAATTGCCTCGAACGGGTTTTTCCATTGAGTTTTTTCGCCGTCTTAGCAACCCAAATTAAATTCAGTGTTTTTCCATATTACTTCATAGTGTTGTTTCTAATTTTAAAGTGCACTGAAATCTATTTTCTTTTATATAAGCAATCCGATCGCGATCCGGCCAATCGTGGTAACACCAAGGCGCACAGTGGAAGATTTTGCTACATTTTTATTCAAAATTTTGTAAGTCGCTCAGTTTTGAAAGGATTTTGATGCGGTTGGGTTTAAAATGCTTGCGAGGCTCCACTCTTTGACGTACAACTGCCATTCTCTCACAAACTATTACGTACAACCCTTAAATAAGAAAAATTTCAAAATCACTTTAAAAGTTAATGCATTTAAGAAATAGGTCACTGGGCAATTTCTGGAGGTAAAATAATTACATATATGCAAAATAATTATACATATCCTCATTGGGGGGCGTATTTAGCTGGTGAATTTAGGATGGAATTGATAAAATGAATATTAGGGGCTGAGAATGAAGCTTATAAGTTATATTTGTCTCCTGTCTCAGTTTATGAAGTTCCCTTTTACGTATAACCCCTAGAAATTATAATATCAATCCCCAATATAGGGTAACTTTTTAATAAAATCTCAAAATTTATTAAAATGTTACTACATGTAAGAAAAATGACACTGGGCTTTTACACTGTCAGTTATGTCTTTCCTAAAGGTAAAATTATCACATATTTGCAAATAAAATTGGGTAGCGGAGTAAATTTTGGATGTAACCTAAACAAACTAAAAAATTTATGGCACAATAATGTTTTGAAAATTTTTCTTTCAATTGTATAGGCTAAAAATGTTTCAAAATATCAATTTATTTATGAAACTTTTTATCATAATGATGAAAACCCCAATTAGACACTTATTTTATAAAAAACAAAACCGTCTCCATTACTTACTTATTTTTAACTAATCATCTAAATGGGGTTTTCATTAAGTAAATTCTACCTTTTACCTTTTTACCACATACCCTTGGAAATCTGTTACGAAAATGTTTAAAAAATTTTACAATCTATTTTCTTTAGTTTGTTTATGTATCATTATGAAATAAAGCTGATAAAAACCTCAAAAACATATTTTGTTTACATTTTATTGAATTTATTGTAAAATGATCGTATCTATACTGTTCTGTTTTCATATGCCTAATTGATAAAGATGCCCCGCGTTGGAGCCAAAATGTACTGTTTTGAATTATAATAATGCCCGACTAAAGATCCGAATTTCGTATCAATATTTTTGATTTGCTATCTCAGTGAACCTTTACAGAAACATGAAACGTTCTCAACTCAGGAGCAAGTTCCCTACTATTTATTGTCCTGAAATAAAATGGTTAATTAAGAAGAAAGAAATTTTGAATTAAACATTTAAATATAATTTTTTTAAATGCACTGCTTGTAAGAGAAACATTAAACTTTACCTCAATTTACGAGTCGATATTTTATTTTTTAGGGGTGTACGTAAAACAGACTCCTAAATGGAAAGGGGAGACCAAAATGGGCGTGTGTAATTAATTTGCAAATAAGTCATTAGTTTACCTTCAGGAAAGACCTATCTGACAGTATAAAAGCATAGTGTCACTTTTCTTACATGCAGTAACATTTAAAAAAACTTTTTACTCAATTTGCCCTATATTAGGGGTTGATATTATATTTTCTAGGGGTGTACGTAAAAAGACTTCAGAAATGAAGAAAGGACACCAAAATACCTGCTAGGTTCCATTTTGCTCCTAATATTCATTTTATCCATTACATCCAAAATTCACCCCCTAAATAACCTTCCCCCAAAGGGGATGTATATAACTAATGTGCATATATATGTGATTATTTTACCTCCAGAAATTGCCCGTCTTTTTATGCATTCATTAACTTTTAAAATGATTTTGAAATTTTAAATTTTTCCGTATATTAGAGGTTGTTAAGGGGTTATACGGGATAGTTTATAAGAAAGTGGCAATTGCACGTCAAAGAGCCAAGCTATTCAAGCATTTTAAGCGCAACCGCATCAAAATCCGTTCAAAATTGAGCGACAGAATTTTTAAAAATAGTGTAGCAAAATCCCCCACTGACGGCGCTGCGCAACATCGTTGCGCGGTTGGCTCCGGTTCTCGATCCGGGGAGGCAATGTCTGTATTTTTAATTCTAAAATAAATGTATCCTGATGATGATGATGATGATGTATGATTTTCTCGATTTTTCGGACAACATGTTTAAAATCAATCTATGTGATAGTATCAACTATCCACCAAATTATTTTGTAAATAAAGTACCAACGAACAGACAGATAATAAATGGACAGACAGACGGAACAGAGAAACCTTTATTTTTACAATTTACATAGTTTAAAACTGAATATCCGACGAAACTTCGGTGAGTGATTTTACTTCACTCTGGTAAGCGAATTAAATAACAAGTCTCTTTTCTCATAATCGCCTGAGCGTTACCCAAACTCTAATATAATTTTAGAATTATGTACTATCAAATTTACACATCTAAAAAACAATTAGTAATGGTTTTTCTCTTATAGAATGAATTTGAATGCCCCAGATACTTTGTCAATTTAGAAGTTATTTATTCTATAGTTTACCATACTAATCCGTTTAAATGCCACCACAATAAAGGTAGGCACGGGAAAAATTAGAAATAACCTAACACGCATATGCATGACGTTCAGGGAATACTAATATCCATAATATCCATATGCATAAGCGACCACTTTCAGTAAAACTACGTCAATTAATGAAATTAAGAAGAGTTTTATTACGTTCCATGAATTATTAATTTAGAGATTGTTATTGTTATGAATAATTGCAGTTTGCTATGCACAAATAATAGCTGTTGTAATATGGTTCGCTATAATTTACTTGAATATTAATTTGAATTAAAATCACCGTGATACTTTTAGGTATACCTATCCGCGAAGTTTGTTAGTTCTTGGCCCTGGCGCCTCCGGTAGAAATTTAAAAGTTGAATGGTATGTAAAGTTACTCAATATAATCTAGGTCAAAGAGCCCATCAAAGGTCTGTCTAAAACAAAATGCCAACCGGCGTAGATATATACTTCTCGGTGTGTATAACTATTATACTTAGATTCCAAGGAATGAAAATTCTACATGGAGTGCTGATATATATTTTGGCTTATATTTCATCTTTAGGTTTTACAAAGATACATCCGTGGGCGAATCTGTAGGTATTAAAAATATCTACAAAATTATCCTAATCGCATAAAACAAGGGTTAATTAGTTTTTTAACAAAATGCAAAATACTGCCAAAAGACGCTGTTTCTTAATTAATTTTTAACTTTAAAAATAATTAATTGTAATGAGTCTGCGGTAGGTTCTTGATGAAACATATTAAATAGGATAAGTATTAAAACATTTGGTATTACTGTTTCACAGTTTTTATTCAGAATTCTCTGACATATGTTTCGACCTTTCGACCATTAACAAAGAGTTATAACAACTAACGTAAAAGTGACCATTACAAGGTATTTATAGGATTTGACAGGTATAGATAATCTAATTAACATTTTATTACTTATTTCTAATATAGCGACTACAAGGAATTTAATTAAAACTTTTAATTACAATTTCTGGATATGTTTAATTCTAGTATGGTGTCTATTATAGGGGTATTACGACATTTAGTTTGTATATTAGTAACGTTTTTGCGTTTATTTAAAGCCTCTTTGATTTCCAAAATTTCAAGCGATGACAATAAGGGAAATGCTTGAAATTTTGGAAAACAAAAAGGCCTTAAATAAACAGAGACAGGTTACTAATACACAAACTAGATCGATTTTTTTTTATTTGCTCAAATTTAAAATTTTCACGTTTCATAGCATTCTAAACCTATTTAAAGAAATACATAATTTTTAAATTTTAAACTTTTTTTACCAATACTCTAGAATAGAAGGAAACTTTCCTTTTTGCTCTAATTTAAAATTTCTACGTTTGACATTTTAAACCTATTTTAGAAGAACAAATTTTGAAAATTTTTTTACCAACATTTTTGAAAAATTTAAAAAAAATGAAATTTTTTAATCACCGCTATACTTCCACTCCATTACGTGAATGTTGGATTGAAAATGTGACAGATGGCAATAATATCTGGCATATGCACCTATTATACTTTTATTGAAACATGTACAGGGTGGTCATCCCAAGAAATAATTCAGTCATGGTGGACATTTGTAAAGGTATTTGGCAAGCCTGCCATATGTGGCACCTTCTATTTATTATTGAACTTTTGCTGTTGAATGAGCAATCTGTATATTTTTTTGATCAAAACTTATCAAGTTTTCTTTGTAATAATAACAATAATTATTTTCCGATTATTATTCTCAATGTCATTTCGTAAATATTAATTTTTTAGAGTGATCGCCATGCACAAATAACGAGGGAAGTTCTGTGTAAATACCTTTACCGATTTTTTAAGTATCTCTTACATACTTTTGGGTAAATGTATTATCAAAAACTTACCGTAATAATCACTGTTTGCTTAATTTATTACAATGTTGCTTTCTTCTCAATATATTCAGTTTAAATTCATGCATAAACCCAAGCACAGAGTTTTAATGTTGAATGTATGACTGATGGTCATAGTTTGTGTACTAAATGGTTGTGACACGTTAAACATCGCCTTAAAACCACATTATTAAGTAGTCACAAATTTTCTTACCTGTGTAATATTTTGTGGGATACAATAAATACGATGCTGGTGCTTTATGGGGTAACTGCTGGTTTCACAATTAAGGTATTATATGCCAATTGAGTTACCAAAATCCCGCGATAGTTAAAAAAAAAATCAAATTCTTAAAATTTGTTTAGTCTAAATTTTTAATTAACGGATTTTTATTACTTAAATGAATGTTTTTTGGGTAGTAAATTACAAATTCAATATTTATTTTAGTCAAAAGTGGTGCAAGGTAATTTACTTTGGTGGTTCTAATGTACTTATTTCTAATAAAAAATATTTCTATCATTGAAACGTACAGGGTTTAATGGTTGTTTGGTAGCAGATTACTAATGTAATGATTATTTTGTTCTAAAGTGGTCCAAGTTCAAGATATTGGCCATTTTAGAATTATTAAATTTTTTAAAATTATTGTGGGGTTTTGGCAGATGTCAATTGGCATATAATACCTTAACTGTAAAACTAGCCATAAAGCAAGAACATTTCTTACATAGAACATTTTGCGCCTAATTTGATAAACAAATGAGCATAGTCTAGAATTTTGAAAATAACAACTCATTAATTTCATACTGTGCGTTGAGTAGAAATTAGCACAAGAAGACCATATATTACCTCTAGAATTAATTAAGCGTGCACTATTAGGAGTTTAATTTATAATTGTAATAATTTAAACGACACGCATTTTTATATCTACCACCTAAAAGGCTCATTATCAACTATTGCGAGCGTTTTAATTACGCTGTTAATCATGTGGTCCAAGATTAATAATCAGCCCGTAAAACATTTTTCATTAGCTAATTGAAAGTTTCTCAGTACCATAAAAACATTTTAGGAATAAAATGGCGTGTCAATGTGTGAATTACCATCTTTTAGATTATCACGCTAAAGCATAATCTAGGGAGATGTGTGTAGCTTTGTTATAGGTATTATTGACAAGACATTTAATTATCTCTCATTGTTGCTAATTAAAATGACAGGATTTGTTCTGAAGGGGGCGTTTTTGAAATTACGTCAATAGTGCAGTGGCTTTCAAAATTACCAAAACCGTACACTCGAAGCCAATTTCGCCATTCAAGCGGGACTTATCTGGAATGAAACTTAATTTACGTATATCATAAATGAAATCAGGATTCCTCCTTAATGTCTTTTAAGACTACATAAATTGGTGTTAAAGACTCTTAATGTCGGCTTTGTATTAGGCGGTGGTTCGTTCCTACCTCTTCTAGAGGGGTAGGCAAATATCGAATAAGTAACCACTGGTTCTGGTTCCCTATTAATGAATGAAATATTTATATTTAATTATACTGAGAAATGCTTAATTTTACCACAATTTTATAAATTTATAAGAATTGTTTGAGTTTTTACAAATTGTTTGTAAATTGTCCTTGTAGCTACCTACTTTTTGCACGTATCTCTTTTGTGTTTACAATTACATGCCGACGCAGTATGAATTACATAACTCTATAGAGAGTTATATTACATTGTTCTCCTTTTGACTTACCAAAACGCTGTACTATATATTTGGTTAAATAAAATATCAATCTTTAATTTAACGCAAGCTGATTTGTTTAACTTTGATCTGTAAAAGATGTACGACATATTCAATGTTTATAACTTTCTTAATTTTTGTCGTATTGGAACGTTTTTTTTAATTATTTGTTTCTTCGAACATTCTAGATAATCTTAATTGACACGACAATAATGGTTAATTGGATATTTCTGTATTTTCTTTTACTCACATTTCCAGAAATATCGGAAAGAATATTCGAACTGTCTTAAACACCCAAACTCTTATTTACTTTTCCATTAGCAGCATTGTGTAAGCAACCATAGAGAGAACTACGTATACAGCTCGAGCAAACCGTTTAATATAACGAAATCATTATTTATTCACATGCAGGAAGTTGAAAGATAATCGAAAGAAAAGAAAATCGAAAGCATTAACATTGAATGTTAAAATAAACATCGTTTTTGTGAATTTACGTGCACGATTCCCATTGTATCGTAATGTTACATTAAACGAACAAGAATGGGATCGAGTTCGTAAACATAGTCAGGGAGACCTCGCTGGAAGAATCATAGTGCCCATGAGAGGGGAACCTGGAGGATCTCATTCCCACCTCGGCATCTCTGGAGATACAACCCGCGAGATGTATGGGGGCTCTTTAACATCGGTTAGCCGAATTGGGGCCTTGTAGCGTGGTAGGTGAACTAAAAATAACATTGTATTCGCCAAGGCAATAAAGGCCTATTATATGATTATGTCGAATGTCTCAAAGAGTTTTTTTATAATTATTTCAGCTTAATAAGTGTGACTCATTGTTCTGACAGATTAAATATACCAGGCCGCGGGCGCGGGCGGCCGAACACTCTTGTAACATTTAAATCTACAAGTAGACCAAGCGGTGTAGCTAATTGTCTATAAATCTGAAACATATTCGGAGGCAGAGGATTTATTATTTCTACATCCACGCAGTTGATTGGAAGTATAGTAACGGTAAAGAAAATTTCAATTTTGATCATGTAGATTACGAAAATATAGGTTTTCATTCCGTCAGTCTGTTTGTCTGTTGGTGCATTATCTAAAAAACTACTTGACGGATAAAAGTTAAATTTGGTAGGTAGCTCACGCTACTGTCAGGGAAGAAATGGTTAAACTTTCACTGGAAATATACAGGGTGGACCGTCTAACGGAAATAAATAATAAAAAAAATTATTTGCTCAAATTTAAAATTTACGCGTTTCGTGGCATTCTAAATCTATTTCAGAAAAATTTTTCAAAACTTTTTGAAAATTTTTTTGCCAGTAGAAAGACGATTTTTTTGGCTCAAATTTAGTATATCCACGTTTCATGATATTCTAAATTTATTTGAAAAAAAAAATTCTCAAAAAGAAAAATTTTAAAATTTTGCCAGAGTAAAATTTTTTAAATATATTTTTACTAAGGTATTTGGGCCATGATTTTACAACCTGAGCTAGAAGATTATACTTTGAACTTGCCTGAGAACCACTAATAAGTTATATTAATATCTGAAATATTTTTCTATATATTATAAAATATACAGTCTTTAAATATATAATATTCAAATCCCGAGTCAAATTTAATTTTCTTTATAATTATAATTAAATAATATAAAGTCTGATGGGCCCAGTTACCCTTAGAAATTGTGGCAACTGGACCATACGGGTCTTGGTATCATACAAACGATTGTTATTTGAACTGGGGTAAGTGGGCGTATTGGTAAACATGTAAACTTCGTACAAAAATTACCACAAGTTACTTAAACCACACCATAGTCGAGTGGTCGACGATGTAAGAGAACTACTACATAACAATTAGGTGGAAATTTATTCAAATTTAGGAATAACACAACTTCTGTTAAAGTAAAAAGGGCAAAATTAAATATAAAAAACATCCAATTTCAAGTAAGCATAAATAACACAGGCCCACAAAAAAAAGTGATCTACACCAGGGACCGGTCATAGTAATCCTATCTATTTCGATGTGCTGAACACGAATCCAATGTCCGTTTAGCTCCGTTACCCACCAACTTTTTGTAAATCACGAAAATAATCTAAAGAAATAAGGTTGCTTAGGTTATTTTCGTGATTTACAAAAAAATGGTGGGTGGTGGAGCTAAACGAACATCAGGTTCAGATCGCTATTGTTTGTGTGACTGTGGGCAGTGATCTACATCTACCTAATAAATAAAAACAAAAACAAAATACTTAATGTGTTTGGGGTAACTTGGTCCCAGCCGTGCTCAGATACCCCAACTAACTGGCCCACTTACCCCATTTTTGAAAAATTGTGGGGGTAACTGGGCCACCCACTCAAGCTTACGACCTAACGCAGAATACATGCTTGCAATAACATTTTTATATATAATGCTTCTAATTTATGCTAAATTAAGTGTGACGTTGATAATATATATACAGTAAACCTGTAGTATTTCATAAAAATCAAGATTACACCACGTTGCTGTGAAAATTTTGCACTACAAAATTTAAAAAATTGCTACCTGAAAGCAGCAACACTCAAAAACATGAGACTAATTGTTGTAGTGAGATGACATTGTCCTTCAGTGCTGCCAACTGCTTGAAGTGAAATTACCCCCACAAATTCTACGGAAAAAAACCATGGCCCAGTTACCCCCTGGGCCCAGATACCCCAACTGACCTTAATAGAATATATGATGGAAACATTTTTTGCTCAAATTTAAAATTTCCACGTTTCATGACATTCTAAACTTAGTACAGAAAAAAAATTTCAAATGCAAAATTTTTTTGAAAATTTTGTTACCACTATGCCAAGAATAAATGGTGGAACATTTTCTTTTGCTCAAACTTAAAATTTCCACGTTTCATGACATTCTGAACTTAGTTCAGAAAAAAAATTTCAAATACAAAATTTTTTTTAAAATTTTGTTACCACTATGCCAAGAATAAACGGTGGAATATTTTCTTTTGCTCAAACTTAAAATTTCCACGTTTCATGACATTCCAAACCTATATCAGAAAAAAATGTTTTTTAGTGAAAATCCCATAACGATTTTATCATGTGGGTAGGACCCATGAATTTTTTCGTTTTCTAGTATTACAAGGTGTTCTAGGACAATTTCCTAAATTATTCCAAATACGCTACAGAATAATATATAATCCGTAAATAATTCATACAATATAAAATTTGAGTAATAATAGAGTTGTTTTATCTTTTAAAAATGTCTTAAAGTTTAATTTGAGCCCTATATGATTTATTTTTCTCTTTCTCTTGGCCCCCTATCTACTATGCAATAACAACTGAATATTAGGCCTTTTTTGTGGTCATTCTGTGTAAAGGTATTTACGCAAGCCTTCCATAGTTTGCACCTTTTATTTAATAATAAATTTTTGCTGATGACCACTCTGTATATTTTTTTATTTTTTTGACCAAAATTTATCAGGTTTTCTTTGTAATAATACCTTCCGATTATTATTTTCATGTGTGGTTTCGTAATTAATATTTTTTTAGAGTGACCGCCCTGTATAAATAAAGAGGAAAGTTCTGTGTAAATACCTTTATCGATTCTTTTTCTTGAAATAGGTTTAGAATGTCATGAAACGTCGAGATTTTAAATTTGAGCGAAAAAACAAATTTATGTCTGTCGGTCTATCTGTAACTTTTTTTTGTCCTCACGGTTACTCCGAAGCGGTTTAATATATTGCCTTGAAATTTTGCACACGTATATAGTATAACGAGATCTGTTTTTTTTAACATATCCGGTGAAGGGTTGGGCGGTAGATATAGGGGGAAATGAGTTAAGCAAGCTGGTAAGAGTGCAGGAACTTGAAACTCGGTGTATGTACTAGAAGCGAAGGCCTCATATTCTTTCATAATATTTTTTAACCACACACCATCTCAATTCGTTTATTAAAGGGGTTGATAAAATAAAGTTGAGATATTCACTTGAAATATGGTACACGTATGTGTTATAATGACATCTATAACTAGATTATATTTTGAGATGATTTCATTCAAGGGCTGGGAGAATGGGGTAAATTGGGAAAATAAGTAAAGCAAGCTGATAAGAGTATAGAAATTTGGGATTTGCTATATATACCAGCAACGTGGGTTTCAGGTTTTTTCTATAATATTTTCCATCCCCCCATCGCCCCACCCACTCCCTTATTAAAAGAGCTGATAAAATTAAATTGAGATTATCCTTTGTTTTGTACACGTATGTATTATAACGACATCTGAAACTAGATTATTTTTGACATGATTCCATTGAACGAGTGGGGACTAAGTAGAGGTACTTAGGGAAAAATAAGTATTGCAAGATGTATGAGTACAGAAACTTCGAATTTGGTGTATATACTAGAAACCAAGGCCTCAGATTTTTTCCAATATTTTTCAACCCTATCACCCACCCCCCCAAATTGAGATTGAGATTTTTTTTAGGTTATGTTCTATACCAATTAGAGAGGTGCAAAACACGGTAGCATTCTTAGAATTCTTTCCTCTACGTGACCCTATTTTTAAAAACTTTTATTTAACTTGCAACGTTAGTGTGTTAGTTTGTTTAAGTCAAATCTTGCAAGACGAATTAGACCCACTTCTTCTTATACTACGGAGTTTTCAGTTTCAGTGATATTTTTATGAAAGACATGGCCTGATTCTACGCCCAGGATATACAGTGTGATAGATGAAGTGTGCAACAAATAGAAAAAACATTTCTTTAGTTGCACAACCAAAGTTTAAATACCGCCAAAAGTTATTGCATGTCCGTTAACCATTTCAGATGCACTTGGAATGGCTTCAGGTTAAGTAGTGTACAGAGTAGGGCAAGAATATGAAAATCGTTAAAGAGTAAAGAGCACTATGTTGAAAATAAAATTATATAAAAAAGTGTTCTTAAAAAAAACTTTTATTTTAAAAAACTGAACTAAAATGTAAATTTTTTTTTTAAATGTATATAACTGCAAACCAAAAGCTTCGGGGGCGATAAATTGAGCAAAGTAATTATGCAACAGTGCTATATGACCATCCCCAAAGCTCTAAAACTACTAGAGGTATTTTAAAAAAAATTGGCACAAAGGGGTTTTAAAGGATGCTCTATGAGATGGTGGTATCTTTTTTTTTATTCCCGAATACAATTTACCTGAACATTTACCCCATTTTCACCCCCTTAATCCGCACGTCTATGAAATAAATTAAACAGATACATGAGCTTTTAGTTATCATCAAGAGGTGTACAACTTAACCAAGTTTAAAATAAATTTATTTATTAATAACTACGTAGGTGTTACCGTGAAAAGTGGGACACAGTGTATATATATTTTTGTTTCCGGATAGCATGGCAAGTGGAATGTACCAATTCCAAAAGTTAGAGCTCAGGCAGATTCGGAAGTCCTAAGAGTAGTTAAATCTGGCAAGACTCAAAGGAAGGCATGGAAGCGAATGGTTTCGAAAGTTACTTTTGTTGGGGAAGGCTTCACAAGAAAGCCACCAAAATTTGAAAGATTTATTAGACCCATGGCCCTTCGATTCAAGAAAGCCCATGTGACACATTTCGAGCTGAAGGCTACATTTTGTCTGCCTATTATCGGTGTGAAGAAAAATCCAAGTTCGCCAATGTTCACAAGTTTAGGAGTTATTATATACTGTGATAGAAGTTAATATTTCGGAGTTAGGTTTAGTTACATAAGTTTGTAAAGTTGTTTGGGGAAAGTATGCTCAACAAGCAATCCTGAAAATGATGGCTGCATTAATGCTGTACTTTTAGTTTAAATGTATTTTTTATATTTTCCGAATGAACACTTACTTTCCGAAAACATCATTCTCGACTTTATCATTGTGTCGTTCGTAGAATGACTAGACTATTACGAATTTGTTTGTTTTCCTTGCAGTCGTAGAAAAATTATTGTAAACCATACGTTTGAAAACATCTTTTTCAAAACTTGCTGTTTAAAATACTATTCCAATTAAACTATTTCTTAAATAGATCCCACATAGCAGAAATCATTACAGTATGTTATAGCCCCTCAAGAATTATTAAGAAAAGTATAATTTTCCGTCTCATCTTAATTTCTCCATTAATTCCTAGTAATCTGCTGTGCTAAATATGGGCATACTGTAGAAAGCAAGAAACAAGAAAACAGCAATTAAGCCTATTACTTACCATGGCGTTTTAACACCACCAACAAATCGATCAATTAAGGAGTCCATGTTCGTGTCCGCACTTCGTTGTTTGTTGTTTTGGTTGGTAATTAATGTTCAGAGAATGTGGGTTTCGTATTCTGTGTTGTAAAAATAAGAAAAGTTTTTTAGAAGTACTTATATTAAGTTTCTTTGTAGAATTAGTAAATCCAGTATACCGGGTGAGTCACGAATTGCGCTCGCCCCGATATTTCCTAAAATATTTGGAATAGAAAAGTGAAATTTGGAGGCCTAAATGCCATGTTTTCAATAAAAAATCTAGTTTGGTGCACATCCGGTTTGACCGGAAATGCCCACAACTTTCGATTTTTAAATGGAACACCCTATATATTTTTACATTTTTGGAATCTAGGGGCAATTTTGAATACAATACATCCATTTTGGTCACTTTTCGATAAACATTAAAAATTTTATTAAAAAATCTATTTCTGAATCCAGAGTGCTGTGGTGCCCAAAATATAGTTTAGTTTGTGTGCTACGTTACTATAAAGATAAAAAGAGCAATATGATTGCATTACTTAATACCCTAGAGGCGTTTAAAATTTTTAAATGTGATTTTTACCCACTAACTTGGTTTTTTAAATGGAAATTTAATCGTTCACCAACATTTTTAAATACCTCATTTTCATACGAATCTAATGATACCAACATTTTGAAAATCCGCTCAGAAATATTTGAGATTTCAGCCAAAATACAATGCAACCAAGCTTTTAGAAACATGCGGCTAATAGATTAGTGGGCTTTGGAAACTAAAATGGCACGGAATTGATTTTTATTTATTTATAGGCCCGATATTTATGTCCATTTAAATAAAACTCTGAAAACCGAACTGATGTCGCATTCTATTGCAAATGTCCTTGTGGATGTAATTGTGTTTACCTCCACATACCTATGCTAAACTTAATTATTGTAACGTTCTTTGCGCTCACAATTATTAAATGTTTGATAGCTCAAGATTGCCTATAACTACACGAGTCTGTCTGACAGCTGACATTGTTTTATTACATTCAATGGCTACTATGATTTTTCCAATGTTATTAGGTTACCAGATTTACACAGAAATGTGCCATTTTAGTTTCCAAAGCCCACTAATCTATTAGCCGCATGTTTCTAAAAGCTTGGTTGCATTGTATTTTGGCTGAAATCTCAAATATTTCTGTGCGGATTTTCAAAATTTTGGTATCATTAGATTCGTATGAAAATGAGGCATTTAAAAATGTTGGTGAACGATTAAATTCCCATTTAAAAAATCGGTAAAGGTATTTACACAGAACTTCCCTCGTTATTTGTGCATGGCAGTCACTCTAAAAAATTAATAATTACGAAATGGCATTGAGAATAATAATCGGAATAGAGTTATTGCTATTATTACAAAGAAAACTTGATAAGTTTTGGTCAAAAAAATATACAGATTGCTCATCCAACAGCAAAAGTTCAATACTAAATAGCAGGTGCCACATATGGCAGGCTTGCGCAAATACCTTTCCAAATGTCCACCATGACTGAATTATTTCTTGTACATTTTTCAATAAAAGTATAATAGGTGCATATGCCAGATATTATTGCCATCTGTCACATTTTCAATCCAACATTCACGTAATGGAGTGGAAGTATAGTGGTGGTTAAAAAATTTCATTTTTTAAAAAAATTTTCTAATTTTTTTTTTTTTGAATCAGGCTTAGAATGCCATGAAACGTAGAAATTTGAAATTTGAAGAAATAAAAAAAAATATTTCATTTTAGTAGTAAAATTTTTTTTAAAAATATTGGTGAAATTTTTTATTTTTTTTGAAATAGGTTAAGCGTGTCATGAAATGATCATGAAATGAAATGAAATTTTAAATTTGAGCAAAAAAAATTTTTTTCACCTTGGTAAAAAATTTTTCAAAAATTTTTTTTTTTCTGAAATAGGTTTAGCGCGTCATGAAACATGGAAATTTTAAATTTGAGCAAAAAAAAAAAAATTTTCACTATTTATTCTGTTTAGACGGTCCACCCTGTATATTTTCCAGTGAAATTTCTACCATTTCTTCGCAGTCAGTAGCGTCAACTACCTACCAAATTTGACTGCTCTCCGTCAAGTAGTTTTTTAGTAAATGCACCAACAGACAGACCGACAGACAGACTGACGGAATTGAAAAACCTATATTTTCGGAATCTACGTGTTCTGAAACGTCAGAATCCGTAAAAATCTCGGAGGGTGATTTTTTCTCGAATACAATACTTCCCTTCGGTATGCGAGGGAAGTAAAAATCGTATCGGTGGTAAAATTTTTTAAAAATTTCTAATTTTTCTTTTAAATAGATTTAGAACACTATGAAACGGGGAAATTTGAAATTTGAAGAAATAAAAAAAAATCCATCCATCTTTAGTGGTAAACAAATTTTCAGAAACGGTGAAAAAAAATTTCAAAATATATATTTTTTTGAATCAGGCTTAGAATTCCATGAAACGTGGAAATTTTAAATTTGAAGAAAGAAAAAAAAATTATTTCATTTTAGTAGTAAAAATTTTTTCAAAAATATTGGTGAAAAAAATTTTCAATTTTTTTTTTCCTGAAATAGGTTAAGCGTGTCATGAAACGTAGAAATTTTAAATTTGAGCAAAAAAAAATTTTTTTCATCTTGGTAAAAATTTTTTCAAAAATGTTTGAAAAAAATTTTCAAAAAAAATTTTTTTTCTGAAATAGGTTTAGCGCGTCATGAAACGTGGAAATTTTAAATTTGAGCAAAAAAAATTTTTTTCATCTTGGTAAAAATTTTTTCAAAAATGTTTGAAAAAAATTTTCAAAATTTTTTTTTTTCTGAAATAGGTTTAGCGCGTCATGAAACATGGAAATTTTAAATTTGAGCAAAAAAAAAAATTTTCACTATTTATTCTGTTTAGACGGTCCACCCTGTATATTTTCCAGTGAAATTTCTACCATTTCTTCGCAGTCAGTAGCGTCAACTACCTACCAAATTTGACTGCTCTCCGTCAAGTAGTTTTTAGTAAATGCACCAACAGACAGACAGACAGACAGACAGACAGACAGACAGACGGACAGACAGACAGACAGACTGACGGAATTGAAAAACCTATATTTTCGGAATCTACGTGTTCTGAAACGTCAGAATCCGTAAAAATCTCGGAGGGTGATTTTTTCTCGAATACAATACTTCCCTTCGGTATGCGAGGGAAGAAAAAACCGAGTTAGTGGGTAAAAATCACATTTAAAAGTTTTAAACGCCTCTAGAGAATTAAGTAATGCAATCATATTGCTCCTTTTATCTTTATAGTAACGTAGCACACAAACTAAAATATATTTTGGGCACCACATCACTCTGGATTCAGAAATAGATTTTTTTAATAAAATTTTTAATGTTTGTCAAAAAGTGACCAAAATGGATGTATTGTATTCAAAATTTCCTCTAGATTCCAAAAATGTAAAAATATATAGGGTGTTCCATTTAAAAATCGAATGTTGTGGGCATTTCCGGTCAAACCGGATGTGCACCAAACTTGATTTTTTATTAAAAAGATGGAATTTTAGTCGTGTAATAAGGCCTCCAAATTTCAATTTTCTATTCCAAATATTTTAGGAAATCTCGGGGCGAGCGCAATTCGTGACTCACCCGGTATACTAGAAACGAAGATTTCTTTCTAATAGTTTTCAAACACCACCATCTCCGCTCCATTATTGATGGGTTTGATAACATAAAATTGAGATATTTAGTTGAAAGTTGGTGCAGGTATATATTGTAATGACATCTGATTGAGATGATTCCATTGAAGGGGTGGGGCGTGGTAGGTTGTGAATAGGGGAAAATAACTAGGGTAAACTAAAAACTTCATTTTTAACGTATATGGTAGACACCAACGCCTCAAACTTTTCTATGACATCTGCTCCAAATTCTATGACCAATAATTTACACATACTACGAGTACAAATCTAGTCAAAATGTTTCCTATGGATAAAAATCGGTAAAGGTCTTTACACAGAACTTCCCTCGTTATTTGTGCATGGCGGTCACTCTAAAAAATTAATAATTACGAAATGACATTGAGAATAATAATCGGAATATAGTTATTGCTATTATTACAAAGAAAACTTGATCAGTTTTGGTCAAAAAAATATACAGATTGCTCATCCAACAGCAAAAGTTCAATACTAAATAGCAGGTGCCACATATGGCAGGCTTGCGCAAATACCTTTACAAATGTCCACCATGACTGAATTATTTCTTGGGATGACCACCCTGTACATTTTTCAATAAAAGTATAATAGGTGCATATGCCAGATGTTATTGCCATCTGTTACATTTTCAATCCAACATTCACGTAATGGAGTGGAAGTATAGCGGTGGTTAAAAAATTTCATTTTTTTTAAATTTTTCAAAAGATGGTAAAATAATTTTCAAATTTTTTGCTTCTGAAATAGGTTTAAAATGTCAAAGGTAGAAATTTTAAATTAGAGCACAAAGGAAAGTTTCCTTCTGTTCTATAGTAGTGCTAAAAAAAGTTTAAAAATTAAAAATGATGTATTTTTAAAATAGGTTTAGAATGCTATGAAACGTGAAAATTTTAAATTTGAGCAAATAAAAAAAAATTCGATCTATTTTAGTGGTAAAAACTTTTTGAAAAATGTTGGTGAAAAAAAATTTCAATTTTTTTTTTCTGAAATACCTAGGTTTAGAATGTCATTTAAATTTGAGCATTCTGGTGTTAAATTTTTTTCCAAACTGGTAACAAAATGTTGCAAATTTTTTTTTCCGAAATTGGTTTGGAATATCATGAAACATAGAAATTTTAAATTTGAGCAAAAAAAATGTTTTCGTCTGTTCTATAGTAGTGATACATAAATGGATTAAGAATGTTTTCAAATTTTTTAAAAAATTCTTCAAAAACATTTTTAAATTTGTTTGAATAGTTTTAGAATGTCATGGAAACGTGGATAGTTAAAATCTGAACAAAGAAAAATTCTATCTTAGTGATAAAATTTCAAAAAACTTTTTTTTTTAATCAGGCTTAGAATGCCATGAAACGTGAAAATTTTAAATTTGAAGAAAGAAAAAAAAATTCATTTTAGTAGTAAAAATTTTTCTAAAATATTGGTGAAAAAAATTTTTTTTTCCTGAAATAGGTTAAGCGTGTCATGAAACGTAGAAATTTTAAATTTGAGCAAAAACAAATTTTTTTCATCTTGGTAAAAATTTTTTCAAAAATGTTTGAAAAAAATTTACAAATTTTTTTTTTTTCTGAAATAGGTTTAGCGCGTCATGAAACGTGGAAATTTTAAATTTGAGCAAAAAAAAATTTTTTTTTCATCATGGTAAAAATTTTTTCAAAAATGTTTGAAAAAAATTTTCAAAAATTTTTTTTTCCTGAAACAGGTTTAGCGCGTCATGAAACGTGGAAATTTTAAATTTGAGCAAAAAAAAATTTTTTTCACTATTTATTCCGTTTAGACGGTCCACCCTGTATATTTTTCAGGGAAAATTCTACCAGTTCTTCGCTGACAGTAGGGTTAACTACCTACCAAATTTGACTGCTCTCCGTCAAGTAGTTTTTTAGTAAATACACCAACAGACAGACAGACAGACAGACAGACAGACAGACAGACAGACCGACAGACAGACAGACAGACAGACAGACTGACGGAATTGAAAAACCTATATTTTCGGAATCTACGTGTTCTGAAACGTCAGAATCCGAAAAAATCTCGGAGGGTGATTTTTTCTCGAATACAATACTTCCCTTCGGTATGCGAGGGAAGTAAAAAATCGGTAAAGGTATTTACACAGAACTTCCCTCGTTCATGGCAATCTCTCTAAAATAATAATAATTACGAAATGACATTGAGAATAATAATCGGAGTAGAGTTATTGCTATTATTACAAAGAAAACTTGATAAATTTTGGTCAAAAAAATATACAGATTGCTCATCCAACAGCAAAAGTTCAATACTAAATAGCAGGTGCCACATATGGCAGGCTTGCGCAAATACCTTTACAAATGTCCACCATGACTGAATTATTTCTTGGGATGACCACCCTGTACATTTTTCAATAAAAGTATAATAGGTGCATATGCCAGATGTTATTGCCATCTGTCACATTTTCAATCCAACATTCACGTAATGGAGTGGAAGTATAGTGGTGGTTAAAAAATTTCATTTTTTTAAAATTTTTCAAAAGATGGTAAAATAATTTTCAAATTTTTTTCTTCTGAAATAGGTTTAAAATGTCAAAGGTAGAAATTTTAAACTAGAGCAAAAAGGAAAGTTTCCTTTTGTTCTATAGTAGTGCTAAAAAAGGTTTAAAAATTAAAAATGATGTATTTTTAAAATAGGTTTAGAATGCTATGAAACGTGAAAATTTTAAATTTGAGCAAATAAAAAAAAATTCCATCTATTTTAGTGGTAAAAACTTTTTGAAAAATGTTGGTGAAAAAAATTTTCAATTTTTTTTTTTTGAAATACCTAGGTTTAGAATGTCATTTAAATTGGAGCATTCTGGTGTTAAATTTTTTTCCAAACTGGTAACAAAGTGTTGCAAATTTTTTTTTCCGAAATTGGTTTGGAATATCATGAAACGTGGAAATTTTAAATTTGAGCAAAAAAAAATTTTTCGTCTGTTCTATAGTAGTGATACATAAATGGATTAAAAATGTTTTCAAATTTTTTAAAAAATTCTTCAAAAACATTTTAAAATTTGTTTGAATAGTTTTAGAATGTCATGGAAACGTGGATAGTTAAAATCTGAACAAAGAAAGAAAAACTCTATCTTAGTGATAAAATTTCAAAAAACTTTTTTTTTTAATCAGGCTTAGAATGCCATGAAACGTGAAAATTTTAAATTTGAAGAAAGAAAAAAAAATTCATTTTAGTAGTAAAAATTTTTTCAAAAATATTGGCGAAAAAAATTTTCAAATTTTTTTTTCCTGAAATAGGTTAAGCGTGTCATGAAACGTAGAAATTTTAAATTTGAACAAAAACAAATTTTTTTCATCTTGGTAAAAATTTTTTCAAAAATGTTTGAAAAAAATTTTCAAATTTTTTTTTTTCTGAAATAGGTTTAGCACGTCATGAAACGTGGAAATTTTAAATTTGAGCAAAAAAAATTTTTTTTCAACTTGTAAAAATTTTTTCAAAAATGTTTGAAAAAAATTTTCAAAAAATTTTTTTTCCCGAAATAGGTTTAGCGCGTCATGAAACGTGGAAATTTTAAATTTGAGCAAAAAAAAATTTTTTTCATCTTGGTAAAAATTTTTTCAAAAATGTTTGAAAAAAATTTTCAAAAAATTTTTTTTCCTGAAACAGGTTTAGCGCGTCATGAAACGTGGAAATTTTAAATTTGAGCAAAAAAAAAATTTTTTTCACTATTTATTCCGTTTAGACGGTCCACCCTGTATATTTTTCAGTGAAAATTCTACCAGTTCTTCGCTGACAGTAGGGTTAACTACCTACCAAATTTGACTGCTCTCCGTCAAGTAGTTTTTTAGTAAATACACCAACAGACAGACAGACAGACAGACAGACAGACAGACAGACAGACAGACAGACACTGACGGAATTGAAAAACCTATATTTTCGGAATCTACGTGTTCTGAAACGTCAGAATCCGAAAAAATCTCGGAGGGTGATTTTTTCTCGAATACAATACTTCCCTTCGGTATGCGAGGGAAGTAAAAATCGGTAAAGGTATTTACACAGAACTTCCCTCGTTATTTGTGCATGGCAGTCACTCTAAAAAATTAATAATTACGAAATGACATTGAAAATAATAATCGTAATATAGTTATTGCTATTATTACAAAGAAAACTTGATAAGTTTTGGTCAAAAAAATATACAGATTGCTCATCCAACAGCAAAAGTTTAATGCTAAATAGCAGGTGCCACATATGGTAGGCTTACGCAAATACCTTTACAAATGTCCACCATGACTGAATTATTTCTTGGGATGACCACCCTGTACATTTTTCAATAAAAGTATAATAGGTGCATATGCCAGATATTATTGTCATCTGTCACATTTTCAATCCAACATTCACGTAATGGAGTGGAAGTATAGTGGTGGTTAAAAAATTTCATTTTTTTTTTATTTTCAAAAGATGTTGATAAAATAATTTTCAAAATGTTTTCTTCTGAAATGGGTTTAAAATGTCAAACGTAGAAATTTCAAATTTGAGCAAAAAGGAAAGTTTCCTTCTATTCTATAGTAGTGCTAAAAAAAGTTTAAAAATTAAACATAATGTATTTTTTAAAATAGGTTTAGAATGCTATGAAATGTGAAAATTTTAAATTTGAGCAAATAAAAAAAAATCGATCTATTTTAGTGGTAAAAACTTTTTGAAAAATGTTGGTGAAAAAAAAATTCAAAATTTTTTTTTCTGAAATGCCTAGATTTAGAATGTCATGAGACGTGAAACTTTTAAATTTGACCATTCTAGTGTTAAATTTTTTTCCAAACTGGTAACAAAATGTTGCAAATTTCTTTTTCCGAAATTAGTTTGGAATATCATGAAACGTGGAAATTTTAAATTTGAGCAAAAAAATTTTTTTCGTCTGTTCTATAGTAGTGATACATAAATGGATTAAAAATGTTTTCAAATTTTTTAAAATATGTTTCAAAAACATTTTAAAATCTGTTTGAATAGTTTTAGAATGCCATGGAAACGTGGATAGTTAAAATCTGAACAAAGAAAAAAAATCCTATCTTGGTAAAATTTTTTAAATATAGTAAGAAAAATTTCTAATTTTACTTTTAAATAGATTTAGAATGCTATGAAACGAGGAAATTTAAAATTTGAAGAAATAAAAAAAATCCATCTATTTTAGTGGTAAACAAATTTTGAAAAATGGTAAAAAAAATTTCAACTAAATTTTTTTTTTGAATCAGGCTTAGAATGCCATGAAACGTGGAAATTTTCAATTTGAAGAAAGAAAAAAAATATTTCATTTTAGTAGTAAAAAATTTTTCAAAAATATTAGTGAAAAACATTTTCAATTTTGTTTTTCCTGAAATAGGCGTCATGAAACGTAGAAATTTTAAATTTGAGCAAACAAAAATTTTTTTTATCTTGGTAAAAATTTTTTCAAAAATGTTGGTGAAAAAAATTTTCAAAATTTTTTTTTTCTGAAATAGGTTAGCGCGTCATGAAACGTAGAAATTTTAAATTTGAGCAAACAAAATTTTTTTTTATCTTGGTAAAAATTTTTTCAAAAATGTTGGTGAAAAAAATTTTCAAAAAATTTTGTTTTCTGAAATAGGTTTAGCGCGTCATGAAACGTGGAAATTTTAAATTTCAGCAAAGAAAAATTTTTTTATCGTGGTAAAAATTTTTTCGAAAATGGGTGAAAAAAATGTTCAGAAATTTTTTTTTTCTGAAATAGGTTTAGCGCGTCATGAAACGTGGAAATTTTAAATTTGAGCAAAAAAACATTTTTTTCACCATTTATTCCGTTTAGACGGTCCACCCTGTATATTTTCCTGAAACAGGTTTAGCGCGTCATGAAACGTGGAAATTTTAAATTTGAGCAAAAAAAAATTTTTTTCACTATTTATTCCGTTTAGACGGTCCACCCTGTATATTTTTCAGGGAAAATTCTACCAGTTCTTCGCTGACAGTAGGGTTAACTACCTACCAAATTTGACTGCTCTCCGTCAAGTAGTTTTTTAGTAAATACACCAACAGACAGACAGACAGACAGACAGACAGACAGACAGACCGACAGACAGACAGACAGACAGACTGACGGAATTGAAAAACCTATATTTTCGGAATCTACGTGTTCTGAAACGTCAGAATCCGAAAAAATCTCGGAGGGTGATTTTTTCTCGAATACAATACTTCCCTTCGGTATGCGAGGGAAGTAAAAAATCGGTAAAGGTATTTACACAGAACTTCCCTCGTTCATGGCAATCTCTCTAAAATAATAATAATTACGAAATGACATTGAGAATAATAATCGGAGTAGAGTTATTGCTATTATTACAAAGAAAACTTGATAAATTTTGGTCAAAAAAATATACAGATTGCTCATCCAACAGCAAAAGTTCAATACTAAATAGCAGGTGCCACATATGGCAGGCTTGCGCAAATACCTTTACAAATGTCCACCATGACTGAATTATTTCTTGGGATGACCACCCTGTACATTTTTCAATAAAAGTATAATAGGTGCATATGCCAGATGTTATTGCCATCTGTCACATTTTCAATCCAACATTCACGTAATGGAGTGGAAGTATAGTGGTGGTTAAAAAATTTCATTTTTTTAAAATTTTTCAAAAGATGGTAAAATAATTTTCAAATTTTTTTCTTCTGAAATAGGTTTAAAATGTCAAAGGTAGAAATTTTAAACTAGAGCAAAAAGGAAAGTTTCCTTTTGTTCTATAGTAGTGCTAAAAAAGGTTTAAAAATTAAAAATGATGTATTTTTAAAATAGGTTTAGAATGCTATGAAACGTGAAAATTTTAAATTTGAGCAAATAAAAAAAAATTCCATCTATTTTAGTGGTAAAAACTTTTTGAAAAATGTTGGTGAAAAAAATTTTCAATTTTTTTTTTTTGAAATACCTAGGTTTAGAATGTCATTTAAATTGGAGCATTCTGGTGTTAAATTTTTTTCCAAACTGGTAACAAAGTGTTGCAAATTTTTTTTTCCGAAATTGGTTTGGAATATCATGAAACGTGGAAATTTTAAATTTGAGCAAAAAAAAATTTTTCGTCTGTTCTATAGTAGTGATACATAAATGGATTAAAAATGTTTTCAAATTTTTTAAAAAATTCTTCAAAAACATTTTAAAATTTGTTTGAATAGTTTTAGAATGTCATGGAAACGTGGATAGTTAAAATCTGAACAAAGAAAGAAAAACTCTATCTTAGTGATAAAATTTCAAAAAACTTTTTTTTTTAATCAGGCTTAGAATGCCATGAAACGTGAAAATTTTAAATTTGAAGAAAGAAAAAAAAATTCATTTTAGTAGTAAAAATTTTTTCAAAAATATTGGCGAAAAAAATTTTCAAATTTTTTTTTCCTGAAATAGGTTAAGCGTGTCATGAAACGTAGAAATTTTAAATTTGAACAAAAACAAATTTTTTTCATCTTGGTAAAAATTTTTTCAAAAATGTTTGAAAAAAATTTTCAAATTTTTTTTTTTCTGAAATAGGTTTAGCACGTCATGAAACGTGGAAATTTTAAATTTGAGCAAAAAAAATTTTTTTTCAACTTGTAAAAATTTTTTCAAAAATGTTTGAAAAAAATTTTCAAAAAATTTTTTTTCCCGAAATAGGTTTAGCGCGTCATGAAACGTGGAAATTTTAAATTTGAGCAAAAAAAAATTTTTTTCATCTTGGTAAAAATTTTTTCAAAAAATTTTTTTTCCTGAAACAGGTTTAGCGCGTCATGAAACGTGGAAATTTTAAATTTGAGCAAAAAAAAAATTTTTTTCACTATTTATTCCGTTTAGACGGTCCACCCTGTATATTTTTCAGTGAAAATTCTACCAGTTCTTCGCTGACAGTAGGGTTAACTACCTACCAAATTTGACTGCTCTCCGTCAAGTAGTTTTTTAGTAAATACACCAACAGACAGACAGACAGACAGACAGACAGACAGACAGACAGACAGACAGACAGACAGACAGACAGACAGACAGACAGACTGACGGAATTGAAAAACCTATATTTTCGGAATCTACGTGTTCTGAAACGTCAGAATCCGAAAAAATCTCGGAGGGTGATTTTTTCTCGAATACAATACTTCCCTTCGGTATGCGAGGGAAGTAAAAATCGGTAAAGGTATTTACACAGAACTTCCCTCGTTATTTGTGCATGGCAGTCACTCTAAAAAATTAATAATTACGAAATGACATTGAAAATAATAATCGTAATATAGTTATTGCTATTATTACAAAGAAAACTTGATAAGTTTTGGTCAAAAAAATATACAGATTGCTCATCCAACAGCAAAAGTTTAATGCTAAATAGCAGGTGCCACATATGGTAGGCTTACGCAAATACCTTTACAAATGTCCACCATGACTGAATTATTTCTTGGGATGACCACCCTGTACATTTTTCAATAAAAGTATAATAGGTGCATATGCCAGATATTATTGTCATCTGTCACATTTTCAATCCAACATTCACGTAATGGAGTGGAAGTATAGTGGTGGTTAAAAAATTTCATTTTTTTTTTATTTTCAAAAGATGTTGATAAAATAATTTTCAAAATGTTTTCTTCTGAAATGGGTTTAAAATGTCAAACGTAGAAATTTCAAATTTGAGCAAAAAGGAAAGTTTCCTTCTATTCTATAGTAGTGCTAAAAAAAGTTTAAAAATTAAGCATAATGTATTTTTTAAAATAGGTTTAGAATGCTATGAAATGTGAAAATTTTAAATTTGAGCAAATAAAAAAAAATCGATCTATTTTAGTGGTAAAAACTTTTTGAAAAATGTTGGTGAAAAAAAAATTCAAAATTTTTTTTTCTGAAATGCCTAGATTTAGAATGTCATGAGACGTGAAACTTTTAAATTTGACCATTCTAGTGTTAAATTTTTTTCCAAACTGGTAACAAAATGTTGCAAATTTCTTTTTCCGAAATTAGTTTGGAATATCATGAAACGTGGAAATTTTAAATTTGAGCAAAAAAATTTTTTTCGTCTGTTCTATAGTAGTGATACATAAATGGATTAAAAATGTTTTCAAATTTTTTAAAATATGTTTCAAAAACATTTTAAAATCTGTTTGAATAGTTTTAGAATGCCATGGAAACGTGGATAGTTAAAATCTGAACAAAGAAAAAAAATCCTATCTTGGTAAAATTTTTTAAATATAGTAAGAAAAATTTCTAATTTTACTTTTAAATAGATTTAGAATGCTATGAAACGAGGAAATTTAAAATTTGAAGAAATAAAAAAAATCCATCTATTTTAGTGGTAAACAAATTTTGAAAAATGGTAAAAAAAATTTCAACTAAATTTTTTTTTTGAATCAGGCTTAGAATGCCATGAAACGTGGAAATTTTCAATTTGAAGAAAGAAAAAAAATATTTCATTTTAGTAGTAAAAAATTTTTCAAAAATATTAGTGAAAAACATTTTCAATTTTGTTTTTCCTGAAATAGGCGTCATGAAACGTAGAAATTTTAAATTTGAGCAAACAAAAATTTTTTTTATCTTGGTAAAAATTTTTTCAAAAATGTTGGTGAAAAAAATTTTCAAAATTTTTTTTTTCTGAAATAGGTTAGCGCGTCATGAAACGTAGAAATTTTAAATTTGAGCAAACAAAATTTTTTTTTATCTTGGTAAAAATTTTTTCAAAAATGTTGGTGAAAAAAATTTTCAAAAAATTTTGTTTTCTGAAATAGGTTTAGCGCGTCATGAAACGTGGAAATTTTAAATTTCAGCAAAGAAAAATTTTTTTATCGTGGTAAAAATTTTTTCGAAAATGGGTGAAAAAAATGTTCAGAAATTTTTTTTTTCTGAAATAGGTTTAGCGCGTCATGAAACGTGGAAATTTTAAATTTGAGCAAAAAAACATTTTTTTCACCATTTATTCCGTTTAGACGGTCCACCCTGTATATTTTCCTGAAACAGGTTTAGCGCGTCATGAAACGTGGAAATTTTAAATTTGAGCAAAAAAAAATTTTTTTCACTATTTATTCCGTTTAGACGGTCCACCCTGTATATTTTTCAGGGAAAATTCTACCAGTTCTTCGCTGACAGTAGGGTTAACTACCTACCAAATTTGACTGCTCTCCGTCAAGTAGTTTTTTAGTAAATACACCAACAGACAGACAGACAGACAGACAGACAGACAGACAGACCGACAGACAGACAGACAGACAGACTGACGGAATTGAAAAACCTATATTTTCGGAATCTACGTGTTCTGAAACGTCAGAATCCGAAAAAATCTCGGAGGGTGATTTTTTCTCGAATACAATACTTCCCTTCGGTATGCGAGGGAAGTAAAAAATCGGTAAAGGTATTTAGACAGAACTTCCCTCGTTCATGGCAATCTCTCTAAAATAATAATAATTACGAAATGACATTGAGAATAATAATCGGAGTAGAGTTATTGCTATTATTACAAAGAAAACTTGATAAATTTTGGTCAAAAAAATATACAGATTGCTCATCCAACAGCAAAAGTTCAATACTAAATAGCAGGTGCCACATATGGCAGGCTTGCGCAAATACCTTTACAAATGTCCACCATGACTGAATTATTTCTTGGGATGACCACCCTGTACATTTTTCAATAAAAGTATAATAGGTGCATATGCCAGATGTTATTGCCATCTGTCACATTTTCAATCCAACATTCACGTAATGGAGTGGAAGTATAGTGGTGGTTAAAAAATTTCATTTTTTTAAAATTTTTCAAAAGATGGTAAAATAATTTTCAAATTTTTTTCTTCTGAAATAGGTTTAAAATGTCAAAGGTAGAAATTTTAAACTAGAGCAAAAAGGAAAGTTTCCTTTTGTTCTATAGTAGTGCTAAAAAAGGTTTAAAAATTAAAAATGATGTATTTTTAAAATAGGTTTAGAATGCTATGAAACGTGAAAATTTTAAATTTGAGCAAATAAAAAAAAATTCCATCTATTTTAGTGGTAAAAACTTTTTGAAAAATGTTGGTGAAAAAAATTTTCAATTTTTTTTTTTTGAAATACCTAGGTTTAGAATGTCATTTAAATTGGAGCATTCTGGTGTTAAATTTTTTTCCAAACTGGTAACAAAGTGTTGCAAATTTTTTTTTCCGAAATTGGTTTGGAATATCATGAAACGTGGAAATTTTAAATTTGAGCAAAAAAAAATTTTTCGTCTGTTCTATAGTAGTGATACATAAATGGATTAAAAATGTTTTCAAATTTTTTAAAAAATTCTTCAAAAACATTTTAAAATTTGTTTGAATAGTTTTAGAATGTCATGGAAACGTGGATAGTTAAAATCTGAACAAAGAAAGAAAAACTCTATCTTAGTGATAAAATTTCAAAAAACTTTTTTTTTTAATCAGGCTTAAAATGCCATGAAACGTGAAAATTTTAAATTTGAAGAAAGAAAAAAAAATTCATTTTAGTAGTAAAAATTTTTTCAAAAATATTGGCGAAAAAAATTTTCAAATTTTTTTTTCCTGAAATAGGTTAAGCGTGTCATGAAACGTAGAAATTTTAAATTTGAACAAAAACAAATTTTTTTCATCTTGGTAAAAATTTTTTCAAAAATGTTTGAAAAAAATTTTCAAATTTTTTTTTTTCTGAAATAGGTTTAGCACGTCATGAAACGTGGAAATTTTAAATTTGAGCAAAAAAAATTTTTTTTCAACTTGTAAAAATTTTTTCAAAAATGTTTGAAAAAAATTTTCAAAAAATTTTTTTTCCCGAAATAGGTTTAGCGCGTCATGAAACGTGGAAATTTTAAATTTGAGCAAAAAAAAATTTTTTTCATCTTGGTAAAAATTTTTTCAAAAAATTTTTTTTCCTGAAACAGGTTTAGCGCGTCATGAAACGTGGAAATTTTAAATTTGAGCAAAAAAAAAATTTTTTTCACTATTTATTCCGTTTAGACGGTCCACCCTGTATATTTTTCAGTGAAAATTCTACCAGTTCTTCGCTGACAGTAGGGTTAACTACCTACCAAATTTGACTGCTCTCCGTCAAGTAGTTTTTTAGTAAATACACCAACAGACAGACAGACAGACAGACAGACAGACAGACAGACAGACAGACAGACAGACAGACAGACAGACAGACAGACAGACTGACGGAATTGAAAAACCTATATTTTCGGAATCTACGTGTTCTGAAACGTCAGAATCCGAAAAAATCTCGGAGGGTGATTTTTTCTCGAATACAATACTTCCCTTCGGTATGCGAGGGAAGTAAAAATCGGTAAAGGTATTTACACAGAACTTCCCTCGTTATTTGTGCATGGCAGTCACTCTAAAAAATTAATAATTACGAAATGACATTGAAAATAATAATCGTAATATAGTTATTGCTATTATTACAAAGAAAACTTGATAAGTTTTGGTCAAAAAAATATACAGATTGCTCATCCAACAGCAAAAGTTTAATGCTAAATAGCAGGTGCCACATATGGTAGGCTTACGCAAATACCTTTACAAATGTCCACCATGACTGAATTATTTCTTGGGATGACCACCCTGTACATTTTTCAATAAAAGTATAATAGGTGCATATGCCAGATATTATTGTCATCTGTCACATTTTCAATCCAACATTCACGTAATGGAGTGGAAGTATAGTGGTGGTTAAAAAATTTCATTTTTTTTTTATTTTCAAAAGATGTTGATAAAATAATTTTCAAAATGTTTTCTTCTGAAATGGGTTTAAAATGTCAAACGTAGAAATTTCAAATTTGAGCAAAAAGGAAAGTTTCCTTCTATTCTATAGTAGTGCTAAAAAAAGTTTAAAAATTAAGCATAATGTATTTTTTAAAATAGGTTTAGAATGCTATGAAATGTGAAAATTTTAAATTTGAGCAAATAAAAAAAAATCGATCTATTTTAGTGGTAAAAACTTTTTGAAAAATGTTGGTGAAAAAAAAATTCAAAATTTTTTTTTCTGAAATGCCTAGATTTAGAATGTCATGAGACGTGAAACTTTTAAATTTGACCATTCTAGTGTTAAATTTTTTTCCAAACTGGTAACAAAATGTTGCAAATTTCTTTTTCCGAAATTAGTTTGGAATATCATGAAACGTGGAAATTTTAAATTTGAGCAAAAAAATTTTTTTCGTCTGTTCTATAGTAGTGATACATAAATGGATTAAAAATGTTTTCAAATTTTTTAAAATATGTTTCAAAAACATTTTAAAATCTGTTTGAATAGTTTTAGAATGCCATGGAAACGTGGATAGTTAAAATCTGAACAAAGAAAAAAAATCCTATCTTGGTAAAATTTTTTAAATATAGTAAGAAAAATTTCTAATTTTACTTTTAAATAGATTTAGAATGCTATGAAACGAGGAAATTTAAAATTTGAAGAAATAAAAAAAATCCATCTATTTTAGTGGTAAACAAATTTTGAAAAATGGTAAAAAAAATTTCAACTAAATTTTTTTTTTGAATCAGGCTTAGAATGCCATGAAACGTGGAAATTTTCAATTTGAAGAAAGAAAAAAAATATTTCATTTTAGTAGTAAAAAATTTTTCAAAAATATTAGTGAAAAACATTTTCAATTTTGTTTTTCCTGAAATAGGCGTCATGAAACGTAGAAATTTTAAATTTGAGCAAACAAAAATTTTTTTTATCTTGGTAAAAATTTTTTCAAAAATGTTGGTGAAAAAAATTTTCAAAATTTTTTTTTTCTGAAATAGGTTAGCGCGTCATGAAACGTAGAAATTTTAAATTTGAGCAAACAAAATTTTTTTTTATCTTGGTAAAAATTTTTTCAAAAATGTTGGTGAAAAAAATTTTCAAAAAATTTTGTTTTCTGAAATAGGTTTAGCGCGTCATGAAACGTGGAAATTTTAAATTTGAGCAAAGAAAAATTTTTTTATCGTGGTAAAAATTTTTTCGAAAATGGGTGAAAAAAATGTTCAGAAAATTTTTTTTTCTGAAATAGGTTTAGCGCGTCATGAAACGTGGAAATTTTAAATTTGAGCAAAAAAACATTTTTTTCACCATTTATTCCGTTTAGACGGTCCACCCTGTATATTTTCCAGTGAAAATTCTACCATTTCTTCGCTGTCAGTAGGGTCGACTACCTACCAAATTTGACTGCTCTCCGTCAAGTAGTTTTTTAGTAAATGCACCAACAGACAGACAGACAGACAGACAGACAGACAGACAGACAGACAGACAGACAGACTGACGGAATTGAAAAACCTATATTTTCGAAATCTACGTGTTCTGAAACGTCAGAATCCGAAAAAATCTCGGAGGGTGATTTTTTCTCGAATACAATACTTCCCTTCGGTATGCGAGGGAAGTAAAAATCTGGATATAGAAGTAGTGATTCCTTAGGCAGCGGTTTTCTTTTTATAACGGAGCCTTGAACGGAGCTCTATATATCAATAGGTTACAGAATGAAATAGAGATGTATCTAAAAGACATTCCATTAAATGATTATATGAGTATCATATGGCAACAAAAAGGTTCTACATTTCAAAACACCCTTCGTGTGACGGAGTTCCTCGATGAATGGTATGACACTTGGATTGGCAAAAATGGTACCATTGCCTTACCGCCCAGATGTCCAGACCTGATGCCCCAGGATTATTTTCTATGAGGATATTTCAAAAATGAGGTCTACAAAAATTGGTCGAGGAACATCAATGAAATAAAACAAAAAAATAAGGGAGGAGAATAATTTGTTGAATACAAAGCCAGAGATATTTTCTAGATTGCAAAGAAATATGAGAAAAAGATACCGAATGTGTATCAGTCAAAATGGAAACCACATTGGGCAGCTATTGTGATGGTGATATTTGGAATACATCTAATTTTTAGTTTATAATTATTTTCAAATGCTTCAACACCAATGATTCTCATAGCCTACTAATATCTCTTTTAATTTAGTTGTTAATAAAATTTTGTATACTGTTTTCTCGAATATCTCAGGAACTGTCTATAGCAAATATATCAAATATAGTATCATTGGAGTCAGAAGAAAATCTAATTCTGATTTTTTTTTAAATTTTACTGGATTGATCAGAAAATACGAAATAATTTGCGATTTTGCGACCAATTGGAACCCAAATATTGAATTTGAATACTTATATTATCATTGATAACGTCACATTTCATTTCCAGTAGAAATATACAAGGTGTTTTTTTTTTCGAAACATTATTCGCAAATATTTTCACCATTTTATGCCCTATTGTTTTTTATCTCAGATTCGGAATGCCAGGAAAAAATACCATATTCCCAGAATTCAATATTTTTCCTACTACAACCGTAAAGCCGCTATGTCAACGTTTCCGCTTAGGTGGACCACCCTGTACTGACCAAGAATCATTAACTATTTAGATATAAAAGCACGTTGAAAAGTAAGTAGTCACGGATGACATACGTTTAAATACATTCATTAGTTACATTACAGGTTCTTGCTCAGAGCTAAACAAACCGCACTGAAACTGAAATGTCTCTTAAACATTTCCATTAAACGGCGTGTGCGGTTATCCAAGTGGCAATAAAACTAAAGTAAAATCTTAGGAAAGCAGCAGTCGATGTGAACGAATCAAAATCGGATGTGTTTTAAATGAAGTGGGTTTCAAATTGAACATCTCAACGCCGTAAAGCAGCGATTTGGCCATCAAGATGTACGCCGTGTTTAAGCTGATGACACCCTGGGGTGAAATTGGCCCGCTTGGCACGCACCACAAGCCGAAAGAAACTCACTTGGAACACTATCGGATAATATTTAAATTTGTCATTTTGTTAAGCTTTATATGAGTTGGCTTCAGGCCGGTTGAAAGAAGCTATAATATATATGTTTGTTGTGCGGAGAAAAAATTCATATTAAAAAAGTTATCGAAAGGGAAATAATAATAATAAATCGTCTTTATTAAGTATATAAAGTAAAAGTATCGTTATGACATTTTGGATGAAGGTTGTCAAGTCGACGTTATTTACACAGATTTCTCTAAAGGGTTTGACAGGCTTGACTTTGGTATTTCATTAAATAAATTGACATATTTTGGATTATCTTATGAGTTTGTTTCGTTCTTTATTTCATATTTAGGTAATAAACTGCAATATGTTTATTACCATGGACACAAGTCTGTTGAATTTAATGCCAAATCAGGATTCCTACAAGGGTCAGTCCCTGGTTCACTTTTATTCAATGTCTTTATCAATGACATAGTTATAAAGTTTCAATTGCCACATCTAATTTATGCCAATTTCCTGAATATTTACTACAGCGTTAATTGCATTGATGATATAGAATTGCTCAAGTCAGATTTGGAAAATATTGATAAATGGTGCAGTAAAAATAAATTACTTCTAAATGTTGAAAACTTTAATGTTGTTATTTACTCAAGTGGTCATAATGTTCTCATTAAAGAGTATAAAATGAATGAAAATGTCATACAAAGATTTGAGAGTTTTAAGGATCTAGGTGTCACTCTTGATAGCAAGATGACTTTTATTTGTCACATAAATAACATCTTCAGCTTTTAAATAATTCGTAATAGGAAACTCCAAAGATTTCTTTAATAGTGAAACTTTGAAGCTTCTATGTAATTCGTTTGTTAGTAGTAAATTCGAGTATGCTGAGGTATTCAGAAGTCCCCACTACATCGTTCATATTAGTGAACTGAAAAATATTAAAAGAAAGTTTTTAAAATACTGTCTACTATTCCGAGGACAACATTTTTCCACCTGTTGGAGTTAGTTATGATATTTTATTTCATACTGTCCGGAAAATGACCATTTCCTTGAAATTAAATATTTCGCCGACATTTCGGAAATCTAATCTGGTTCTCTTACTTTTTATTGGGTATTTTGCCACTGAAAGATATTTAAAAATTTTAATGAAAAAACCCTTGCGCCAAACGGATCAGACAGAGGTTGGTTCTTGAACACTTGACTGTTTCAAAAAGTCTCACACCTAAAAATATATAAATTAGAACAATGTAATAAACTTAAAACTGAAAATGAAAGCTATAGGTAGTTAAAGCTTCGGAAGAGAATCTACTTCCGTTCTCAAAACTTTTTTGGCCGTCAACCATGACAGTTCTTTGTTTATGTATTTGCATAGTCACGTGAGACATTAAATTATATTTATCTTATTTTTACTTACTTCGTCTCTAAGGATGGGCAACCAACTAGTACAAAAATCTATTGAATAATTCGAAACGCATCTATCCTCGTTTAACAAAATAATCGCGGATTCTTTAAGTTTTCTTTTGATTCCGTTGCTCTCTTTTTCCAAAATCTTCGCCGAGTCCCATTTAATCCTGTGATTATTATCCCACGAGTGTTCACAAATTTTGGATTTTTCAAATTCTCCCCTTCTAGCGTAATTTTTATATTCACCAAGCCTTATGTTGAAAGGTCTAGATGATTCATCTACGTAATGTTTTCCGCACTCACACAGAACACTATAAATACAATTTTTTGAATTTTGAACAATATTTAGAGGTTTGGTTTTTGAAACAGTCAAGAAAAATACCCAATAAAAAGTAAGAAAATCTGAATATGCCACAAATAAACAATTACAGAAAATAATCTGGTTCCTTTTTCAAGGCTTATTTGAAAAAAACTTTTTGCTGTGTACGATAAATACAAAGCTCTAAGAATGTTAGTTATATTCAATATCCATAGATAATAAATAGTAATATTTAAATATAGAACTGCTGATAAAATTAACAGTTTTTTTAGTTTTTATACAATGTTAAGTTTGTGAAGTTCTTCTTTTAACATTGGCAACCAAGTTGTACAGACATTTACGGAACAACTCGACACGCATCTATCCTCATTCAATAATATTATCGCGGATTCTTTAATTTTTCTTTTTTGCTATCTGACTGTTTTGTTAAAATTTTTGCTGAGTCCCAGTTTATTCTATGTCCGTTCTTCCAAGCGTGTTCGCAGATCTTGAACCTCTGAATTTCATTTTTTCTGATATAATTTTGATGTTCGCCCAATCTTATACTAAAAGGTCTGGATGACTCACCCACGTATTGTTTGTTGCACTCACACGGAATAATATAAATTCAATTTTTTTAATTTGGCTCGTGGTTCTTTGGTTTCGTCTTTGTCAGAATAGATCTTAAAGTGTTGTTAGTTTGAAATACCGCCCTATTATCAAATCTATCACCGATGAGGCGCATCTTTTCGAATAATCCGCATACATAAGGAATTAACGCTGTGTAACGTTTTTCAGGATTTTGTTGTACCTGATTGTTATTTTCAATATTTATGAAGGTCTCATCGACAAATCCCCCAATGTATTGGTTATTTGTAAGAACTTCCGTTATAAACCGCTTCTCATTGTTTAGTATTTCATCATTAGAAGAAATAATTTTGGCCCTATCATTACAACACCCCATCGACTGATTTGAGTTGAAATTTAAATATCTGTTGGTATGTGTTGGTTTTCCATAAACACTTGTTTCAACTGTACCATTTACTCTTTTAATTAAATCATCTAAAAATGGTAATTCATCTCTAGTTTCCCTTTCTAAAGTGAATTTAATAGAAGGTTCTTTATTATTTAAATGTTCCAAAAAACTATCTACTAACTTAATGCCGTGAGGCCAGATTGCAAAGATATCATCTACTTATCTCTACCAGATAACCGATTTGCATGCATAGTTTTGAACATGTCTAGTCTCAATATCCTCCATCAATATATTGCTTAAAATCGATTACAACTGAGAACCTATTGCCATACCGAAATCCTGCTGATAGAACTCATTTTCCAATTGAAAATAAGTTGTTTTTATACACATACTTAAAAGTTCCATTATGGTATTTACATTCAATTTAGTTCTAGCTTCCAAACTATTTGCATTTAACAATTTGTCTTTGATTATTTTTAAAGTTTTGCCTACTGGGACATTAGTGGACAGACTAATTACGTCAAAACTAACCATCAGATATGTATTATGAATATTGTTTTCATAAACTTTTTCGATAAAATGTTTACTATTTTTTATATTCTTGTCAGTATTTCCAGATAATGGATTAACAATTTTAAGCAAGAATTTTGCCAAATTGTGGCATGGCGAATTAATGAAACTAACAATTGGTCTTAATAAGACATTCTGTTTATGTATTTTTGGTAAGCCATAAAAATGAGGAGGCTTGCTATAATGCGGTGTCGTTCAAAGTCATTAAATTCATTTTTGTCTTTAAATAAAGTTCTATAAATTTTGCCTTCAATTGATTTTGTTGGGTTTTTACTTAATATTGAGTATGGTCCTTCATTGATAAGTGTCATGATTTTTTTATCATATGTGTTTTTATTTATATTGGCTGTGGCATTACCTTTGTCCGCTGGCAAAATTTTAATGATTTCATCTCTCTTCAAAGAGGATATTGACTGTTTTTCTTCTGTGCTTAAATTTTCTTTAATTTTGTATTGCCTCTCTAAAGTAATTGAACTTTTAACTATGTGTATAAAAACAACTTATTTTCATTTGGAAAATGATTTCTATCAGCAGGATTTCGGTATGGCAATGAGTTCTCCATTATCACCGATTTTAGGCAATATATTTGTGGAGGATTTTGAGACTAGACTTGTTCAACACTGTGCATACAAACAGGTTATCTGGTGGAGATACATAGATGATATCTTTGCAATCTGGCCTCACGGTATTGAGTTAGTAGATAGTTCTTTGGAACATTTAAATAATAATGAACCTGCTATTATATAAACTTCAGAAAGGGAAACTAGAAATGAATTACTAGTTTTAGATGTTTTAATTAAAAGAGTAAATGGTACAATTGAAGCAAGCGTTTATAGAAAACCAACACACACCAACAGATATTTAAATTTTAACTAAAATCAATCGATGCACGTTAAGAGGGGTGTTGTAAAATGTTTGTATGATAGGGCCAAAATCATTTCTTCAAATGATGAAATACTAAACAATGAGAAGCGGTTTATAAAGGAAGTTCTTATAAATAACCAATACCCTGCGGGTTTTGTCGATAAAACCTTCATAAATATTGAAATTAACAGTCAGGTACGACAAAAACCTGAAAAACGTTACACAGCGTTAATTCCTTATGTATGCGGATTATCCGAAAGGTTGCGCCGCATCGGTAATAGATTTGATATTAGAACGGTATTTCAAACAAACAACACTTTAAGATCTATTCTGACAAAGACGAAACTGAAGAACCACGTGCAAAATTCAAAAACCTGCATTTATAGTATTCCGCGTGAGTGCAACAAACAATACGTGGGTGAGTCATCCAGACCTTTTAGTATAAGATTAGGCGAACATCAAAATTATATAAGTAAAAATGAAATTCAGAGGTCCAAGATCTGCGAACACGCTTGGAAGAACGGACATAGGATAAACTGGGACCCGGCAAAAATTTTAACAAAAGAGGCTGATAGCAAAAAAAGAAAAATTAAAGAATCCGCGATAATATTATTGAATGAGGATAATTGCGTGTCGAATTGTTCCGTAGATGTCTGTACAACTTGGTTGCCAATATTAAATCAAGAAGTTCACAAACCTAACATTGTATAAAAACTAAAAAAACTGTTAACTATAACCACAGTTCTATGTAAATAGTTGGTATCTATGGATATTGAATATAACAAACATTCTTAGAGCTGTGTATTTATCATACACAGCAAAAAAGATTTTTCAAAAAAGCCTTGAAAAAGGAAACAGATTAGATTTCCGAAACGTCGGCGAAATATTTAATTTCAAAATTTTGTACTTATTTGTGTTGTTTATTTTAAAAAGGCAACCTGTAACTGATCCTTTAACGTGAAAGTCACAGGCGTAGAAGTTATTTACCAGTAACATACTAGTTAATTGTGATATGTTGTAGATTCCCCTAGCACCGCTTAAAAAGAAAAAATACATGTGGCAGGAAGTCCCAAAGAAACGGAGAAGAAAAAAATTGAGATAATGCCACAAATAACATTTAGACAGTAATTTTTTTCATGAAAATTATTCGAGACTATATCCTGAGGTTTCGACGGTTGCTTAGTTCGATATTTGATATTAGATGTGTTATATATCGTGACTAACCAAATAAAATAATGTAAGTAAAAGAAAGTTATTAAAACAATATTTTCTTGTGTCTCTTTTGTCACTATATTTTTCAACTTGCATGAGTAAAAATAAAAGCGTTGGACACCTATGCAAAGTTTGAATGCGTTCCACTTTTATCTATGCAAAAAGCTACCGGAATATTGATGTACCTCAGAAAACAACTAAAAACAGTTGTTAATATCAGAAGTGAACATATTCACATTATAAAGTTACCCTACTTCACGGTAATTCATTTCACCCGTGGGATTGAATTTTAAACATTACAAAGTGCAACTCGTATTAATTTTCATTTCTGTAAAAGTTTTTGACACTTTACGAGACAAAATCTTGTTGTATAATTTAGTATTTAAAGTAGATTGTATAATGAAGAATTATTGTAGAACTCGCTTATTCATTCCATTTTAAATTAGTTAAAATTATTTTGCCGTGAAAGTATAACTTGTTCATGAAAATGGTGATGAAGATACTTCTATTTATTTCAGTTTTTGTACATGATGAATGGAGATTTTCATATCACTGTATTAGTTATGCAATTTTAAAACTATCTGTCGTCTATCCGTTCGTCTGTGGGTTTGTCTTTCTGTCCGTCAGTGTCTCAATCCACCATATGTTTGTGAGCACAATAACTCAAAAAGAAAAATCCGATTTCATTAAAACCTGGGCGGTAAATCAGTATCAGATACTGGAAGAACTCCTTTATTTTGGAAAAAATACATAAAATGTTTCTTTGAAATATCGACAGCTGTGGCATTTTTTATAAAAGACCTTCAGCAATAGGTCGCATGCAGTTATTTTACGCTTTTATTACTTCTTATGAAAGAAGATAATAAAACTGGAGATGTACGTCGCATAAAGACCATGAACTTTGCTTAATTTGGTAGGCATTATGGTACGGGAGCCCTCGACCACAATTTTTAGCCTCATCTCGACATGAGAATTTCAAACATTTTCGGGCAGTTTATACCCAAATCAAGGAAAAAGTCCTTTCTGGCGGAAGTTCTCAAGGTTGCTAAACGATAGAAAAACAATCATGAACATTTAAATAAAAATGGGCTAAAATTGTAATAGGGACACGTTCGTTTTCTGGTTTCTGTGTTAAAGTAGCATGTATGAAACTCTATAAAATATTGTCTATAATTGTTTATTTGTGACATATTAAGACTTTCTTGCTTTTTATTGGGTATTTTGCCACTGAAAAATATTTAAAAATTTTAATGAAAAACCTCTGCACTGAGACGTTTGACGGCCAAAAAGTTTTGAGAACGGAAGAAAATAGTCTTTCGGAAATGTTAACTGTCTATAGTTTTCATTTTCATTTCAGTGTATAGGCTATTGACTATGTAATTGAAGAAGGAACTAATTCGTTAAAGATTTTTTATTATTGTCCACTCTCAAGATTGTTAAATATATCTCAGAAACTATGCATTTTTTAGTATAGGTATACATGTAAAACGATTTTTTGTAGAGAATCAAATTTCCTATCGAAGTAGCACTATATAAAGTCAAAGAATTTTTTTTTAACAAAATAAATAAAACAAAACTATTGAAAAGAAAACTAAAAATTTATGTTTTTTGAAATTTACTGTCTGTCTGTCTGCATATTATTGGTGCATTAACTAAAAAACTACTTGACGGAGAACAGTCAAATTTAGTAGGTAGCCGGCGCTACTGTCAGCGGAGAAACGTTTAAACTTTCACTGGAAAATATACAGGGTGGACCGTCTAAAGGGAATAAATAGTGAAGAAAATTTTTTTTGCTCAAATTTAAAATTTCCACGTTTCATGACATTCTAAATCCATTTCAGAAAAAATACAATTTTATTTACCAACATTTCTTAATTTTTTTTTACCACTACCATAGAATAGATAAAAAGACGTTTTGCTCAAATTTGAAATTTCCACGTTCCAGATATTCTATTTAAGAAAAAAATTTTGAAAATTTTTATTACCCAAATTTTGGGAAAAAATTTTACCACTAGAATAAATGGACAAAAATTTTCTTACTCAAAATTAAAATTTCCACGTAGCATTCTAAACAGATTCGAGAAAAAAAATTTCAACATTTTTTACTTCCCTCGCATACCGAAGGGAAGTATTGTATTCGAGAAAAAATCACCCTCCGAGATTTTTTCGGATTCTGACGTTTCAGAACACGTAGATTCCGAAAATATAGGTTTTTCAATTCCGTCAGTCTGTCTGTCTGTCTGTCTGTCGGTCTGTCTGTCTGTCTGTCTGTCTGTCTGTCTGTTGGTGTATTTACTAAAAAACTACTTGACGGAGAGCAGTCAAATTTGGTAGGTAGTTAACTCTACTGTCAGCGAAGAACTGGTAGAATTTTCACTGAAAAATATACAGGGTGGACCGTCTAAACGGAATAAATAGTGAAAAAAAATTTTTTTTGCTCAAATTTAAAATTTATACGTTTCATGACGCGCTAAACCTGTTTCAGGAAAAAAAAATTTTTGAAAATTTTTTTCAAACATTTTTGAAAAAATTTTTACCAAGATGAAAAAAATTTTTTTTTGCTCAAATTTAAAATTTCCACGTTTCATGACGCGCTAAACCTATTTCAGGAAAAAAAATTTTTTGAAAATTTTTTTCACATTTTTGAAAAAATTTTTACCAAGTTGAAAAAATTTTTTTTTTGCTCAAATTTAAAATTTCCACGTTTCATGACGCGCTAAACCTATTTCAGAAAAAAAAAATTTTTTAAATTTTTTTCAAACATTTTTGAAAAATTTTTTACCAAGATGAAAAAAAATTGTTTTTGCTCAAATTTAAAATTTCTACGTTTCATGACAGGCTTAACCTATTTCAGGAAAAAAAATGTTGAAAATTTTCTTCACCTATATTTTTGAAAAAATTTTTACTACTAAAATGAATTTTTTTTTCTTTCTTCAAATTTAAAATTTTCACGTTTCATGGCATTCTAAGCCTGATTAAAAAAAAAAGTTTTTTGAAATTTTATCACAAGATAGAATTTTTCTTTCTTTGTTCAGATTTTAACTATCCACGTTTCCATGGCATTCTAAAACTATTCAAACAAATTTAAAAATGTTTTTGAAGAATTTTTTAAAAAATTTGAAAACATTTTTAATCCATTTATGTATCACTACTATAGAACAGACGAAAAAATTTTTTTGCTCAAATTTAAAATTTCCACGTTTCATGATATTCCAAACCAATTTCGGAAAAGAAATTTGCAACATTTTGTTACCAGTTTGGAAAAAAATTTAACACCAGAATGCTCAAATTTAAATGACATTCTAAACCTAGGTATTTCAGAAAAAAAATTTTGAAAATGTTTTTCACCAACATTTTTCAAAAAGTTTTTACCACTAAAATAGATCGAATTTTTTTTTATTTGCTCAAATTTAAAATTTTCACGTTTCATAGCATTCTAAACCTATTTTAAAAATACATCATTTTTAATTTTAAAACTTGTTTTAGCACTACTATAGAACAGAAGGAAACTTTCCTTTTTGCTCTAATTTAAAATTTCTACCTTTGACATTTTAAACCTATTTCAGAAGAAAAAAATTTGAAAATTATTTTACCATCTTTTGAAAAATTAAAAAAAAATGAAATTTTTTAACCACCACTATACTTCCACTCCATTACGTGAATGTTGGATTGAAAATGTGACAGATGGCAATAACATCTGGCATATGCACCTATTATACTTTTATTGAAAAATGTACAGGGTGGTCATCCCAAGAAATAATTCAGTCATGGTGGACATTTGTAAAGGTATTTGCGCAAGCCTGCCATATGTGGCACCTGCTATTTAGTATTGAACTTTTGCTGTTGGATGAGCAATCTGTATATTTTTTTGACCAAAACTTATCAAGTTTTCTTTGTAATAATAGCAATAACTACTCCGATTATTATTCTCAATGTCATTTCGTAATTATTATTTATTATATATTATATTTTTTAGAGACTGCCATGAACGAGGGAAGTTCTGTGTAAATACCTTTACCGATTTTTTTACCAACATTTTGGGAAAAATTTTTACCGCCAGAATAGATGGAAAAAAAATTATTTGCCCAGATTTAAAATTCCCACGTTTCATGACATTCTAAATCTATTAAAAAAATAAATTGAAATTTCTTTTGAAAAAAATTTAATTTTTTACCACTAGTGTAGAACTGATGGAACAAATTTCTTTCGCTCAAATTTAAAATTTCCGCGGTTTATGACATTCTATGCCTATTCCAAAAGCTCTTGATGAAAAAAAAAATAAAATATTAGCAAATTTTTGCCCACTTCAAAATGTAAAATAGATGACGGAAAAAAATTCTTTTTGCTCAAATTTAAAATTTCCACGTTTCATGACATTCTAAATACCTACATTAAAAAAAAAATTTAAGTTTTTTAAGAACAAATTTTTACCACTACTTCCTATAGAATAGATGATGAAAAATTTTCTTACCACTAGAAGACAAGAAAAAAATTTGTTTGCTCAAATTTAAAATGTTTCATAACATTCTAAATCTATTTAAAAATAATAATAAAATTTTTTAGCAACTACTATACTTCCACTCCACTACGTGAGTGTGGAACTGAAAATGTGACAGATGGCAAAATACTTAGCATATGAACCTATTATAGTTTTGTTGAAAAATGTACAGGGTGGCCATCCCAAGAAATAATTCAACCATGGTGGACATTTGTAAAGGTATTTGCGCAAGCCTTCCATATTTGGCACCTGTTATTTAGTATTGAATTTTTGTTGTCGGATGCCCACTCCGTATATCTGTTTGACTAATAGTTATCAGGTTTTCTTTGTAATAATAGTGATAACTATATTCTGATTATTATTCTCAATGTCATTTCGTAATTAAAATAATTTTTTTAGAGTGACCGCCATGCACAAATAAAGAGGGAAGTTCTGTGTAAACACCTTTACCGATTTTTTTTATGTTGTAGATATTTTAAGCCATTTTTTGCTTATTTACTGAAAGCTGGGAAATTCGTGTTTTTTTTTTTTGGAGGTCTAGCTGAAGTTGAAAATGAACGCATCTTTGTCCGATGAACAATACACAAAATTATTATTGATAACTAAATGAATTGAAGACCAATTTGCTTTAAAACACATAAAATAAAAACTACAAACCTGAAATGATTTCTCCCAATTATTACACAAAAATATTTCGGGGCGATATGTCTTTTGCAGCTAAACGAACTCGAGGTACTAAATACACGTCTAATACAATAAACTGCTTGTGATGAAATGATCATGTTTGCGGGGTTGTAGGACGAAACTGTCTGGACCTAGGTATCCAAAATTCTGGAAAAATATGACCTGGCCTTTCTTTAACCCATTCAGTAGTATTTGGGAAGAGTACAAGAACTTTTATCAAATTGTAATTTGTTCGGCTTTTTCGTGATTCCCGGACCACTATGAAACCGTGTCCGTTTAGACTTTTTTCAGGATGTATAGACCCTGATCAACTATTTAAACCATAACCATTTAAAAATGCTTCACCACTGCATTTGCAACGCCCGAGAGCTTTACATATTAAAGTTCATTATTTCCTTTAAACTAAACATTGCTTATTAATTTGTCCATGCCGGGATAACAAGAAATTTTGGTTTAGGGATCCTGTACTATTACTGATCCGATCAGTATTATAAGTACTAGTATCTGGCCCGAGTACATTGCATTTTTCGAAAATATTTAATGTAAGAGAAACCGGTGGAGCAAAGCAAACATTTTACCTCCTTTAGGCTAATGTATGTATTATCAAGCATGTATATACAAGACACTCTGTATATCGCAAAAGATTTCAAACTAATGCATTGGCTTATAATTTATTCGAAAATAATGCACGTCTAATTGAAATCCACCTGTATGAAATTAGCCGTAAATTGAACGTAAGAAATACCCAAGTAAATATTTATAAGCCGTGTGATAGAATTACCCAATTTGAAAAGTAGTAACCCGAAAGAGAACAAGTAATAAAAATACGATCCCCTGCAGGCTGATAAATATTTCAGGTATGAGCGATACTATACGGTAATTTTTTTGAATTTTCGACGACAGTCGTCACAAACAGTGTTTATGGTCAGTGCCCGGCAATATCAATAACATTGAGAATAAATGCCTTCTCGATTTGATTTCGTCGTTTTTATTACGTACTGCCACAGGCGAAACCTTCTTCCCAGGGAAATCAATTTGTGGGACCAAATAATTTATGATTCATTTACGTTATCAGAGTGAGTATATTCGGCTTAACTAGTCACGTTTTTTACTTTTCGCATTCAAAATATTAATAGCAACAAATAACTTCATGCGTTATAATTTGTAATAACTGCTGTTATGAGTTGTCGAATGCCAGTAGTGATTTGAATAAAATTTTCTTTCGTTATTATGTCTATTTGATTGCATAAAATTATCTTATTAAGGAATGTTGATGGAAAATAATATTTGGAATATGGTTGATGCTATTATAAGGCCAATCAAAGTAAGCAGAAGGAGATCGTTTTTTAGAAGTAATTCCCACTAGAAAAAGACACTAGGACCATATTCAATACATGTAAAATATCAATTTTCAAACCAGTGCATCCAATACGAAGTTGAAAAAACAAAATGGCGGACGTTTTACGTACGAAAACATGTGAAAAAGTCGGTTTTCCTCTTTTATCTGCGAATGTAATTTTTTTATCGAAAAAAATTTCAAGCAATAGTTATAGGCATTTGAAATGCCTACAAAGTGGCGCTAGCTGAATGAAAATCCGATTGTTAGATTATCCGGAAATTAAAAAGAAAACATCGAAAGACGACATTTTTTAGTTTTGCAGTAACTTTTGCAATAATTAATCTATGGTATCAACAATATCGGAAAATATGCGTCATAATATGCTTAAAATGTGGCCGCAACCCGAATTCCGACGGATGAATAGTTTCTGAGAAATTCAATTGCTTATTAAAAAAGTGATTTTAGTAACACTGGAATTCCCCAAAATGAGGCGGTCCGATTTCAATTTTGTAAAAAGATTTCTACTCTTCAAGAGTTGTACTATATCACTGAGCTCAAAGCCGAAGTCAAATATTTCAATCAGGTTGCTTAAAAACGCCGTTAAAAATGATGCAAATTTCTACGGTATAAACAAAAAAAAAATTGTTTTAGTGTGGAGTGAAAAATCTGACATTTTAGTTTCTGAACGCCTATTTGCGGAAAAGTGGTGGGCTAAGTAACATTAATTCCCTGCAAAACCTGGAGTCGATTGGATGACGTTTAGCGGTGCCCCCCACCACTTTCACTTCAAGTCGCCGACTGTCAGAAACAAAGACGACTCAATTATTTCTCCAGCGACTATCGTTAAGTGAGTGTGCGTTTAAGCTGCCGATATTCATTCGAAAATAGTTTTACAATCGCATAATTGTATCTCGGTTACTTTGGTTATTAATTAGTGAATTTTGATTTTGTTACCTACATATGCGGATGTGATGAAAAACTATGCATATATACGTCAAACCTTAATTAATTCAGCTCAAAATAATGCAGAACCAACCTTAAGTAACATTGTAGAGATTTTGATTGCAGAGCTGAAACTTGTTTGGTCTAAGGCGTCTATTCTCGTGGCGACAGATCAACAAATTTTACATATGATATCACGAAAAATTGAGAAACCTTAAGAAACCTCTAAAATCCCGATTGAATGATGCTCTTAGACAAAAAGTGAAAAAATTTAGAGAAATTGCAGAAACAACATTTTTCGATATTTCGTCATGCAAGTGCGCGAATTTTTCATTGTGTAAGTGTAAAAACAAAGTGACAATTAGAAAACGAGAATTTCTAGTAGACCAGACAACTGAGAGAAAAATGTTTATTTGGCACAATTGATCCAGTAGCTACGCGAAACATTCAGCGATCCTTACATCGGAGAGTCTTGGAAACAAGATCGCTACCTTCAACTTCTACTTCCAATGTGCTGGATATGGTGAAGAGACAGATGATATTGATGACAGTTCTAATGCAAAGCAGGAGGCTAGCCAAAATTACAACGCCAACGATCTAAACAAATGCGTATTAATTTACCAAGTCTCGCACAAGCGTGCGATCGCACAGGTGTTTCTGATAGATTATTGCGTCTGCTGTATTAAAAGATATTGGACTAATACATTGGGTTGATTCTGCGGTTGGTTCCTTGTGAAACATTCTTCAATAACACGTGTAGAGTTTTAATAAAACTTTTTGAAACATTAAAAAGCATAATTTCCTGTATATTTAAAAAGATATTGAACTGGTAACCAAAAAAGAAACTTGTAAAATAATTGATAGAGGTAAGATAAGAAGAGAGAGAAAAAGAAAACAAAACATTTTAAGAACCAAGCAAGACAAGGATTTTTTACAAGCCATTTATTTCGATGGACGAAAAGATAATACCCTCGTTGAGCATTCAATTAGTAATAAAATCACAGAAGTACAATTAGAGAAGAACATATTGTGATTGTTTCAGAACCCGGATCTAAATATTTTGGACATATCACTGTTCCATGTGGCACAGCAGCGGCAACTTCCGAAAATTTTATACAGTTTCTGCAGCAACATAGAGATTTGACGAACACGGTGGCTATTAGATGTGATGGGACCGCTGTCAATACAGGAATTCATAATCGTGTAAATAGAAAGCTAGAAATGCATATTGGAAGGCCACTACAGTGGTTCATTTGTATGTTACACGCAAATTAATTACCTTTACGTCATTTAATAAAACATTTAGATGTGGAAACTACTGGCCCTTCTGGATTTTCTGGCGAAATCGGAAAAGCATCACAATTTTGCGAATTTATACCACTCACAGAGTTTCAAAAGGTTACCACAGAACTTCCCGAAATTGACTTACAAATGTTAAGCACAGACCAAAAATATTTGTATAACATGAGTTTGTCTATATCGATGGGTAACATATCGAAGGATTTGGCCATGCAGCGACCTCCACGTGATGAGTTCTGGGTTGTTTTATATTAAAACAAGCGAAGAGCTGCATAAATCATAAGTTTTAATAGTTTCACATATTTAGAAAAAAGTCATAAATTTGAAGAGCCTGGGGCACCGGAAAACGTAATCGTATGAGGCTCAGTTTTCTCACAGTAAATTGACCCTACATGTAGCCACTTTTCCACATATAGAAGAAACCAAATTTAAAAAAATATTTTTTTCGCCATTTTCGCTCCACCTTAATATGCATCATTTTCAACAGCGCTTTTAAGCAACTTAGTTCAAATATTTAACTTCGGCTTTGAGCTCAGTGATAGTACAGCTCTTGGAGAGTAGAAAGCTTTTCGTAAAATTGAATACTTTTCTCGTGTAACTTATACGTAGCAGTAGTACCATAAATAACATAGTAGTTTATGTTAAAGTAGATCATTTATTTGGGTACCTTGTATATTTATTTTGATATTTATTTATTAGGTAATATCTAATTTGATGTGGTATTTGTTTAACAGTATTTATAATACAATATTTATTTCAGCTAGAAGAAAACATGGAAAATTACTGGGGATATAGATTAAGCAAAGTTAACATTCGCATGAAACCTGACGTAGTACCGCATATTTTTACTTGCCAACCGAATAAAAAAATTAGTTATCCTCGTCAAAGTAGTGAGAAAAGAGTTAGAAAAAGGAAAATTTGTGAAATTTTACAAGAAACTGTAATGTCTTCCTCGAGGTATGTCCCTGAAAACATTCCGAATGATCCAAATCCTGAGCCAAGCACATCCTCTGAAGTGAATAAAAGTACAATTTTGAATGAACTTAAAACCGATTTCTGTTGCTAGGCCAAACCACTAGATTGAGGCTGATTTGAAGTCTTTCACCATGGCCAAAAATTCTGAAACCATGGTAACGTCCACAGCTGGCAGATTATGCGAGTCCGCCTTTTGAAAACCTTCCTCCATTTTATAAGTATGCCCTAATTAAAATTAAAAGTCGCAAAACGAAGAACTACATGGACACAACAGTTCGCAGAAGTCAGTAAATGCAGACCAATTCTCATATGTAATGTGCATGAAAGCCTAGCCACTATATTCGTGCGCGTTTAACTATGAGCAACATGACGTCACACCAATCAAGGAGCGTTTCGCGCATTCAAATAAATGTTCATATTTCTTTAGGGGTTTTTCCATAGAACGGATATGTTGATTTTTCTAAAACTTTGTAGATATTATTATAAGACTATTTTTAACCATTTTATGATGTTTAAACAGGATTTAATTTTTTTGTGAACATCCCTATTGCGATATTTAGATTTAAATGCACAGATGTGAAAATAGAGTGTAACATATTTTGTACCAGAATGATATCAGGGCGGTTAAAGTCCCAATAGAGTTATTATCACTATTGATATATTATGAGAGGAGGAAGGTGATTTGACATGTTTGAATAGTTTGGACTTTGTCAAACTATTATATTAATATTTATTGTTATAATCGTAGATAAAGTATAGTATTCAACTGGCGATAATGGTAATAACACACTTGATGATTTACAGTACTCGCCTACGGCTCTGGCTGCAAACTTCATCTGCGTTAGTTATTATCTACATTATCGCTATAATATTACCGATTTTTTATTTATATTTTTGATAACACTTGAATCACACCAGTGCGGACTTTTATGCTTATATTACGCATATGAATTAAAAATAATCCAACGTGAAATTAGTGCCAGCCCTATTGGTAGATAAGAAGCAAAAATTATTGTTTAGCTTCCAACCATATTTGCTCAGTATATTGTTCATTATGCACACAATTGTCCCTATTATTACCCATCTCACCCAAGAGGATCGTATAGGACGTAGCGAGGTACAATTAAAAATTAAAACTTCATTCTTTTCAGAGCAGTTAGTTTGGCGACATTCGTTGACTTTGCATTTGACTTTGTAATTGTAAAGTTAATCATGTATTCAGTTGAACCTTTTGACGTTGTTAACAATCTGAACAACTTAAAAACTCTTCCAACCGGGGATTACCTTACTTGAAAGTTTAAATCTCATTAACTGTTAACTTTATTTCTTAACGCAAGCTGTGTATCATGGAGCATGTTTTACTTATGAGAAAGGACGAAGTTTAGCTGAGATGACAACAATCCTTGCAGATAATGATGTGCCGGCTGCCTTTTCGGAAGCCATTTAATGTAAATATTTGAAAACTTAAGGAAAGAGAACTTTAATTTACCTTCAACTATTTATAAGAGTATTGTGTGTAGCTATAGATTCAATATTCTTTTATCTACTGATACATGTGTCGTTTATTGTAGTTACATTTTTAAAGCTTCTTTTCTGTAGCATAAATTTAATAAATTATAATCCAAATGCAAATTCCATATAATGTAAAAGATCTCTAAAATAGAAACAAAGGAAATGATTATATTACTAACAAAAATACTAATAATTATTTTAACTTTTACAAAAAATACTTATCACAGGTAAATATAGAAAACGTATGTCTTTCTCAACAACTACTTCTTCGGCTATATGCCAAGATCAACATTGAGTTACGGTTAAGAAAATATGCACATTACGTACAGCATGAAAGTCACAACAATGTTATTTTAAATTAGACTAGCGTTGTTGCATATTCTATAGGATACTCTTCGCAGTTTTCTTTTGTAAATAATATTAGTTTTAGACATTCTCTGTTTAAATTCAAAACATATATTTTTTTAAAGTTAAATAATTAATATCTTTTTTATTTATTGAACGATTTTTTAAAAAAACAATATAGTTCAGTCAACGAAGCCCAAAACAGGACAAATAGAGGAAACTATTCATGTAGAGGACAATATTTGTATAGTTGTCCAGCAGAGTGTCCTGAGCAACATATTAAAGTGGATTGTCTGCGACGGGGTGGGGGGATACTTTAACCTTTTAACGATTTTCTTGAATAACTTGAAAGCCACACCCTCCAGCGAAAAAGTGTCCATATACAATATTAAACTACATGATTTTCCTACTAATAAGTTCCTAATAATTTATTTTTCAGGATCAATGCTTTTCCAAATTTTTTTTCTATCTATTTTATAGCAATGGTTAAAAAATTCAAAAATTGCAACCACAACTTCTCAGCTGGGTGCTGAGGAAGCTATGAAAGAGTAGCAACCGGTTAGCTCAGGGTTGGTCGAAGGTCACTCTGCGGCGAGAAGAGTTATTTAATAATTTGAATGTTACAAAACAAAAATAAACAAAGAAACTGGGCGCCAGCGTATTCATGCAAATAATGTTCCTGCAACTGGTTAAGGAGGAAACAATCAAAAGCAAAATGAACAAAATATAACAACATATTAACAATAAATAAAGTCTAAAATTTACAAAGACTTTACAATTAAATGTGAGAATTAATGAAAAATTCAAAATTTACTACAATAAAAATATAATGCTTAGTGGCAATGAAAATCTGTTAAGAGAAAAAAAAAATTAATTTGAAACGGAAATTTGTAAAATTGAAAATATCAACTGGTTTACAATTATATCTAGTAGTTATCTTCTGACCAAGAAAAGCTACGATGATAGTTAATTGCTTACGTAACTTTGGGCGGAGAGTGCGGAGTTCCAAGGTGTCAATTTCTGAAGATCGCCACAGGTACCTGGGATCGAGGACTTATATTGTTTGTTCGGGTCAACGAGGAGGTTCTAGGATGAGACGAAGTTGGAAATGTTCAGCCAATTATTATTCTCGTCCAGCCACTAGCAAAACTACCATGTACTTGGTCGATCCAGATTAATACATGAAAACAGTGGTAAATCAGGAACCAGTTGATACAAATTAAGTTACACAAAGAAAAAAACTAATGATTTAAATTTAAAATGACTCTAAATAAATGATTTAAAACTTTAAAACTTATTCAAAAGAATTTAAAAGAAAATGGCCAAGGTTACGACTTTTTATAAAAACTAGAGAATAAAAATGGTATTGTATTAGAATTTGTATAATTTAAGCATTAATTTAAGAAAATGGTCGAGGACCGATAAAAAAAACTCTACTACTAACTTATCAAAAAAATTAGGCCACAAAATTACTGTAAATGACAAAAGTTAAGTTATTATGAAGCAAAATAGTCCAAAGAAAAAATTGTTAATAATATCAAAATGTTCAAAGTAGAACAAAGGAAAGGTATAATATTAAAATTGAAAACTAGAAAAAATTAAATAAAATATAAATTTTTGGAGATGCTCTCCGGTTCTACGACAACATTAATTTAGATAAATTGACTTTACGTCTTGCTTTTCGACAAATTCAATAATTTAGTATACCAGTCGTGAAATGAGACTATCTAATAAAATAAATTTTAGTGCGACCCTAAATACAAAAAAATGTATTCCTATATATGTAAGTATATAATATAAACTACTGGCAAAAATATAATATCTAAACATAAAATAATCCGCAGCATCTGTCCCAAAATGACAAATAAATAAACTACAGCTGGGGCAATCCACTACAAGTGGTTTTTTATTAACCACGTGGTTAACTTCAAATGTATTATAATTCAATTAAATGCCAGCTTAAAATTCAATACCAAATCAAAACAACTAGGTTATTATTCTAATGCAACAATAATTCAATAATAAAAGTAAACTTTCAACAATGATGGCTCTAAACTTCAAATCTTTTAAGAAAAAAAAATAGAATGATCTCACCTCAGCGACGTCAAGACGGAAAGTGCCGGTTTCCTTTCCTGTTAATTCCATCTCTCTCTAATATTCCGCTCGCGCATGCTCAGTGGTGACTTTGCATTGGGGTTTTTATCGCGGGTGATTCAAATTTTATGTAGTACGGATCCTGAATGGAAAATATTTGGCAACTAATTAAATAATTGACAAGTTACGAAAAGAACTTGTTACAAAATCATTATTAAAAAAAAATAGGTTTAGAATGTCACGAAACGTGAAAAATTAACATTTGAATGGAAAAAATTGTGTCATTATCTATTCCCTTTAGACGGCCCAGCCTGTATATTTTCCAGTGAAAGTCTAACCATTTCTTCGGTGGCAGTAGCCTTGGCTATCCACCAAAAACAAACACACCGACAGACAGACTGACGAAAGTGAAAATCCTATATTTTCGTAATCTACATGATCTGAAACATGAAGATCCGAAAAAAATCTCGGAGGGTGATTTTTTTACCCCCTGTATTTCGTAAAGTATTGATCCCAGAAAAAAATGAATAGGAACTTATTTGTCCGGAATTTTACTTGAATTAATATTGTATATAAATACTTGTTCGCTAGAGGGCGTGGTTTTCGAGTTATTCAAGAAAATCGTGAAACGGGGACCTTTAAACTACCGCCTACCCCCCCCCCCCCGCACACCATCCACTGGTCAGAACTTTTAGTATGTTGTTCTGGGCACTCCCCAACAACTATAGAGAAATTGCCAACTATTTCCCCTATTTTTCCTTCGTTGATTGGGTTAATAGTCGTTAGTGGTAGTAATGGTGTCTCAGAAGAATTAGCAATGACTGTAGGCGTACCCCAAGGTTCTATCTTGGGGCCAGTATTGTTCTTAATCTTTATTAATGACTTGCCTTTATGCACTGGCAACACAGGATTTGTTCTATTCGCTGATGACACCACGTTTACTAATTCTGGCGAAAACTTAACTGAAGTACTGGCAAGATGCCATGAATTACAGAGGATATCTAAAGATTGGTTTGATGCAAATAAATTGTGCTTAAATTCTGCAAAAACGGAACACATGGTTTTCTCTTTGAAGCACTTGGAAGACTCGTCCTCTACCAAGTCTGTGAAATTTCTAGGGGTACACCTAGACTCCACTCTAAGATGGGAGGTACATACAACCAATTTGACCTCAAAGCTATGTAGTAATATTTATCTACTAAATACGTTATCCAATGTAGTGTCCACAAATGTGCTAAAATCCGCATATTTTGCATTGATTCACTCGCTTATATCTTATGCAGTAGTGGCATGGGGCCATGCGGCATCGAGTGATCGTATTTTTGGTCTCCAGCGTAGATCAATTAGATTTATTTCCCGATTAGGTTTCCGAGATGACTGTAAGAGTGCTTTTGTGCTCCATAGAATCATGACATTTCCGTGTATATATATATTTAACTGTGTAATTTTTGTGAAAACGCACCAGGCTAGTTTTAAGTCTCATCAAGAGATTCATAATTATCAGAGTAGGAATAATTCCAAACTTTGCCCAGAGTTTGTACGATTGAAAAAATGCCAAAATAGTCCAAATTTTATGGAAATAAAATTTTTTAACGTACTGCCAGAATCTGTAAGATGTCTCGACTTAAAATTGCTTAAATCTAAGTTAAAGCAATACTTAATATGTAAATGTTTTTATACTTTTGAAGAGTATTTAGAAAATAATTTTTCTGATATGTAATTTGGATTAATTTTTCTTGTTTTTCTAAAAAATTTGTCTGACTAACTGTAATGTTCCTTACATGTATATGTTGTAATTTGCTCGTGTATTATATTTTTGTGACCCGTGTAAATACTGTATGTATGGTAACACTGAATAAACAATACAATACAATACAATAATAGTGTTCTTTCTCTAGCCAACACTAATTTACTGTCCATGTTTCAATACAAACGGACTTTTCGTTCTTAAGTTATCATGCTTACAAGAAACGTGACGGACGGACAAACAGACCAACAGACAGACGAACAGACAGACAGATAGGCGGACGGACAAACAGACAGACAGATAGATAGGCGGACGGACATTATGAAAGTTCGACCTCTAACACATGAAATGACATGAAATTTTTTTCTCTACGAATAATATTATCGGTTTTAGAAATATGCCGATCGATGTTTACATCTCGTCAGAGTATACATATTTAAAGCATAGAATACTCAAACTGAAAAATTATTTCTCAGGCAAATAATAACCCATGGTTTAACTGAACAGGATGATAAAAATATTAGAAAGAAATCTGAGGCCTTGGTTTCTAGTATATACACCAAATCCCAAGTTTCTGTACTCTTATCTTTTTTCCCTAATTATCTCCACTTACCCCCCACTCCTTCAACGGAATCATGTCAAAATATAATCTAGTTTCAGATGTCGTTATAATAAATACGTGTACAGAATTTCAAGTGAAAATCTCAGTTTAATTTCATCAACCCTTTTAGTGGTAGGGGGATGGAAAATATTGTAAAAAAAAATCGGTAAAGGTATTTACACAGAACTTCCCTCGTTATTTGTGCATGGCGGTCACTCTAAAAAATTAATTATTACGAACTGACATTAAGAATAATAATCGGAATATAGTTATTGCTATTATTACAAAGAAAACTTGATAGGTTTTGGTCAAGAAAATATACAGTTTGCTCATCCAACAGCAAAAGTTCAATACTAAATAGCAGGTGCCACATATGGCAGGCTTGCGCAAATACCTTTACAACTGTCCACCATGACTGAATTATTTCTTGGGATGACCACTCTGTACATTTTTCAATAAAAGTATAATAGGTGCATATGCCAGATATTATTGCCATCTGTCACATTTTCAATCCAACATTCACGTTATGGAGTGGAAGTATAGTGGCGGTTAAAAAATTTCATTTTTTTTTTAATTTTTCAAAAATGTTGATAAAAAAATTTTCAAAATTTTCTCTTCTGAAATAGGTTTAAAATGTGAAACGTAGAAATTTTAAATTTGAGCAAAAAGGAAAGTTTCCTTCTATTCTATAGTAGTGGTAAAGAAAAGGTTAAAAGTTAAAAATAAAATAATTTTTTTTTTAAATAGGTTTAGAATGCTATGAAACGTGAAAATTATAAATTTGAGCAAATATAAAAAATTTTCGATCTATTTTGGTAGTAAAATCTTTTTGAAAAATGTTGAAAACGTGGAAATTTTAAATTTGAGCAAAAAAAAAATTTTTTCAGCTATTTTAGTAGTAAAAAATTTTTCAAAAATGTTAGCGAAAAAAATTTTTAAATTTTTTTTTTTCCGAAATAGGATACCGTGTCATGAAACGTGGAAATTTTAAATTTGAGCAAAAAAAAAATTTTTTTCACTATTTATTCCGTTTAGACGGTCCACCCTGTAGGTATATTTTCGCGGTCAACAGGAACTACCTACCAAATTTGAGTGCTCTCCGTCAAGTAGTTTTTTTAGTTAATGCACCGACAGACAGACAGACAGACAGACAGACAGACAGACAGACTGACGGAATTGAAAAACCTATATTTTCGTAATCTTCGTGATCCGAAACGCGTCATAATCCGAAAAAATCTCGGAGGGTGATTTTTTCTCGAATACAATACTTCCTTCGGTATGCGAGGGAAGTAAAAACTGAGGCCTTCGCTTTTAGTATATACACCAAATCCCAAATTTCTGTACTCTTTACTTATTTTTACCAATTTACCCCTATTTAACCCCCACCCCTTCAACGGTATAATCCAAAAATATAATCTAGTTCCAGACGTCATTATAACATATACGTATACCAAATTTCAAGTGAATATCTCAATTTCATTTTATCAATCCCTTTAATAATGGAGTGGGGGGTGGTGGGTGGATGTAAAATATTACGAAAAAATTTGAGGCCTTGGCCTCTGGTACATACACCAAATTTCAAGTTTCTGTACTATTACCGGCTTGTTTTAGTTATTTCCCCATATTCACCCCTATTTACTCTCCAGCCCTTCACCGTAGATGTTCAAAAAGCAATCCAGTTCCAGATCTCGTTACACCATATACAGACTGTCTATTTTACGAGGGCCACACCAAATATCTCGCTTAATATCTATTGTAGAAGAATAAAGTTTTAGAAACAGTTATCCCATTTTTTGTGAGCTATATTTCAGTAAAAAGAAATTTGAAATCCATAGCCTACTTTATGAGATATATTACAAAAACCTGAAAAATAGGAAAACCACAAACGGTTATAGCTTCCTTATATGAGGAGATACGAAAAAAGTTAAAGGAATGAAAGTTGACGGCAAAGACAATAAGAATAATAACGTGTAACAAAAAAATCGAAAAATGCAGTTGGCTTTGACATACGCTATTGTGCAAAAATGAAAAATACATATCTCAAAGTAGGCCATGACGCCATTAATTCCGTTATTTTTTTCTCATTCTAACGATATAAAACATGTCACAGAAATTTTAACCGATAGTGTCAATATTTAATATTTTACGAATACCACAATTCATATAATTGAATCGTAACAATCAGCTGTGCCATAATAGTAAAAATTCACTTTATAATAATTATAATTCCGTAATTATTTATTACAATTTAATACAAACCAATAAATAAAATTACAAGTACAAAACGAACATCCAAAGAAAAAAACGAAAAACTATGTATAACAGTACTACCTACTACTATATTGAAAAGAAATTGTGTGTATTTATTTTTCTAACTACAAATGCTCAAATTGTGCACCATGCATTCTGACACATAAACGTGCTCTACGAGACACGTCACGCATTACATTTTGGAGCATTTCAGGAGTAATTGCCTCACGTGCGTTTCGAATTCTGGTTTTGATGTCCTCAATATTTTCAGGGGCAGTTTGAAATACCTTGTCTTTAATGTAACCCCAGACGAAAAAATCCAAGGGAGTAATATCTGGTGATCGAGCTGGCTGTAGAATATGTCCATAGGTGCCTATCCAGCTATCTGGCATAACTTGATTTAAATAATTTGTACATATTACAGCAGTGTGAGTTGGAGCCCCATCTTGTTGAAAATATGAATAATTTAATCTTTTTGCCACTGTTAATTCATAAAGAAAATCTTGAAATTCGTTTTGCAGGAAATTAAGGTATCTACGAGCAGTTAATTTGCCATCATAAAAATAAGGTCCAATTACTTTAGTCCCTAAAAGACCCAACCAAACATTCGTAGAAAATCTTTCTTGGAAAGCAGTCTCTCTGCACCAATGTGTATTTTCTCGTGTCCACTTATAATGCATATTTCTATTGAAAAATCCATTATTAGAAAAATTTGATTCGTCCGACCAAAGAATTTTGGCTAAAGTAGGCTATGGATTTCAAATTTCTTTTTACTGAAATATAGCTCACAAAAAATGGGATCACTGTTTCTAAAACTTTATTCTTCTACAATAGATATTAAGCGAGATATTTGGTGTGGCCCTCGTAAAATAGACAGTCTGTATGTGTACAAAATTTCAAGTCAATATCTTAAACCATTCCGGAGAAAAGGTGCGGACAAATAAAGTTACAGACAAACAGGCCGACAGACCAGTCCGACAGACAGACCGATAGACATGCATTTTTTTCGTTCGAATTTAGAATCTCGACGTTTCATGACATTCTAAACCTATTTCAAGAAAAAAAAATTCAAATTTTTTTTTTACGAATACTATACTTCCAATCCACTACGTGGATGTAGAAGTAATTGTGTTTGGGAAAATTATCAATGCAAGTATAATTATAAAATATAATTAAAGTCATTATATGTAAAAGTTCTCTAAAATAGAGGCAAAGTAAATAATTATATTACTAGCAAAGATAATAGTCATTCTATTAATTTGTTTTAATTGTTTCGGTCTGTTGAACACATAGTCAAAATCAAAATGATATTATTGTGACAGCTTTACTGATTACAATGATAATATTATCATTCTTGTAATACAATGTTGATCATGGATGTAGTCGGTAAAGTAGTTGTTGAGAGACATATGTCTTCTATGTTAACTGTGATATATTTTTTTAAATAGTTACTATTGTGTTTGATAGTAATATAATTATTCACTTTGCTTCTGTACTATTTTATCTTTAAATCAATTCAAATAATTTGAAAATATGTCTGTTCAGTAATTATTAGTATCATTATCATTATAATTATCAAATAGTAGGGTGCGACTTAGTGCAATTGTAGTTTCATCAAGCCAAGTGCTAGTTTAGCGAATACTGACAATATATGTTGGCTTCCCTCGATTACTGCTATGTTCATAAGGAAATCAGTCTCCGAAATTTCTTACGATTTGTATGTTTTGGACTATGTAATACAAAAATCAAACCATTTTAATTCCGTCAGCATGTCGGTTTGGTGTCTGTTTGTCTATTGGTGGTATACCACAAAAATTATTTAACGAAGAAGAGTAATATTTGGTAGGTAGTTGGGCAAAACGGTCAACGAGTAAATGGGGATATAATTTTTGCGAGAAACAAATCTTGAAAAAAATTGTAATTATGAATATATCTATTTGATCATAACAATAGACACCCTGTCATGTATTCTTCATAGATTTATACTTAACTCCTCGTTTTTCGAATGAAATAAATGCATAAATTTGCTAGAACTGAAATACACCTGTTTTTACTAACAAAATATGGAAAACTCATAAAATATTCAGACCGTTCTTATAAGGGGAAAAATTCTTGTAACATTCAATTTATTATCCGCCTTCCGAGTAGTTTTACATTCACAAATTTAGCTTTATAAATAAGAAAGAAACGTAGCAGCAGGTTAAATAAATTCAAGAGAGTATCAGGAAACAGGAGAATGGCTTTGAATTGCCAGATAATTCAGAGGTTTAGGCGAGGAATACGGACCAAGAAAATTGAAGTGGTGGAAATGCCTGAACCGCCACGATAGCACGAGTAATAAGAAGTAGGTGTTGTCATACAAAATGTATGTAGCATGAGTGGATTTCTTGTTAGACGTGCAATTTCCTCTGCAACTGCAGGGTTGGTCAGAAGAGCGAATAGATTAAGCTAGATTATTTTATTTTCTTATGATACATACAGACTAGAGGCTGTGTGATATAGCGTTTAATAATATGTGAAATAAGATATGTCATTTAGATTTTTATCAATCTTAGAAAAACATTTATTTATAAAATGCATAAGCCGGCGCCATATATTTCCTCTCTCTGAGATTACAAATAGCCCATATAATGGTAAAAAGGAATAGTAGTTTCCATTGACCTCGCAAAGGCATTTTATACGGTACCCCACCAAAATCTTGTTGATATTTTATCACATTATGGGATTCAAGGTCTGGTACTAGATATTTTCAAAAATTATTCAAGTGATAGTGAATAAGATCTAAAATTAAACAATACTCTTAGCAACCCTAAAAAAGTAAAAGTCAATGTGCCTCAAGGTACTATATTAGGACCAATACTATTTATTACATATGTAAATTCATTGTTAAGTATTAAAATTAAAGGTAAAATTACGTCAAACGCAGATGACGCTGCACTTATTTTTACGGGTAATAGGTACTTGGGACGAAACTAAAGAAGAAGCAATGACTAAGAGATTAGCTAGACTTTTTCAAACTATCTCTTGATGTTAAAAATACCAAATATATTGCATTCTCTTTAACAAAAGCAAATAAACTATAATAGTATAGCAATAAATGGTAATAATAAAAGTAACGAAATCAGAGAAGTAGAGAATATATTATAGGAATCATTATATGTTACAGGGTGTTCGGTGCATCGTGTGCCAAATGGAAATGGCCGACAGATAGGGATATCTGCTATCCTTTCAGGCCCCTTAATACTTCCCATGCCCTGCGGGATTTTTCATATCGACCTTTTATCTTTTTAATGAAAAAAATCCCAAATTCTACATTTAAATTCAAATTTTAAAAAAAGCATTAGGCGTAGACTGCGAATTTCATTTTTATTTGGATGTATATTGTTGAAGGGTTCTTTTAAATCCAAAATTACTGGCATTGGTCATCTAGTTGTTTTTTTATTCACTCGCAAGCTTTCAGAATAGGTAAAATTTAAATTTAAACTTAGACTTTACATGGCTATAAAAAAAACTCAGAGCAATCGGGATCTTCCAACTCCCTCAAAAATTCTCTAGGTCGAAATACGAAGCAGATGTCGGACCTGCATTCGCAACAGAGACCAATACTTTGAGCAAGATCTTTAAATTTGTTTAATAAATGATAAAAATGTAACTGTTTCTTTATTTCAAGAAAACCAATGAACAGAAAGAGATGGTAGATAGATTTTACTTCGAAAGAGTGAGATAACAGATTTTACCTGTTTGCCATGCATAATTTAAGCAAATATAATTTTTTATTCGAAATTTTGAATATTAGCCTTATGCGATCCGATTCATTAATTTAGCGAATTCACGAATTTATTAAAAGCTTTTTATGACATGTGGCACATCATTAGCAAGAGGATACACTAGAGAATTTTTGAGAGAGCTGGAAGATCCCGGTTGCTCTGAGTTTTTTTTTTATAGCCGTCTAAAGTCTAAGTTTAAATTTAAATTTTACCTATTCCGAAAGTTTGCGAGTGAATAAAAAAACAACTAGATGACTAATGCCTGTAATTTTGGATTTAAAAGAACCCTTCAACAATATACATCAAAATAAAAATGAAATTCGCAGTCTACGCCTAATACTTTTTTTATAATTTGAATTTAAATGTAGAATTTGGGATTTTTTCATTAAAAAGATGGAAGATCGATATGAAAAATCCCGCGGGGCATGGGAAGTGTTAAGGGGCCTGAAAGGATAGCAGATAACCCTTTCTGTCGGCCATTTCAATTTGGCACACGATGCACCAAACACCCTGTACATTATATAAACACCTAAAATGGTCTGAACATAGTGATTATTCAACTAAAAAACTACGGAAACTGATTCATTAATTCTATATATTAAAATAATTCTTAAATATAATACTACTTACACTTGTATACAAATCATTAGTAGAATGTCTAATAAGATTTGGATTCATTGCACGGGGCGGGACATATAAAAGGAAACTTCAACCACTGACTGTTATACAAAATTCAATTGTAAAAATAATTTACAATAAAAATAAATTATACCTCACGAGCATGCTCTTTAATGATTATATCTGTAATACAAACAAACTATATACACAGTTAGTCAATTCACAAAACAGAAAAACTACAAAACTATGGTAGCCATCAATATCTGAGTAGAGCCAACGAAAATAGGCAAATACTTGTACCAAATAATCGAAGGACCACAAACCTAAAATTTATAATATACTTGGACCCTAACTTTCACAACTTGTTTATTACCAACGGACATAAAACAAATAAAAAACCGCTGACTAAAGAATCACTAATTCCACATCCAGATTTTTCATCCAAGTCATTTTAAAGGAAATATCTTGACTAGATTTGCACTCTAGTATGTGAAAATTATTGATCATACAATTTTAATAATATTTGGGGCAGATGTCATAGAAAAGTTTGAGGCAGGCGTTGGTTTCTACCATATACGTTAAAAATGAAGTTTCTAGTTTACCCTATTCATTTTCCCCTATTCACAACCTACCACCTCCCACCCCTGCAATGGAATCATCTCAATCAGATGTCAATACAATACATACGTGTACTAACTTTCAAGTGAATATCTCATTTTTATGTTATCAATCCCATTAATAATGGAGCGGAGGTAGTGGGGTTTGAAAAATATTAGGAAGAAATCTGCGGCCTTGGTTTCTAGTATATACACCAAATCCCAAATTTTGTAGTCTTACCAGCTTGATTTACTTATTTTCCCCTATTTAGTCCTTCAACGGATTTTAAAATATAATCTAGTTCCAGATGTCATTATAATACATCTGTCTACCAAATTTCAAGTGAGTATCTCAGTTCTATTTTACCAACACCTTTAATACTGGAGTTAATGGAATAATAGTTGGGGGGTTGAAAAATATTATAAAATAATCTGAGGCTTTGGCCTCTAGTACATACACCATCAAGTTTCTGTACTTTTACCCCACTTGCTTTACTTATATTCCCCTATTTACCCCTAGGGTTGAAAAATGTTATAAGAAAATCTGAGGCTTTGGCTTCTATTACATACAAAGAATTTCAAGTTACTGCACTCTTACCAACTTGCTTTACTTATTTTTCCTTATTTACAGCTATTTAACCCCCAACCCTTCAGCGGAATCGTCTCAAAATATAATCTAGTTCCAGATGTCGTACTAATACATAGGTGTACCAAATTTCAGGTGCATATTTCAATTTTATTTTACCAACTCCTTCAATAATGAAGTAGGGGTGGTGGGGGGTTGAAAAATATTATAAAGGAATCTGAGGCCTTGGCTTCTAGTACATACATCGAATTTGAAGTTTCTGCACTCTTACCAGCTTGCTTTATTTATTTTCCCCTATTTACCCCTATTTAACCCCCAACCCTCTATCAGAATAATCCAAAATATAATCTACTTCCTGATGTCATGATAATATATACGAGTAGTAGATTTCAAGTGAATATCTCAATTTTATTTCATCAACCCCTCTAATAATGGAGTGGGGGTGGGTGGCGGAATGATGAAAACTATTATAAAAAATTTGGAAGCCTCGGCTTGTAGTACATATATCAAATTTCAAGTTTCTGTACTTTTCCAGCTTGATTTACATATTTCTCCCTATTTAACCCTATTTATCCCCCAATCCTTTACCGGATATCTTCAAAAACAGTCCAGTTCCAGATCTCGTTATAATATATACGTGTAAAAAATTTGAAGTCAATATCTTAAACCGTTCCAGAGAAAACGCGCTGACAAGAAAAGTTATAGACAGACCTGACAAGACAGAAATTTTTTTGCGCTCAAATTAAAAATCTCGACGTTTCATGACATTCTAAACCTATTCCAAGAAAAAAAAAAGAAAAAATGAAATTTTTTTTACGATTGCTATGCTTCGAATCCACTACGTGGATATGGAAGTAATAAGAAAAATGTCAAGGAAATGAGTAAAGTATTCACCGTGAAAAACTATAAGAAGTTTCTCAGGCTTATGATATAATGTGACGTAAATATATACCTATAAGTATTATATTCTCAATTTCGAAAATTTCAATTTTTGCTTTCTTTTTAGTAGATGATCTATTATCTTCCATACAAAATTAATATAAAATAAATAATACACTCACTGGTGTTTTTATAGTATCTTGAATTTAGGTGACCAGATTTTTTATAAGCGAAGTACATTATGATATTATATGAGACATTTCTACGGTATAAAGGAGTTCTATGAGATGGAGGTGATATCATTCCTCTGAATCTTAAGTTTAAGGTATCAACATCACTACGGTATTTAATTTTATTATATAAGTATGGGGGACATTTATTTAGGATTCTATTATGGCATAATGTTACACAATGAAAGTTTCTTATAGGTTCCATGTTTAACCGTTTTGCATCTTTCAATTTAAGCAAAACATCGTCATATTTCCTAATCCCATAAATATATCTTAAACATGCTTTTTGGATTTTCTTTATTTCCTTACTATCCATATTATCGAGGCATGGACCATATACAACATCACAGTAGTTGAACTGACTTATCACTGGCATATCAGTAAGTTTGACTTTAAGAGATGGTAAAAGTACATGACGATGAGGATATATACATTTCAAATTGGCATAAGCTTTTTGCTTACATTTGCTTAAGTATATGTTTCTTAAACTGCAAGTCTGTGTCCGTCTCGACACCAAGATTTTTTTCCACTTTAGTACATACTAAACCAGTAGTTTTTACATTTGCTTCCAACTGAGCTCTACGTTTGCCAAATATAAAAACAGAAGATTTCGTTGGATTCATAGATAATTTATGCCTTGTAGACATTTCGACTAGTCATTGCAAATCATTATTAATAATATCATTTGCCCGATTCAGATCGTTATGAGAAAATGAACAATGTATCTGAGTGTCGTCCGCGTATAAATGTACTTTACAATGATTTAAACAGTTTACAATATTACACGTGTATATGCAAAAACAACATCGGTCCAGAGACTGATCCTTGTGGTACTCTCCACAATATGTTTCCATAATTTGATTCACCATTACCTGTTTCTATAAACTGAGGTCTATTATTCAAATAACTCTTAATAAAATTAATAGCACTCTCCGAAAACCCAGCATAATGTAAAATAGCGAATAAAGTTTGCGCTCTACCAAATCACTCAATTAATTTTTAACTCAGAATTTTTAAAAAACTGACAAAGCCTCATTCTCCTCCGGAAATAATTCCGATGAACTCATGATATAGCCTTTAACAGCACGCGGCTTCTCACCCTGTAAAGCCGCCGACAAGTGGATTAGAAAACCGCAGAACAAACCAAGGCATACTGGGATTGGTAATACCGATAAGGAATTCAAGCTTGCGATCAAGCCCAAATCCCGAGCGGCCTTCCTGCACCATGCTGGAATACAAAAGTAACGTTTTGACCAGAGAGTTACATTTGTTATAAATGTTTTCACTTCCAGGGACATCTTTTATTCTCCTACTGCCTCATTTCTAACGTCATACGAGACATCGGTTTTAAAAATGATCGGATGGACGGTAGTTTGGGTGATGGACCGAAACAATAAAATGCAATTATTTCTTTCGATATTAACTAGATTTTCTGATTAATTCAGTTCACTATTATTTGGTTCGTAGCAGGATCTCTGCGATAAGAAATATGTTTAAAATACTCAACAACTTAAATTAACAAAAATGAGAATTCTAGTGATATTCAAATTTCTCGAAAAATTTCATAGGTAGCATAAATCAAAAAAATTCTTATAGAGCCCAGAATTCCCGTAAAGAAAGTCTCGAGTCCCGGTACCATATCGTAGTTATTTATAGTTGACATTTAACGTCGGGAATAGCGCTTTAAGTGGCTGTCTCTGTGTCAAATTTTGAAATATTTTTTATGATTAAATATTATCAAAAAAATAAGTTTGTAAACAATCACAATAATAAACTATAATGTCACGAATTAGAAAGCCTTTTACCGGAAATGATTGGTTCGATCCATGAAATCGATAGTTTTTTTTTGTGACACAGACACAATTTTTGTATTTTGGAGATAGAAAAAAATTGTGACGTGGTGGGCAAAACTGACACCAGACTCGAATTCAGCAAGCAAAAATACACCGGAAATGATTAATCTGGTCCATGTAATCGACAATATTTCTTTTGAATGCCTTTGTAAAAAAACAATTTGTATAAGGTAAATTAAAAAAATTTTACTTTAGAAATTTTTTATACAGTGATTGTATGTTGGCTTGTTAAATTCTAATCCAGTATAAGTTTTGCTCAGCACGTCACTTTTTCTTTCTATCCTCAAAAATAGTTGGAAAAATGCAATTTTTGCATTTTTGACAAATTCCTCCAGTGTTGTCCTGCTTGGGGGATATATTAATGCCACACCACATCCACGGCTTTTATTTTATTTTTTTGCATTTTATTGCACTCCGTTTCATTTTATTTTACTCCTCATCATCCCGTGTGGTCTAAGTGGGGCTTTGCTTTGCCCATGGTCCAAGCAGTATTTATATGGTTCCGGTTAGTGTCCTCCAATTCTGAGCATTGCTGTCCAGCACCGACCCGGCGAAAACACCCTACTGTGCAAGATATTGACAACTCTCTGTTGCTCACTCAAATAAGTGCCCTATGATTACTTTTTAACCGTTTTCCTTTGACATATGTATATACTGCCTGCTACTTACTTTTTTTTATATATACATGCATAATAGTTTTTAATTTAAGTTCTTCCGTGATAGTTTTTAATTAATAGAGAGCAGCAACCCTCATATATTTCATCAATTTGTAGATATTAGTCTTTGTTGATACGATATGTTAAATTCAACAAATTATGCGTATTGAACATTTTTGATATAATATACTCTTAGCATTCAAGTCATTGACTAATTATTTATGTGTTTACCACCTAACTATCTTACCCGTTCTGCCCCCCCACCCTCCTCGACGAGCTAGCAAGTGTGTATTTCCTACTTTTTTTTCCGAACTGCACACTATAATAAACATTTGCTACGAGTACCGGAGAGGCACCCATCAAGCCCACTCATCCATCGTTTATAAACTAATGATAATAATAGAATTATAAATTTAAATAAACCAATTTTTATTTTTTTATATCCACGCCCTTTGCCATGTAGCAAATCATTTGTTAAATAAACAATAAATAACTAGACACAACTTTTTTCTTTTCTTTTGTACTGGCCAAGAGAAATCATTAATTTCAAGTATAAAATGATTTCTTAATATGTCATTTAAAGATTTGAAAAATTAAAATATTAATTATGAACAGAAATAAATATTTCCTTACTTTTTATTGGGTATTTTGCCACTGAAAAATATTTAAAAAATTTTAATGAAAAAACCTCTGCGCCAAACGGATCAGACAGAGGTTGGTTCTTGAATACTTAACCGTTTCAAAAAGTCTCACACCTAAAAATATATAAACTAGAACAATGTTATAAACTAAAAACTGAAAATGAGAGCTATAGGTAGTTAACGTTTCGGAAGGAATATACTTCCGTTCTCAAAACTTTTTTGGCCGTCAACCAGTTCTTTGTTTATGTATTTCCATAGCCTTAGCCCATCCTTAGAGACGAAGTAAGTAAAAATAAGATAAATATAATTCAATGTCTCACGTGACTATGGAAATACATAAACAAAGAACTGTCTTGGTTGACGGCCAAAAAAGTTTTGAGAACGGAAGTAGATTCTCTTCCGAAACGTTAACTACCTATAGCTTTCATTTTCAGTTTTTAGTTTATAACATTATTCTAGTTTATATATTTTTAGGTGTGAGACTTTTTGAAACAGTCAAGTATTCAAGAACCAACCTCTGTCTGATCCGTTTGGCGCAGAGGTTTTTTCATTAAAATTTTTTAAATATTTTTCAGTGGCAAAATACCCAATAAAAAGTAAGAAAATCTGAATATGCCACAAATAAACAATTACAAACAATAAATGTTTTTAGGAATAAAATTCTTTCTTAAAATTCATAAAATCACCGACTTTCTGAAATACAAACATTTTTGCAAACCTGCTACAGATGCTTTTGCATATAACAACTATTTAAACAAAGCAATGAAAGCATTCAATTTATGTTCGTTGTTTGACAGAATATAGACATAATTTTGTTGAAGAAAACACTTTAATATTATAATATAATAAAAACATTTTCTTTGGCAATATTACATATTAATAATAATTTGTTATCTTATCTTATATTAGAAAATTGTTATTTTTCTCTATTTACCTCTCCTTACCCCCCACTAGTTCAACGGAATCATGTCAAAATACAATTTAGTTTCAGATGTCGCTATGATACATACGTGTACCAAATTTCAAGTGAAAATCTCAGTTTAATTTTGTCAACTTTTTTAATAAGGGAGTGGGGGGTGGTGAGGAGATGGAAAATATTAAAAAAAAATTTTAAGGCCTTTGCTTTTAGTATATACACCAAATCCCAAATTTCTGTAGTCTTATCAACCTGCTTGGGGGTTGTAAGGGGTTGACAAGTATTATAAAAAGATCTGAGGTCTCGGCGCTAGTACATACACCGAATTTCAAGTATTTGTACTCTTACCGCTTGCTTTATTTATTTTCTCCTATTTACTCTTATTTAACCTCCAACTTTTCAACGGAATAATCCAAAAAATATAACCTAGTTTCAGATGTCATTATAATATATACGTACGTATATCAAATTTCAAGTGAATATCTCAATTTTATTTTATCAACCCCTTTAATAATGGAGTGGGGGGAGGGCGTTGGGGGGGATGGAAAATATTATAAAAAAATTTGAGGCATTGGCTTCTAGTACATACACCAAATTTCAAGTTTTTGTAATCTTACCAGCTTACTTTATTTATTTCCCCCTACTCACCCCTATTTACCCCCAACCCTTCACCGGATATATTCAAAAAAATAATCAGACCGACAGACAGACGACAGACAGACCGACAGAGAGACCGACAGACAGAAATATTTTTTTCGCTCAAATTTAAAATCTCGACGGTTCATGACATTCTAAACCTATTTCAAGAAAAGAAAATTCGATTTTTTTTTTAGAATTACTATATTTCCAATCCACTAGGTGTATGTGGAAGTAAAACTTCTTTCTTTTTCTTTCTTCTTTGATGGCAATATCGACATTTAGGTATCTTATTCAATACCCTTGTTTTATTCCTTTTGTTTATGAAGTGATTCCAACCGCTGCCCACCATGTTGGTCTTATTAAATGCCCTGAAAGGCTCGTGGGCGAGAAGTGAGTTCTCCTTGTTTGATTTCCTTACTAACCTTCCTCTTATAAAAATGAGGAACGCAAGTGAGTCTTAATTTTTTTTTTTTTAACTTACAAATTTTGCTAGGATTGTTTTAAGTAATTTTCTATTTTCGTTAAAGTTATAATGCATAATTAGGTGTCTGTAACGGATACCTTGGTATCGTAGGTAGTTATATGTTCGTGACCAAAACACTTTACTTGTAAGGCCAACTGAGGAATTTTTTTTTTTTTTAAAATTGCATTTTGTAATTTATTTTACCTTCCAGGGATATTCATTCCGAATCGAGTGAGCCATCTCCCATATTTTCTTCGCTGTTGGATAAAAATCGTTAATATTAAGTCCTCGCTTAAACTATCAGATACTCTGAATATACCTATTGGACTTTCACCGGCGCATCCGCCATATGTTCAAATATTTTTGCTCACCTTATAGCACATGGAAGTATTAAGAGACCGTACCGAGTCATACTATATAATTTGTAAAATATTTCCATAGAAATCGCTTAAGCGATTCCAAAGAGATTAATACACAGACAGAAAAGAAACATGTGAACGGGTCGAACGGAGAACCTGATTACTTAAAAATTATTACAATCGGTTAAAAGTTGGCCAGCTGCTGTTAAAAATATACGTTTTTGTGAAATCCAAAATTGAAAATGTATTGCCTCTTTCATGCTGTGTTCTGCCAAAAAATATTTAAGTTTTCTTTGTAACTTTCGAATGATAATTGTCAATAAAAATAATTTATAATAATATTTGCTATAAGCGATCACTTTAACAAATAACTTTTTAAAGAATCTGAGTACTTCGCTTCTGTATATATACACCAAATCCCCAGTTTACGTACTCTTACTAGCTCGTTTTACTTATTTTCCGGGAATTAGCTATAAATAATGTAGTTCCAGATCTCGTTAAAATACATACGTGTACCAAATTCCAAGTCAATATCTTAAACTGTTCTAGAGAAAACGTCCGAACAAAAAAAATTACAGACTTAACAAGCGACAGACCAACTGACCAATTTTGTTTTTCGCTCAGATTTTAAATCTCGAAGATATGATTTGTGGTTTCGCTCAAAAATAGAATTATAAACGTGCATTCATAAAAATTCGCCAAGAATGCCTTTTAATTTTGGAAACATTTTATTACAAAGTCCACGTCAAGACAAAATTTGAAATAAAATTATTTATTAGGATGATAAACTGATGAAATTTCAAAAATTTCAACGGTGCATTTTCTGGCCGTTGATGAGATCATTGATTGATTTTTTAAATTATAAGGATTTTTTCAACAAAACAAATATTACCCCATTTTTGCTGGCTTTGAATTTTTTGTGGCTAACCTAGTGGACAAGAAGTACCAGTCTAGAAATATTTATGTAAAATGAAATATATTTTATTTTAATTGCATAAGAGATTCTATTATAAATAGAGTATAAAAACGGAGTATAAAAAGGGACATATTTTTTGTAACCACGGCTGGCCGCTGGATATCACGGGTCGAAGTCTGAATTAATCTTATTTTGTACAATAAAGACACAACTAAGTTTATTCCGAATTTAAATTATCCAAATTGATAATACCCAAAAATTTTATCGATTCTGCATAACCATATGTTATTTTTACAATGTGTTTAGTCTGATTGGAACAGTGAATAGTATATTGATTAAAAGCGGACAAATTAGAAAAGTGTTTTTTCAAGCGGAAGCAAGCTGCAGGAGTTAGATGCACAAAAATCACCAGTGTATTTACTTAGTTTGTAAAATCGGAAAAATATCAACGATTTGTATAGCTTTTTTTACCATTTTTAATTATGTTTGCGGATGATAATTCCTACTTGTGCCGTACTGAAACAGCTATAATTGATGTATAAACTTCGGTAACAAAGTTTGCTGATCACTTTAAATCGAATTCTTAAATATATCCAAAATTACTTTCATTAAATTTTCTCCTAGGCATAATACAGATGATAAAAGTCACTTAATAAAAATAGCTGGAAAATCTATAAAACAAGTCTGTCATACTAAATTTTTGGGAATATTCATAGACAATGCATTCAATTGGGATAAACATATTGAAAAACTTTCTTCTGTCTCTTATGGATTGTATAGTTTATCCAAAATATCAAAAAGGGGAACTGTCTTGGCATATTACTATACAAATTTTATTTCAAGGGCAACATTGGAATTCCTTTTTTGGGGCTTTTCAGTTACTTGGAAAGAATATTTAAACTACAGAAGAAAGCTGTAATAATAATAATAACGCTACGTCTACTCAGGGCACGATTCCAGGACCCAGTAGTCACTTACCCCACGGTGTGGGGAGTGGCTACCAGTACTACCAGCTCCCCTCGGTGAGGGTCGGAGCTACAGAAAAGGGTGACTGGTTTAAAATAAAATAATAATAATAATAATTGCCCGACATATGCAGTCTCGGCCTATATCCAAAGGCATGACGGAGCATTACGAGTGCTTTATTACCATTTAAGGCACTCGTATGGGATAGACGAGACACCAGTGCTGCCTTATGCTCCGGGGAATATCGAGTCCGTTGTGGGCAATGAGAAGTGTTTAATTTATTGGAACTACTCGTTTCCCACCGTTAGGCAAATACAATCCAACATGCCTGACGTAGTACTCCTCGATCACCAACTCAAGACAATGTTTGTCATGGAGTTCTCGGCTCCCGCGGAAAACAACATTGTGATTGAAGGAGGAGGAAAAACGGACAAAATATCGAGATTTGCTCTTCGAACTCCGCAGACTTTACCCAGACCATACTGTTAAGTTGGTGGTACTGATAATTGGAGCCCTAGGTGAGCCCTATATTTCGCGAGATACACGAGCAGCGAAGCAGTAAAAAAGGTGTGGCAGGCTGCAAAGAGAACCTATTGAAAGACCGCTGTATTGCTCAGGATTCACAAGCGTAATCTATCAATGGCGTGCATCGATTACCGTAAGACATTCGATACAACATCACATGCATTTTTATTACAACTACTACTACTCCAATGCATTGCGGTACCCGCCCCAATATTGAGATGCATTGAACAACTTTTTTATTACAAGTACATTACAAACAGCAATTTATAAGGCAATGTTTAGCCACATGGCTTTTCTTACACTTAACCTTATAAATCACTTACCTAACTGATCAGGTTAAAAATAAAACATTAAAATACAAAAATACAATACAATATTAATATAATCCAATGTAATAGGGGGACGGTATACACTTTATAAAATATATTCATAGAAATACTAAAAAATTAATTACTCAAAATAACTAAATAAAAGAATCAATAATAAATTCAGTATAAAATAGTGCCCAAGAATATATTCTAGTTTTTGTTGGAATTAATAAACCAGGCTTTGATTTTTTTACAGAAATATCAACTGTCGATAGATTTTTATATATGGGATCAATAAGGCTGCGGATGTGTAAGAAAGCTACGTTGGAAGAGGGCAGTACGATGTTGTGGCACTTTTAGCACGTACCAATGTCTGATGTTTACAATATGTACTGACGATCTGAAAGTTAACTTGTCTCTCAAGTACCTTCGAACAGAATATTTTATTAAACAAATAAGAAAACTGCATAGTGAAGTTTAACAAGTTGTTCCACCTTTATCCAACGCAACTCAACATATTTGCTTGAAACATGATCAAATGTTCTTAAGTTGTAAATAAAACGACAACAACAGTTTTGCAAAATTCGATTTTTTGTATCTTGATCCAGGCAATAAAAATACATAAAATTGCAATAATTGAATACAGGCATGACTAAAGTTTCACAAAGTTTTTTACGTTGTTTAAATATGCGAATACTATACTTCCAATCCACTACGTGGATGTGGAAGTAATAAATGACGTTGAATTAGCTAATCATGATTTTTATAAAAAACTTTATGCCATCTTTAATGATAATATCTCATCTTACAATACGCATAAACGCAAGTATCCAACCTGGCATGACTCTAATATTATAAAAAATATAAAGGAAAAGTCAGACTTTTTGAAAAGTATAAGAAAACCTGTGGTGACAATATCTTATAAGAATTTCGAAGACTTCGATCAGTAATAAAAGAACAAATAATTAGTGCATATAATAATATAATTATATTGAGAATATTCAATCATCAATCTCTCATGACCCTCAGTTATTCTGGTCATATTTTCATTCAAAAAGGGAATCTTCTAGAATTCCTGGTAAAATGACATATAGGAATATAATTTACGATAAACCGCAAGATATTGTGTGAAATCGTTTATTCGTTACCTATGGATGACGAAGTAAGTGTTAATCAAATTTGTGATTGTTATGAAAACATTAATTTTGAAATTATATCTAAAAATGAAGTCATAACTGCCATATGAAAATTAAAAAATAAAGTGACCTCAGATCCTGACAATATACCATCCTTTATTATTAAGGATTGTGCTAATGTTTTAGCTGGACCTTTGTGCATACTATTTAATCTTGCTTTGAAACAAAAGCTATTTCATAGCTGCTGGAAGAAGGCCAAAGTTTGTCCAGTATTTAAGAATGGTGATAGAGCAGCTATTAATAATTACAGGGCTATTTCCATTCCTTCAAATTTTTCTAAAGCCTTTGAAATTATCCTGTATGATCGCATTTACTTGTCTGTTCGTAATCAGATATCAACTTACCAGCATGGATTTATGAGAAACAGATCAACTGTTACAAATTTAGCTGTTTTTACCCAATATGTGTCAAATGTATTGGATGAGAAGGGACAAGTAGATGTCATTTATATAGACTTTTCAAGGCCTTTGATAGAATAGACCTCCGCGTTTTACTGAAAATACTGACAAAATTTGGCTTTCATACCCAAGCCATAGAATTTTTAAAGTCTTATTTATGTAAGAGACAGCAATATGTTACGTACAATGGTTTCAATTTACGTCAATATTATGTTATCTCTGGTGTCCCTTAAGGATCTAACCTTGGCCCTCTTTTGTTTCTTCTATTTATTAATGACTTAGATGATGTTATTGACTGTTCTAAACTCTTCTATGCTGATGATTTAAAAATATATTCAGTAATAACTTGCATTGATGACTGTAAAATGTTGCAATGTGAACTGGATCATGTCCAATCTTGGTGTACAGATAATAAATTACATCTCAATATCTCGAAATGTAAGATCGTGAGCTTCACAAGGAAACAATTTACATACGAATACGCATACAATATCGATAACAAAATATTATCGCGCTGTAACTCTTTTAAATACTTAGGTGCAACGTTTGATTGCAAGCTCTCTTTCAATGATCATATAACTTTAAAAGTATGTGATGCTATGAGGTTTTGTGGATTCATTGTAAGGAATTGTAAAGCCTTTACTGATATTGACGCCTTAAAGGTTTTATATTTCACTTATGTCCGATCCAGGCTTGAATATGGTGTTTTAATCTGGTATCCATATTATGCTTGTCAAAAGCTGAAAATCCAACGGGTTCAAAGAAGATTTTTAAAATATCTGACATTTAAAATAGATGGTATTTATCCCGAAAGAGGAATAAGTTATAACCACTTATCTGATAGATTTAATATCATCAGCCTAGATCTAAAGAGAACTTGTATGTCATTAATATTTTTGTTTAAGTTTTCGAATAATATGATTGGCTATCCTGATTTACTTCACGATATTAATCTTCAAGTGCGTAGGTCTAACATAAGACAGAATCTAACATTTAGATGTAAAATATCTCGAAGGAATATTCTAATGAAATCTCCTATACACTTTAGGTGTCAAAATTTTAACAGATTATGCAATTTGTGTGACATTAACCATTGTTCGGTCAATTAATTAGTAGAAGTGGCTATTGAACATCTGGATGATAGAAATCTGCATGATACTTAGTAATCTTTAAATTGTAAAATTACAAACTGCAACTATTTGAATACAGTTAGTAGAATGTACATGTTTATACTTTTATAGTTCTCTTAGTGTTATTCACATTGTCCTGTAAATGGGTTTTCTGTTGGGCAATAAAGCTATTATTAATACTAGCAAAATTAATAATATATTTACTCTAATTGTATTAATCAACAAGATTAACTGGACGTGATAAACTAGTAATAGTTCAATAATAATTCAATAATATTAATACTTGTAATTACACTTGGCAATTGTATTTGGCAGTTGTATATCTTGTAATTATACTTGTAATTAGTAGTAAAACTCATTTGGGAAGAAAAAATTGTTATCAGAATGTTCTTCAGAATTATGGTTATCTTTAGTTACATTAAATTAGCAGAATTAAAAAATATGGATGAAAGCCTTTAAATACTAATGAGAGGAATTAATTGACTACATTTAATTACCATTTATTAGATAAATCACTAAGAGAAAATTTGATAAGACCAAAAGAGACACCTCGGGTGTCGAAATAATTATCAAAAACTTTGAGTCTAAATTAGGCTGCGGCAGAATTGGAAATGATCTACTCTGCTCTAGGCCAGTTAATAAAAATTAACATGCTGTTACCATATTTTATAAAATAAAAAAGTATTTTGATCCAAATTCTATGTAACCCACAATACTTCTTGCTATATAATATTTGGGACATAATTAAGAAATAGGTGCTGTGATATACAGATATATTAGCTATTAGAAGGAAACTCCTGTGTTCTACGACAAAAAACTAGAATACAAAGAGAGTTGTATGGTTTAAATGTGAAAATATAATACATGTGCACATTTCTAAATTTAATCAGACTGAATATCATAATTTAATGCTTGGGCTTTAGTTACTAGAGTATGGTAAATACCTGTACATATTTCTCAAAAATTAAGCTGTTTATTAGAATTTAATAGAATTACTTAAAGTTCCCAGATATACGCAACAATAAGTTATCAAACTATGTTGAATGGCGAAAATATATTGGAATAAAATTGTATAATAGAATCCCAAATTTCTTAAAGTATGGAAAATGCTAAACATAAACATTTATAAATGAAACAAAAAAAAAACTTGACAACAAAATGTTTTTATTCAGTTGATCTATATTTGAAACGTAAGTAGGTGGTTTCTATAGTTTAGTTATGGTGTATTACTCTATACATATTTACATCTATAACACGTCCCTTGACTTTTTACCTGCTTTTATGTACTAATGAGAGCACTTGATTCACTAGTAAGGTTTATTTTGTGACTAATCCTGTACCAATGCGATCTTTTGAATAGTAAACGATTATTATTATTATTCCTGTTCTTCCATATGCCGTATTGCTGTTGAAACTATCTCCCGATCTATTAAAAATGGCAGGACAATTCAAAATAAATTTCACAATGCGAAGTGGTCAAAGTTGTAATCCCTATCCATTTTTCCATTGGTTGTTCAAACCCCGCGGGAATGGTGAATTCGTTACTTTTCTTGTAACAGTCGCGCTAGTATAACGCCTGTCTGTAATATTTTCCATAAATCATCGACGCTGGACCTGACCTGTCGGGGTGTGTAAGAAAGTTTAGATGGGCTTAACAGTTTCTCGCTTGGATGGAAACATATGAAAACATGAAATGAATTATTATTAGATCCTTGGAGCCTTGGGAGTGCGGCCCACACGTTACCCTCATACAAATATATAAATGATTGATCCTCATCAAAAAAGCGTTATTTGGTGGTTTCAATTATCGGGGTTGATTTATGTTTTACTTCAATTTCCTTAAAAACTCTATTTAATCGCGAATTCAAACTCTGTGTACCAACAACCGTTATGTTCAAGAAATGGCGAAGGATCCGGTGTAATTAAAATACTAAGGTACTTAAGGTTTTTCTGAAATAGATCAGTGACTTTAATTTATAAAAGTGTTGTTGCTCTTAGCACGCCGTTTTTTGTGAATATAGAGAAAAATTATCCACATTACAGGAAAAATACTGTTGAAGTAATTCACCCGTCGCAAAATTACCACAAAATTCATAATTGTTTATAAGCCTTTTTCTTTATAACTTCCGTTCTATCTTCCGATTTGAACTTTCCAAAGCCTACTTTACTCGGGAATACAAGTACTTTTAAAAGAAATTGGTCCCATTAGGCTTCAATGATAAAAACTATGACTTCCGTCTGTCTGTCTGTCTGTTGGTGCATTAACTAAAAAACTACTTGACGGAGAGCAGTCAAATTTGGTAGGTAGTTAACCCTACTGTCAGCGAAGAACTGGTAGAATTTTCACTGAAAAATATACAGGGTGGACCGTCTAAGCGGAATAAAAAGTGAAAAAAAATTGTTTTTGCTCAAATTTAAAATTTCCACGTTTCATGACGCGCTAAACCTATTTCAGGAAAAAAAAAATTTTTGAAAATTTTTACTTCCCTCGCATACCGAAGGGAAGTATTGTATTCGAGAAAAAATCACCCTCCGAGATTTTTTCGGATTCTGACGTTTCAGAACACGTAGATTCCGAAAATATAGGTTTTTCAATTCCGTCAGTCTGTCTGTCTGTCTGTCTGTCGGTCTGTCTGTCTGTCTGTCTGTCTGTCTGTCTGTTGGTGTATTTACTAAAAAACTACTTGACGGAGAGCAGTCAAATTTGGTAGGTAGTTAACTCTACTGTCAGCGAAGAACTGGTAGAATTTTCACTGAAAAATATACAGGGTGGACCGTCTAAACGGAATAAATAGTGAAAAAAAATTTTTTTTGCTCAAATTTAAAATTTATACGTTTCATGACGCGCTAAACCTGTTTCAGGAAAAAAAAATTTTTGAAAATTTTTTTCAAACATTTTTGAAAAAATTTTTACCAAGATGAAAAAAATTTTTTTTTGCTCAAATTTAAAATTTCCACGTTTCATGACGCGCTAAACCTATTTCAGGAAAAAAAATTTTTTGAAATTTTTTTTCACATTTTTGAAAAAATTTTTACCAAGTTGAAAAAATTTTTTTTTTGCTCAAATTTAAAATTTCCACGTTTCATGACGCGCTAAACCTATTTCAGAAAAAAAAAATTTTTTAAATTTTTTTCAAACATTTTTGAAAAATTTTTTACCAAGATGAAAAAAAATTGTTTTTGCTCAAATTTAAAATTTCTACGTTTCATGACAGGCTTAACCTATTTCAGGAAAAAAAATGTTGAAAATTTTCTTCACCTATATTTTTGAAAAAATTTTTACTACTAAAATGAATTTTTTTTTCTTTCTTCAAATTTAAAATTTTCACGTTTCATGGCATTCTAAGCCTGATTAAAAAAAAAAGTTTTTTGAAATTTTATCACAAGATAGAATTTTTCTTTCTTTGTTCAGATTTTAACTATCCACGTTTCCATGGCATTCTAAAACTATTCAAACAAATTTAAAAATGTTTTTGAAGAATTTTTTAAAAAATTTGAAAACATTTTTAATCCATTTATGTATCACTACTATAGAACAGACGAAAAAATTTTTTTGCTCAAATTTAAAATTTCCACGTTTCATGATATTCCAAACCAATTTCGGAAAAGAAATTTGCAACATTTTGTTACCAGTTTGGAAAAAAATTTAACACCAGAATGCTCAAATTTAAATGACATTCTAAACCTAGGTATTTCAGAAAAAAAATTTTGAAAATGTTTTTCACCAACATTTTTCAAAAAGTTTTTACCACTAAAATAGATCGAATTTTTTTTTATTTGCTCAAATTTAAAATTTTCACGTTTCATAGCATTCTAAACCTATTTTAAAAATACATCATTTTTAATTTTAAAACTTGTTTTAGCACTACTATAGAACAGAAGGAAACTTTCCTTTTTGCTCTAATTTAAAATTTCTACCTTTGACATTTTAAACCTATTTCAGAAGAAAAAAATTTGAAAATTATTTTACCATCTTTTGAAAAATTAAAAAAAAATGAAATTTTTTAACCACCACTATACTTCCACTCCATTACGTGAATGTTGGATTGAAAATGTGACAGATGGCAATAACATCTGGCATATGCACCTATTATACTTTTATTGAAAAATGTACAGGGTGGTCATCCCAAGAAATAATTCAGTCATGGTGGACATTTGTAAAGGTATTTGCGCAAGCCTGCCATATGTGGCACCTGCTATTTAGTATTGAACTTTTGCTGTTGGATGAGCAATCTGTATATTTTTTTGACCAAAACTTATCAAGTTTTCTTTGTAATAATAGCAATAACTACTCCGATTATTATTCTCAATGTCATTTCGTAATTATTATTTATTATATATTATATTTTTTAGAGACTGCCATGAACGAGGGAAGTTCTGTGTAAATACCTTTACCGATTTTTTTCAATCATTTTTGAAAAAAATTTTACCACTAAAAAAAAATTTTTTCTTTGTTCAAATTTCCACGTTTCATGGCATTCTAAACCTATTTAAAAGTAAAAAAAAATTTGAACATTTTTTACAAACATTTTTGAAAAAAATTTTACCACCAAAATAGATGAATTTTTTTTTTTCTCAAAATTTAAAATTTCCACGTTTCATAGCGTTCTAAATCTATTTAAAGAAAAATAAAAAAAAATTTAAAAATTTTTGAAAAAATTTTACCACAAATAGATGGAATTTTTTTTTCAGATTTAAAATTTCCACGTTTCCATGGCATTCCAAATTTATTAAAACAAATTTAAAAATGTTTTAGAAAAATTTAAAAAAAATGAAAACATGTTTATGTAATCTATTTATCACCATTATAGAATAGACGAAATATTTTTTTTGCTCAAATTTAAAATTTCCACGTTTCATAACATTCTAAACCTATTTCGGAAAAAAAAATTTGCAACATATTTTCACCAATTTGGAAAAAAAATTTAACACTAGAATAGACAGAAAACATTTTTGAAAATTTGTTCTATATTTTAATTACCACTATACTTCCACTCCATTACGTGAATGTGGGATTGAGAATGTGAGAGATGGCAATAATATTTGGCATATCCTATTATATACTTTTATTGAATAATGGCATCCCAAGAAATAATTGAGTCATGGTGGACATTTATAAAGGTATTTGCGCAAGCCTTCCATATTTGGCACCTGTTTAGTATATTGAACTTTTGCTATTGGATGAACACTCTGTATATTTTTTTGACCAAAAGTTATCAGGTTTTCTTTGTAATAATACCAATAATTATATTCCGATTAGTATTCCCAATGTCATTTCGTAATTAATAATTTTTTGAGTGACTGTCATGCACAAATAACGAGGGAAGTTCTGTGTAAATAGCTTTACCGATTTTTTAATAATATTTTTCAACCCACAACCACCCTTGCTTCATTATTGAAGGGGTTGATAAAATAAAATTGAGATATTCACTTGAAATTTGGTACACGTATGTATTATAACGACATGTGGAACTAGATTATATTTTGAGATGATTCCGTTGAAGGGTTGGGGTTATTAAATATGTTAGTGAAATAAAATGGAGATGTTCCCTTGAAATCTGGTATAAGTATATACTATAATGACGACAGAAAGTAGATTATATTTTGATATTATTCCGTTGAAGGGTTGAGGGTTAAATATGGGAGTACAGGGAAAATAAGTAAAGCAAGCTGGTAAGAGTACAGAATCTTGAAATTTGGTGTAAGTACTGGAAGCCAAGGCCCCAAAATTGTTTATATTTTTCATCCTCCCACCACTCCCCTCTCCATTATTAAAGGGGTTGATAACATAAAAATGAGATGTTCGCTTGAAATTTGGTATACGTATATATTATAATGACATCAGGAACTAGATTACATTTTGGGATTATTCCGTTGAAGGGTTGGAGGTTAAATAGGGGTGAACAAGGAAAAATAAGAAAAGCAAGCTGGAAAGAGTACAGAAATTTCAAATTTGGTGTATGTGCTAGAAGCCAAGGCCTCAGAAGTTTTTATAATATTTTTCAACCCCCCCCCACCATTACTCCATTATTAAAGGTTGATACAATGAAATTGAGATATTCAGTAGAAATTTGGTAGGCGTATGTATTATAACGACATCCAGCACAGGATTACATTTTGATATGATTTAGTTGAATGGTTGGGGGTTAAATAGGGGTAAATAGGGGAAAATTAGTAAAGCAAACTGGTAAGAGTGCAGACATTTGTGATTTGGTGTATATACTAGAAACCATAGCCTTCGGTTTTTTATGGTATTCTCCAACCCCTACTTCCTTATTAAAAGAGTTGATAAAACTAAATTGAGATTTTCACTTGAAATTTTGTACAAGTATATTATTATGTTTTTCAGTTTGTGTTATTTACTATGTTACACTACCAAAATTATTTATAATAGCAAAAACAGACTCATAAACACAATAACTTTAATAGCATGAGGTCTACTCGGTGTAAACTTACTCTTTCATGGTTCATGTAAGTTCCTTAGCATCAAGTGATCTGAAAGCTTAGATTTCAATGAAACACTTTAAAAGTTTCAATACACAAATATATTAACAAGAATATTACGATTTTCCTGGGATGGAAATAATAAAATTGACAAAACCTGAAAAAGAAAATACTGATAATCTAAATAAAATTTATAAAATAATTTGGCCTTTTATTTATTTATCTTTGTTAATTTGAATTTGTTTTACTTTCTTGTCTGAAAGATTTTGGTTTTACCATGGTTTTTTTTTAATCTGTATGAGATCATTTACCTGATCCGTGTTTTCCAAACAAACTTCCACTCTTCTTATGGATACTTGATACTCCTTATAAAGGTAAACCGTTACCTTCTTGTAGCACTAGTTTAAAATATTTCGATGCACAAATTTTGGTTTTCCTAGACTAGATATTGGTTTGCAAAGTTTTGTTCTTGTTGCTACTTACAACAGAAATAGAAAATCTCTTAACTTTTCCACTTTAACCACTAGACTATCATTTTGTGTGTAAATATTTGGAATATTCAAATTTAAGGTTTTCTACTTTCTTGGCTTTCTTTGACTACTTGTAACAGGTGTTTACTAACCTACATCCACTTTTAATATCTTTTTCAATATAATTTCTTCCTTTTTATCGTACTCTTTAACCAAAAATCTCCTTCTTAATTTTGTTGATGATGCTGCTCTCTTAAATTTTTTTATCAACAAACTTTTTCATTACTAAGAACTTATCTGTCCAATTTGACACTTTTATAAGAATGAACTATTTTGATTTTATTTTGTAAAATTAGGAAACTTTTGTCTTAATTTATTATACTTATTATTGATTATATGTTTAAACTACAGTTGTTATCTTCATTTTAAGCTTATTCCAAATCTTTTGATATACTGATTGTAGATTTTTCTGATATTTAAGGAATTTTCCTTTCTCGCGTAATTTTCACAATCTTTTTTAGAACTAATCTTATTCCTATAAATTCTCATCCCAGGCTATTAACTATCTTAAATAGAAGACAATTTTACCCCTATTACTTGTTTAAATAACATTTAACTAATATTAACATTGAAATATTTTTAGAGAAATTGGTACCAACTTTATATATTGGTAAAACTATATCTTATGAAATTCAAAAGAAAACAACTTAAATCTAATATGTGGATCTCTGTCCTACAACATATCGAACACTTCATCAATTAAATGTTTATGATTTAGCAGATATTGCCATAAAAAAGTGAGGTTATACCTACGAATGCTTTTTAAAATTATCACTAAATTATGTTTCGTATACGTGTTTCATTGATAAATAATATTTCTTACTTTTCAATATTTGTCTGGGATGTGGACCGAGTTATCACCACAATATATTATGACGAGATCTTCAACTGGATTATTTTTTTAACATACCCGGTGAAGGGGTGGGGGTAAGTAGGGGAAAATAGGGGTAAATAGAGGGAAATAAGTAAATGTAGCTGGTAAGAAGCCAAGGGCTCAATTGTTTTTATAATATTTTCCATCCCCCCACCACCCTACATTATTAAAGAGGTTGATAAAATGAAATAGAGATATTCACTTGAAATTTGAGATTTGACATCAGTAACTAGATTATATTTTGGGATTATTCCGTTGAAGGGTTGGGGGTTAAAAAGGGGTGAGCTAGATAAAATAAGTAAGGCAAGCTAGTAAGAGTATTGTAACATATTTTGATACCTAAATATTAAAACATGTTATTCCGGTGCGGACGGCAGCCGATTTTTGTTGGAGAGCATAGGCCGTGGGTTAGGATTGTGTGTGGACACTCAAAAGGGCGCCACCGGCTGTGTGTTACGTAATATGATTTAAATAATTTTGCCAGCACGGAACAAAATTAAGTTACTAGCAACCATGCGATGGAATTCTCAAAATATCTCTATGATCTCAAAACTCTTACTTTACTCTATGAAATCTCAAAATTTAAACAAATATCAGGAGTACCAGTGCAAATAATAAGAACGTGTAGACATCAGACATTTATTAAAACACAGACATGAGATGTACTACAATAAAAAACAAATAGTTCCCCAATTGTTCCCTAAACTTAATCTACATGTGCAAAAGAAATGCAACATATATAATGACCCCTTCTAAAGTTATTTCAGTGATTTGACCTCTTTTTATAGAAATGCAACTACGCTTAAATGATACCAACAATGAGTTTTAGATTCACAACAGCGAGTTAAAGATTCACAATGGATCAAAATTACAGCTCATCAACAAAATATTACGTAACAAACAAGATCCTGTGAGCTAATTTTCGCAATGCTCGCTGTGTGCACTAGAATGTTACAGACTGATCTAAAAGAATATGTTCTATTAAAAATACTTCATATATGACATAGTAGAAAGTAAACTAGTATCACGTGGTACCATGCTCTACTTACAGTAAAAAATCTTAAGATACTTCATATACTAGGTGTGTAGTTGCAAAATCGTTGTGTAATTTACTTTAATATTTTGACAAAAAATCACTGAATGAAACTATAAGAATTTCTCTAAAATTATATGACTAAAATGAAACAATAAACCTGAGTGGAGCCTTGGCGTTTTCTCTGACGAGTGCAGCGTGACCTGTCATCACTTCTTAAGATGTTCTCGACGTTGCTTACGACTACGACTCCGTGTCACTCCCAAAACTCTGCCAAAATCTCTTGGAGACTGCTGCGGACAACTCTCCAACCAAAACTTCTCCAAAACGTTAGCAGGACCCACATAAACCAAACATCTGAGTAATAGACTTCCTCCTATTACTCCTCTAAATGCAGGGCCCCCTTACATAACCAAAATGGCAGCACCATTCATTCTGAACATGAACCTCTCCAAAATATATGCCTATACCAAGTATAAGCCTCTCCAAACATAACTTATTTTCAAAGGGCCAGTCCCTCCAAACATGTGCTTATACCAAACATAAGCCTCTCCAAAACATAACTTACTTTCAAAGGGCCAGTCCCTCCAAACATATACTTGTACCAAACACTCTCATATAGAGAGTATTACATAACTTCCGAAACACGTGGCGATCGGATCACGACAAGCAACAGAATTCCTTCCTGGAACTTACAAAATGCTTCTGGCAGGACGGTAAAGAAACACTGGGTACATCAAATCAAATCCCTTTTCAGTGTCAGCGATGTAAAACCCAAATTCTTCACTACCAAACCGGGACCGCCGCCATTCCGCTAATCTCGTCGCTCTCGAAGAACGAAAGTCAGACCAAAATCTCCTACCGTTCTCAGTGTTGCCAACTTGAGCATCTAGAGAACTCTTTCTCTAGCCAATAAAAATGCGCCAACAAAGGGCCTTGCATTTAAAGACTGAATTACACCATTGTGTAATATCCCAACTACAAGAATATGTGAATAACACCCCTAACTCGAAAGTATGCTTCAAGAAAATATGTTTACTACCCATAATTTCTCATTAAGATAGGCAACCATCCATTATCAGATTCTAGCTCGTGGGTTGCATACAAAAAAATGAATTAATCAAGGTTAATTTACAGTATTCAAACTGAAATTATTAATTTAACTTGATGTATCCTGGGATTTTTCGGTCATCTTTAAATGAAAATTCTTATATTTTTTTACGTTTCGGTTTTATTAACCATCGTCAGAGGAAAAACTACAATATTTATATTAACGTACAATTATTTTATGTGATTTTACAAATTTAATTTTATTACTTACAATTTAAGAAATTTTTTGTTTACACTATATTAACATTTTACGTTTATTTCTGTTGAAAGTTTTAATGCAACTAAATGCTGAACAAAAGTATTGCCTGCTTTCTGGTCTGTGTTATGTCACTATTGGTACAGTTTATTTAATTTATGGATGCTAGTTATGAGGTTTTCTCTAAAGGCTGGTGTGTGAAATATGATACTTTAAGAATTATCTTGCGGACTTGATGGAACGATGTAAAAATATATGTTGTTTAGTAATATCCCCTTTTTAGTTAATTTAACAAATTAAAGTATGTTTCACTTAAATTCTCTATATCAGTGCGGTTGTTTATTGCGTTGTTATGTCTTTTAATTTGTAACATTTCATGTATTGTCCTTCGATGAAAATTTGGTTCCTTTTGTAAAATTTTTGTATTGTCAAAGTTAAAGCTATGGTTATGGTCTAAAGCGTGTTTGGTAAGAGCTGTCGAGTTTTGATTTAGTGTTCTTATATTATATTTGTGTGTATATATTCGTTTATGCAGGTATTGTTTTGTTTGGCCAATATATGTACTATTACAATTATTACAGTCTATTTTATAAATTGCGTTAGTTTCGTCTTTTGGTTGTAGTTCGGGTTTTAGTTTTGTAAAGAATTTTTTTGTTGTAGTATAAGGTTTATGCGCTACTGTTATATTGTGTTTTTTTTTTATATAACAGTAGCGCATAAACCTTATACTACAACAAAAAAATTCTTTACAAAACTAAAACCCGAACTACAACCAAAAGACGAAACTAACGCAATTTATAAAATAGACTGTAATAATTGTAATAGTACATATATTGGCCAAACAAAACAATACCTGCATAAACGAATATATACACACAAATATAATATAAGAACACTAAATCAAAACTCGACAGCTCTTACCAAACACGCTTTAGACCATAACCATAGCTTTAACTTTGACAATACAAAAATTTTACAAAAGGAACCAAATTATCATCGAAGGACAATACATGAAATGTTACAAATTAAAAGACATAACAACGCAATAAACAACCGCACTGATATAGAGAATTTAAGTGAAACATACTTTAATTTGTTAAATTAACTAAAAAGGGGATATTACTAAACAACATATATTTTTACATCGTTCCATCAAGTCCGCAAGATAATTCTTAAAGTATCATATTTCACACACCAGCCTTTAGAGAAAACCTCATAACTAGCATCCATAAATTAAATAAACTGTACCAATAGTGACATAACACAGACCAGAAAGCAGGCAATACTTTTGTTCAGCATTTAGTTGCATTAAAACTTTCAACAGAAATAAACGTAAAATGTTAATATAGTGTAAACAAAAAATTTCTTAAATTGTAAGTAATAAAATTAAATTTGTAAAATCACATAAAATAATTGTACGTTAATATAAATATTGTAGTTTTTCCTCTGACGATGGTTAATAAAACCGAAACATAAGAAAATATAAGAATTTTCATTTAAAGATGACCGAAAAATCCCAGGATACATCAAGTTAATTTGATATCAACGGTCAAGAAAATACAAATATTTATTTAGAAATTATTAATGTAGATTTTTCAAATGCTGCAGTATACAAATTTGATATTTGGTGTATATACTAGAAGCGAAAACCTCAGGTTTTTTTTATATTAGTTTCCAAGTCCCCACCACTTCCACTCCCTTGTTACAAAAGTTAATATTATTAAATTGAGATTTTTACTTGAATTTGGGAAAATTTCCACACACTAGAGTGCAAATATAGTCAAGATGTTTCCTATAAAGAGACTTGGATGAAAAATCTGGATGGAGAAGTAGTGATTCCTTAGGCAGCGGTTTTTACATAGGTAATTTTATGCGAGTTATTCATTTAAGCAGTTCCCGACGGACTTATAATTTTTTTCTCGAATAATGATGATATCTGTAGTAAAACAAATAATGTAAAGTTGTGTCCAAAATATAACATTCAAAGCGGCATCCCTTAAGAATTACATCGCAGAGAGCCGCACGCTTGCAAACGAACACCTGCTTAATGCGTTCAGAACCGGATTCAAGATTTTTATGACTACATTTGTATTTTACTTGTCGTATGACAACTCTCCATTTAAATATTCATTACCACAAAAAACACTACTGGCAAATTTTCCAACTTAATCTCATTAAAATACTAGCACTACACTACAGTTTTTTTTTCTTCTTATCTGCAGTTTCAACCGAAAGAGCACGCACCACAAAAATAACAGAACATTAGGTTCATATTTATTCAGCGAATAAAAAATGGCCGTCAAAGGAGTCATCGTATGTGCTTTATAAATATGAACTCAGCTTTTTAGCATTTCTTTTATTACTGTCAAATATGTTTGTTTTTAAATGTTTTACTTCCCTCGCATACCAAAGGGAAGTATTGTATTCGAGAAAAAATCACCCTTCGAGGTTTTTTCGGATTTTCACGTTTCAGATCACGTAGATTACGAAAACATAGGTTTTCAATTCCGTCAGTCTGTCTGTCTGTCTGTTGGTGTATTATCTAAAAAAACTACTTGACGTAGAGCAGTCAAATTTGGTAGGTAGCTGACGCTGCTGTCAGCGATAAAATGGTTACACTTTCACTGGAAAATATACAGGGTGGACCGTCTAAATGGAGTAAATAATGGGAAATTTTTTTTTTTACTCAAATTTAAAATTTCCACGTTTCATGGCATTCTAAACCTATTTCAGAAAAAAAAATCAAAACTTTTTTTGGTCGGATGACACTTTAAAATGTTCTCCAAATGTACCTTCCTCGAGAGGTAAACGTATAATAATAGTACACACGGGTAATGAAGATGGATTTGTAAAAGGGTGTTTAATGCTTTCCGCAAAAAACATAGCAAAGTCATCGGCCGATTACCACCAAGATATGAACGCCACTTTGAAAAACGGTTTGCAGAAAAACTGTTGCGTAACATAAAGCCAAATTCGGCCATAGTGTTAGATAATGCCTCTTACCATTCGCGACAAGCTGAGAAAATACCAACTACTTCGACGCGAAAGTTTGAATTGAATTTAAAAAAAAAGGCGAAAAATTCAAACATTAAAAAAACATTTGCAATGGACGAATTTGCAGAACAATATGGTCATACAGTTTTAAGACTGCGAGTTAAATCCTATTGAAAAAATTTGGAGTGCATTAAAAAATTACGTTAGAAACACAAGCCCCCGACTTAGTCATAATGTAATACAACTTATTAGACAGTGGGAAGCCCATAGAAAAGCATTGGACGGGATGCGTGAACCATATTAAACAAAATTGAAAATCAATATTTTGCCACAGTTCCTCAACAACAACCAATTATAATAAATCCCAATGATTCCTCATCATCGTCATCTTCCGGGGAAGAAGAATAATTTAATTATTGGCGCATGCATTGCAGTAAGTAGGTTTAATGTAGATACCAATAATAATGTTGTCTTATACAATATACAAAAAGAAAGATTTTTTTGTCACATATACCAAAAAAAGAAACAACAATGTATTTTAGCTACACGTGCTTTGGCAATACACATGTATATATTAGAATTATACAACCATTGTTAGGTAGGTTCAATATAATGCTAGAATTAAATCCTAAATAAAACTAATGTAGGGTTGTTGTATTTTTATTTAATAATAGGTAGAACTGTGAAATCCAACATTTATGAAAGCAGGGAATATTTTACTTTCATTGTTTCATTACTTGCCAAACTCTGAAATTCTAACTCCGGCTCTGCAAGTCAACGTGGACTCTACATACTAGACTAATACGCATAATAAAATTGGACCAATCAGTAGATCTGTAGCAGAATTTGCCATCAATCAGATTTAGTGGGCGTAACTTATTTACTTCCCTCTGCGGTAGTTTATAAAAAAAACTACTTAATTTAATTTGTGGTCATTTTTTGTCACACCTCCAGACAATAGTAAAAAAAGAATAAAGGAAGCCGCAAATGCTCCTTATATTTTGGATTTGAGTTTACCTACCTACCTAAATAAAACCCACGTTACAACAATTTACAGAAAGAGAAATAGCCAGTATTTCGAGCCAGTGAATATAAATTCTTTGTTCCTTTTTAACGGTTTATTTTTTGTGTCGATGGTTTTTAAAACATTTAATTTGTCTTTTGTTCTTTACCTTTTGTAGAAATTTATATATAATTTCATCAACAGATTATTTAGATTTTGACTGTAAATATTAATTAATCTATTCGTGATGGAACTATAACCTAAATAAGTGTCGGCTCCTATTCAAATTATAAACCTATTTAGGTAATATTTTACACATACACGTTCGCTAGGGTACATAAAACATTTGGAATAAAACCCTCAACACAAATATTCCTTAAATTTATATCGACTGAACCCCACAATGAACGGTATATTCCTTTTTGAATGTGATTGATCGGTCCCGAGAGGACTCGGTCAAAACAGAAATGACAAATGTTTTTAAAAATATAAAAACTTTGTATGACAAAAGTTTTTGAAAAATTATCGAGGATTGAATTTACGCGTTCACCGTGGCCGTTGCGCTAAGTTAGAAACTTGAAATCCTCAGAGACACCATCAAGCATCAAGTAGACAAACACCGGCGTGGAATAGGAAAACGGACAGACGATGTGGGGCCGCCTTATAGGAATGGTAAATGCACACTAAAGGAACAAATTATTTAAAATGATGTTGTTCATTGCCTAACAGGATATCCCTATTCAGTAATTTATCAAAATGGATAGCAACATAACAATTTGGATAAATTGTTACCTAGCGAATAAGTCTTTTGTTTCATTGAAAAAATTATTTTAAACAATTTCCTGAAAGTAGTAAGATACAGGTATATTTAAAGCTGTGTAATACAGAGTGTCTCATAAAATAGTGGGCATGTAGCAATTACGCTTAAATCTAGACAGAATAGTTTGTTTCTTTATTAATTTTATACATTTTCCAATGGATGAGATCCGACTATAAGTTCTTACAGATTGGTAAATGCACGCAAAAATTGTGACATAGATGAAATTAAATAATAGCAGAGAGTGACTAAACTTAAAAATTAAGAAAACATGAATACCAGGTGGCCACGAGTCAATGTACGCCCCCAATATTTTGGTTGTTTTTGTATTTAAAAATTTGGTTCTTGGTACACATAAATTAGACAATAATAAGCTACTTTTAGACTAACAGGAATGAAAATATCACTTCCGGTTGAACCGGAAGTGACATCAACTTTTTTTTCTTAAATGGAATGAGTATATTTCTTTGATGGTTAAGCACAAATTTCTAAGTGCAACAGTTTTTTCAGATGTAAAAAATTCCAAAAAATAAGTGAGATACGAACAATTTTTTAATTTTTTCAAAATGGCCTCGTCAGATGAATGCGATATAAGAAAAGTACTAAGTAGGCTATGGAAATTATTAGTAAAGTTGTAGACTTGTCTGTAAAGAAGAAAATAGTTCTTTGAATTAGTGATAGGTACCAGTATTTTTAGTTTTTTTTTAAAAAAAAACGGAATTTCATTTTCATTTTCATTTCCGTAGGGGTTCTAAGGATTTTTTTAATGGAACTGTGCTATTTCTTTTATTAATCATGATTCATAAACTATAATTTTTTCTCCATTAATCATTTCTTAACGATATCCTTCGTAATAATGGAAGTATTTTTAAAAAGTAAGCGCCAACAAATCATTTTAACAAGGTACCTATCTACATTTATATCCAAAATTGCAGATAGCCATGAAAATGACGGACATTCGCAACAATTGAATTAGTCTTGACTTACTCACTAATTTTCTGAAGCAAGTGTATTAAAGTTGTTATAAACAAGAAAATTAATATAAAATAGCTGAAAATTATTCAAGAGATGAAAAAGTTGACATGATCATTATTTATGGAGAGACTCGACGTAATGCAACTAGAGCACAAAGTCTGTATGGACGGAGATATCCAGAAAGAAGACAACCTCCGAGAAACTATTTCGGTTGGAGCAACAATTTAGAACTGAACCTAATGTAGAAATTGAAGAAAGGTTTATTGTGGATGAAGAAACGGAAATTAATGTATTAGCACGGCTATCGTACTTATAAATATCAATTGCATCAATTTTTGTATGAGAATGATTATCAACGAAGAATAACCTTTAGTAATTAGTTACAGTTACGCCAATTAAGAAATGAGAATTTTATCAAAAACATTTTGTTCACTGATGAATCGAGATTTACAAACCTTGGGTTATTTAATCGAAACAACACTTGATATTGGGCAATAGATAATCCTCACATTATGAGACAGGGGCGGTTTCGGGAGCGGTTTGGCTTCAATGTTTGGTTAGGCGAACTGGGTGACCATATCGTAGGTCCAATAATTTTTAACGAAACTCTAACTGGACCAAGATATCTAGAATTTCTCCAAAATATAATAGTTCCACAGATTAATCAATTTCCCAATACCAATATTGACGAGGTTTACTTCCAACAAGACGGGGCTGGACCACACAATGCTATTATCGATAGGGATTACTGAAATCAATTATTTCTGGATCGTTGGATTGGGACCCATAGTCCAGTCAGATGGCCTGCAAGGTCGCCTGACTTAACACCGCTCGATTTTTTTATTTAGGCGTATTTGAAAAATAGAGTCTACATGACTGCTCCAACCACAAGGCAAGATCTGGAAGAAAGAGTTCGACACGAAATTACACAAATAACACCTCAACAATTACAGAATGTTAGACGTGCAACGATAAGTCGCGCTACTCTGTGTAATAATCATAACGGTGAACAGTTTGAACAATTTTTATAATGGTTTATTATAATTTAGGTTTTAAACAGTTTTGTTATTCTTGGTAATTTATTCATGGTTGTAACGTTATATTTATTAAAATTATTTCTTGTTTAATTTGTGGTTAGTTTTTAAAAATGCTTCTATTATTACGAAGGATATCGTTAAGAAATCATTAATAGCGAAAAAATTATAGAATATGAATCTTTAGTTCTGATTAATAAAAGAAATAGCACAATTCCATTAAAAAAAATCCATAGGACCCCTACGGAAATGAAAATGAAATTCCGTTTTTTTGAAAAAAAATAAACTAATAATACTGTTACCTATCAGTAATTCAAACTATTTTCTTCGTTACAGACAAGTCTACAACCTTACTAATAATTTCCCTAGCCTACTTAGTAATTATCTTACATCGCATTCATCTGACGCTACCATTTTGAAAAAATTAAAAAATTGTTCGTATCTCACTTATTTTTTGGAATTTTTTACATCTGAAAAAACTTTTGCACTTAGAAATGTATGCTTAATGAGGAACCATCAAAAAGATATAGTCATTCCATTTAAGAAAAGAAAGTTGATGTCACTTCCGGTTCAACCGGAAGTGATATTTTCATTCCTGTTAGTCTAAAAGTAGCCCATTATTGTCTAATTTATTTGCACCAAAAACCAAATTTTTAAATACAAAAACAACCAAAATATTGGAGGCGTGCATTGACTCGTGGCCACCCGGTATAAGTGAAAATGATGTTTAACGGCGATTTCCTCGAAAATGGCTGGAGTCACCAAGTGTACCTTTTGTACGTGGAAATGACGTCCTCATTAGATTTTCTGGTCAGAAGTACCACAACGTTTCGTCCAAAAAAACATGAAAAAATTCATCATCAGATACAGGTCCTGCGACGCCCTCTATGATCTAACGTGATGTAATACATAAATTATTGTTTCTTAGAATTGAGAAAGTTCCTCTAGAAAATTTGGCGTAGATCGGTCAAGAGGCTCTTGAGTCATTGCAAAAAGACGAAAACAAAATTTGAATTTTGACACCCTATATCTTTTTCCACGACAACATTTTACTAAAGCATATTCGGTTATATCCTCATATTTTGGCACAAAGAATCTACCGATACACTATGGCCTATTAATATTAATCAGGAGCAATTGCATTAAAGGGTTCTTATTGCTTAATAGAATATTACGAAAGTGACAATACAAAATGTGCAAATTGTTTAGAGGTAAATTCTAAGTTTAATCTTAATTTAAATGCTCAACATCCTATTTTTGATACGTCATGTACTGTATATCTAAAAAAATTAGAAACTGAAAAACAGAAAATTAAACAAATGTCGAGTGAATAGCAATTAGTAAATCATAAGCTCAATAACAAACCTAATTCTAATATAATAGGAAAAACAAAAAAACTGAAAATAATACATCAAAATATACAATGTATCAGAAACAAAATTGAAGAACTTGAGATGTATTTAAAATTGCATAATGTAGACATTGTTTGTTTAACAGAACACTGGCTTAAACCATTAGAAATTGACTCAATAAACATAAATGGTTACACAAGAGCAACAATATTTTGTAGAACTAAAAGTAACAATGGCGGTGTAGTCATATTTTATAAAAATTACAGTGAATTTAAAACTAAGGAACTTACCTGTGTACATAAATTATCAATTGAAAAGGATATAGAACTAGTTGGTGTTGAGATAAAATTTTCTGAATATTCAGTAAATCTTTTAACAATATACAGATCACCACAGGCTAATTTTAAAAAGTTTTTGTCAACATTAGATGATGCATTAAATAAAATTATAAACAATAATGACGTTATAGTGTGTGGGGATTTAAATATTGATACCTCTCAAATTCGTCCGAGAAAAATGAGCTATGTGATCTGTTACAAACCTACAATGTAAATATGTTAATAAACGAACCTACAAGAATATCTTATAATTCCGCCACTTGCATTGATTATATTTGTACCAATTTTTATGAAAAATATTATAAGGTAACATGTCAAGTTATAGACAATGGTATATCAGACCATACATCTCAAATACTGCAATATGAATTTATTGCACCACCAAATATTAACGTAGACTACAGGTATACAGGACTCTATAATAAAAAAAAAACTATAAACATTTCTTTTATAACCTAAGTAAAGAATCTTGGAGTAATCTCTACAATGCTGTAACATCCGAAGAAGGATTCACTAATTTTATTAATACATTAATTTATTATCATGATGTTTGTTTTCCTCTTATCAAAGTAAATGTAAACATAAAGTAAATGTAAAAAATGGATGGGTAACCCAAGGTATTAGAATATCATCACAAAAGTTGAAACTATTGCATCAAATAAAAGCACAAACAAATAATCCTAACAATAATTTTTTTTATAATAAGTATAAAAATATTTGCAAAAAAGTAATAGTTGCTGCTAAGAAAATGTTTAATGACTCAATTGATTCTAAAGCTAACAATAAATCCAGAGCTGTTTGGTCAATAATTAATAACAACTTGAATAATAAAAACCCAAAAAATTGCATTAAGGAAATTAACATTAATAACAATTTGGTAACTGATCCCTATCTTATTGCACAATATCTAAATAAGTATTTTATAGATCTGCCAGTGAAATTAAATAATGACGTTGGTGAGAATATTACTGAAATCAATTTTGATCAAAATTTAAATTATCCCACACTTTTTTTTAAAACCGGCTTCGGAATCAGAAATCAACATTATAATGAAATTAAAAAATAGCCATTCTTCCAGCCTAGATAATTTGAGTGCTAATTTGATAAGAGTCCGTCAACTATTTAGTACCTCCACTTACTTTTTTAATAAATGTATCACTCTCAGAAGGAATGTTTCCATCTATTTTAAAGTCAGCAAGAGTCTTTCCACTGTATAAAAAAGGAGATGATACATTATTTGAAAATTATAGACCAGTTGCTCTTCTGTCAACCATTGCTAAAATATTAGAACGGGTTATGTTCAAAAGAATTGTCGAATTCGCCACACAATATAATATTATTACAGACTCGCAGCATGGTTTTCTAAAGAAATGTTCAACAGAGACCGCCATAATGTCATTTTTAAATTATTTATATGAGAACTTAGATCAAAATAAAAAATGTGTAGGACTCTTTATGGATCTGAGCAAAGCCTTTTATCTAGTAAATCATACAATACTTTTGAAAAAATTGAATAATTATGGTTTAAGAGGCAAAGTAAATAGCTGGGTGATGTCCTACCTTACAAATAGAACTCAAGTAGTAGAAGTAAGTGGAATTAAATCGGAAAAATTGAATATTAAATTTGGAGTTCCGCAAGGTTCTGTTCTGGGGCCTTTACTATTTTTGCTTTATATCAACGATTTGCCTGGCTTCTTTGATAATTTTTTAATTATGTTTGCGGATGATAATTCCTACTTGTGCTGTAGAGAATCTTTTGAAACAGCTATATCTGATGTACAAACTTCGCTAACAAAATTTGCTGATCACTTTAAATCGAATAGACTATTCTTAAATATATCTAAAACTGTTTTCATTATATTTTCTCCTAGGCATAGCACATATGATAAAAGTCACTTAATAAAAATAGCTGGCAAATCTATAGAACAAGTCTGTCATACTAAATTCTTGGGAGTATTCATTGACAACGCATTAAATTGGGATGAACACATTGACTTTGCAGCAAAAAAACTTTCTTCCGTCTGTTATGGATTGTATAGATTATCCAAAATATCAAACAGTAAAACTGTATTGTCATATTATTATACAAACTTTATTTCAAGGGCAACATATGGAATTCTCTTTTGGGGCTCTTCATGTCATTTTGAAAGAATATTTAAACTGCAGAAGAAGGCTGTACGTAATATTATGGGAGTACCTAAATATACGTCCTGTAGAAATCTGTTTAAAGATTTAAATATTTTGACATTGCCATGTATTTATATTCTAGAGATTCTAATATATGTTAAAAATAATCTGAATAAATTTCTACCAAGCAATTATAATCATAATTATGATACCAGGGAAAGTAATAACTGAAGCACGCCGTAACATAAGTTATCAAAATATGAAGAAAGCCCAAAATATATCGGAATAAAATTATATAATAAGATGCCAAATTTCTTAAAAAGTATCGAAAATACAAAAGCATTTAAAAACGAAACCAAAAATACCTAACAGCTAAATGTTTTTATTCAGTTGATGAATATTTGGAAAATTAGTAGGTGGTTTTAATTGTTTAGATATGCTATATTATGCTATATAACTTTATACATATTTACATTTATGACATGTCTCTTTTTTTCTGTTTTTCCCTAGTTTTAAACAATAATGAGAGCACGATTCAGTAGTAAGATGCTCAATTTTTTTGTGACTAATCCTATATCAATGTGGTCTTTTGGATAATAAACGATTGTTATTATTATTATTATTATTATTATTATTATTATTATGTTAGTTTGGTACCTAAAAACGACAAAATGGCAAAGTGCTGCTAAATTCCGGGGTGCGTTTTTGAGAGCCAACCAAAACAGCAAATTTCTTAGTATCTTCAAAATACTCAAAATAACGCTAATTTGAAAGTTTTTACAAGTTTTAACAAAGTTAATAATTTACGAAAATTCACTTTCTTAAGGAATAAAACTATGACGTTTATACGACATTTTCTTTTAGTGTACCTTGAAGGACAAATAGAAAAAGCGGCCCAAAACCAACTTAGGAATACAGAATACATCAGCGTGTCTACTTGTGTGTGCCCATCATTTTGCATGAGTGAATTTATTTTGTTTGTAGTTCAGAATGGTGCGTTCTGGGAATTTGTCGCCGCCTAAAATGTGTGATTTTATTTGCCGTCCCTTATGTTTCTTATTTGAAATATTTGTTTTGTGTGTTTTATTTTGTTTGCATATTTTCTATAAAAGAATTACTGCTGTGTAAATATGACCAGGAGACGTAGAAAACTGGTATCAAGATATGTTCAATTTTAACTTTAGTATATAAGTCTAAATGCAAAATATAAATATTTGTCACATAATAAGACTAAAGTTTAAACAATTTCAGCCTATTTTAGATACATAAATGTATCTACCCTATAACTAGTGTAGAATACTTTGATAACACAGCCCCACAAAAAAAAGTTCTGTACCAGAGACATAAGTACATATATCCTGTGTATTTTTTTATGCTGAGTCCGAAACCGCAGCCCAAAGACCGATTTACTAGGGAACTTTTTAGTAAAACGCAAAAACATAAACTAAAATAGAGTGAAATAGTGTGGATAAGGTAAAGCTTCATAATGAACTGCAACAATTTGTAAGTACTTTGAGAGACATTCTAAAATATAATTTTGAGCATGAGAAAGAAATATATGAAAATTAAATCCCCACCCACCCCTACGAGAGGGTTAAAAAATAAGTTCTGTACCAGAGACATGAATACATAGATCTTGTGTATTTTTTAATGCTAAATCCGCAGCTCAAAATCCGATGTACCAGGTAATAGGAAGGATGTTTACATAATATGACATATGAAGAAAATATAAGGCAAAAATCAGATGTCTTAATGTAAAAAACCTATATCTCCCGCATATTTTCTTAAATGTATTATAAACTATTGTACTCCGGTGAAATTAGAAAAATGTTACTGAAAGTTTTGGAACTAGTTACAAATTGGTCTATCCCCTTCAATTGTTATTTAACTTTATTTTAACAAATTCATTTTGCAACTTCTATTTTGATAATATCTTCGCTTGTAATGGTCGTAGAAAGACGTTCGACCCTCAATTTGTTCGTCTTGAATTCCCCTATAAGACAGGTCTACACAATGGACGAAATATAACATGTTAATAACATTTTATGGCAAATAATTAAAAAAATTTAATTTCTCGATCCTCGACCTTTGAAGTAATGTAGAAGCAAATGTAGAATCCGTATGTTAACAATATTATAAGAAATAGTACAACCTTTTACCCTTAAAAAATGCGCTTTGTTCTGTTAGAAAATATTAATTACTTTTTTTGCAATTAATTTCTTTCTTTTTTAACTGAGACTGTTATAACAAAAGATCAAATTAATATTATCCAATTCTACTTGGGTTCGTACATTCTACTTGACGTATATTTTCATAATCAAAAAGAATACTGCAAAAATGTTTAAATTTTCGACTGTCTTACGCAAAAAAACAATTTTGCAACTAAAATAAATAAATGTAAATATCTCGGTGGGTTTTGTACAAAATTTATTGCAACCAACGGCATTTTAGTCGTCATTAAAACACGAATTTTAAAAAGCTTGTTCTACGATGCTCTGAAGCAGAGATATGAAAAAATTTTATGCAAAATCCACATTTACGTAAGTTGCAAAATTGTTTTCTTGCGTAAGGAAGTAGAAAAATTAAATTTTTTGCAATATTTTTATTTCCCTCGCATACCGAAGGCAAGTATTGTATTCGAGAAAAAATCACCCTCCGAGATTTTTTCGGATTCTGACGTTTCAGATCACGGAGATTACGAAAAGATACGTTTTTCAATCACCGTCAATCTGTCTGTCTGTCTGTCTGTCTGTCTGTCTGTTGGTGCATTTACTAAAAAACTACTTGACGGAGAGCAGTCAAATTTGGTAGGTAGTTGACAATCCCTTTCAGCGAAGAAATGGTAGAACTTTCACTGGAAAATATACAGGGTGGAACGTCTAAAGGGAATAAATAATGAAAACAATTTTTTTTTGCTCAAATTTCAAATTTCCACGTTTCATGACACGCTAAACCTATTTCAGAAAAAAAAAATTTGAAACATTTTTTACCACTAAAAAATGTTTTTGTCTTTGTTCAAATTTAAAATTTCCACGTTTCATGGCATTCTAAACCAATCTAAAAAAAGAATTTAGAAAACTATTTTGATTAAAAATTTGTTTGAAAAAAAATTTTTTTGCAAAAACATTTTTTTTTCCTCAAATTCAAAATTTTCACTTTTGATATGACTGACATTCTAAACCTATTTGAGAAAAAAAAATTTGAAAATTTTTTTCACCAGCATTTTGAAAAAAATTTTACCACTAAAATAGATGGAATTTTTTTTTTCTTTGCTCAAATTTAAAATTTTCACATTTCATGGCATTCTAAACCAATTTCAAAAAAAATACCACTGTAGAATAGAAGGAAACTTTCCTTTTTGCTCAAATTTAAAATTTCCACGTGTCATGGTATTCTAAATCTAAATTTTTTTAGAAACATTTTTGAAAAATTGAAAAAAAAAATGAAATTTTTTAACCACCACTGTACTTCCACTCCACTACGTGTATGTGGAATTGAAAATGTGACAGATGGCAATAATATAAGGCATATGCACCTATTATACTATAATTGAAAAATGTACAGTTTGGTCATCCCAAGAAATAATTCAGTCATGGTGGACATTTATAAAGGTATTTGCCCAAGCCTTCCATATTTGGCACCTGTTATTTAGTATTGAACTTTTGCTGTTGGATGAGCACTCTGTATATTTTTTTGACCAAAACTTATCAGGTGTTCTTTGTAATAATGGTGATAGCTATATTCCGATTATTAGTTTCAATGTCATTTCGTAATTATTAATTTTTTAGAGTGACCGCCATGCACAAATAAAGAGGGAAGTTCTGTGTAAATACCTTTACCGATTTTTTATCTTTATTATAAAAACATTCGTCAAATAGAATGTATGGACCCAAGCATAATTGTAAAATATTAATATGATCTTTTATTATAACAGTCTCAATTTAAAAAGAAACATATCAATTGCAAAAAAAGTAATTTATATTTTGGAACGGAACAAAGCGCATTTTTTTATTAAATGTTATTAACAATTGAATTGAATTCGTTCATTACGTAGACGTACCTTACAGGGAGTTCAAGACGAAAAACTTACGCATAAAACATCTTTTTACCGCCCTTACAAGCGAAGATATAAGCAAAAAACGAAACAAAATTAAAGTTATCAAAAGCACAACTCTTGAGAAAGAAAATAAGCCCAACCAAGTTATGCAGCGACGTCCCTAAGCTGTAGAAATTCATTTTCAAAAAGTGCTTTTTTAGGAAACAAACGCTCTTCTTCAAAAAATACTCAAGTTCAAAATTCCAAAAGAAAACCACTCATACTACACAGCAAAACCTATAATACCCCCTATGATACGCCCATGACTAACAGTAATGCCCTGGAAACTTGTAGAAAGAGGTAGATAACTCTAGAGCCAATTTCAGAGTATATAATGCGAGATTCCATGGCGGGAAGGGGAAGTTTTATAAAAGTGAAGAAGTTGAAAAGTGAAAAAGTGGGGTTAAATATCAAGAAAACAAAGTGTAAAGGTTATTTTGGTTAATTAAGAAGTATTGTATAATTAGTAAATTATTAAATAGAGTGTTAGTGGCTTACCCCTTGTTAAAATTATTTAGAATCCACAGATTCATACTGGGTGTTCCCTAAGGGGTGGAAATACGTAGCAATTGGCGTCAGAAGCGAAATTTTAACAAGAGGATTTTCGGAAGTGTTCGAGAAGGATTGGACACTGTATTCTCGGGAAGTAGTGCTAACACAGTGGACTAATTTACTGGACATTGTTCAAGGATTATTTTCTAACAGCAAAATAGTGTTAAGTGCATTTTTGAGACATTTTTAGAACATTATATTGGGACATTAGTGATAGTAATTAAATCCTTTCAACTAAGAAGAGATAAAGACTCTGAACAAGACTTTTCCGTGCAGTTATTTTAAGTATTTTCGTGAACTTTCTAGAACTTCTCTATTTGGACAGTAGTTGGATAGTGACAAAGACTTTAAATAAAAGACTTTTTCGTGCTGTTTTGCGATTTCTCTGGACAATTCCATTACCGATATTGACGTTATTATTAATTTTTGTTGATTTTATCATAATTATATGCCGGCAACGACCAGAGGCGTGGCATCCGAGAAAAAAATACAGGACTTACGTACAAATGCAAAAAATTATGATAGACCAAGAAGAGAAACGCCAGGAAGGAAAAGAAGAACAGGAAGGAAAACGCCAGGAAGAGAAAGAAGAACGGAAAAGAAAACTCCTGGAAGAGAAAGAGGAACGGAAAAAAAGAACAAAAACGCCAAGAAGAAAAAAAAAATTTTGACAATCATGAACGAAGACGTCAAGAGGAAAAACAAAAAGATGGGAAACGACGTCAAGAGGAAAAACAATAGCGGCTAAAAGAAAATGATGAATTAAGGATAGCTATAGAGACGCAACAGAGTGCCATATTTTCAGTCGCCGAAGAACTTAAAAATAAAGTCGAGCAAGAAGTAAGTGAAGTCAACGAAAAGTAGATAGGGTTGAAGGAAAAATGGACAAGGCTGAGGTAAAAGTAAATAAGGTTGAAGATGAAGTATGCGAAGTGAAAGAAAAAGTAGACGAGGTTGAAAACAAAATGCACCAGGTAGAAGGAGAAATAGACTAGCTTAAGAGACAGTTGAGGGATAGAGGAAACCAGCAAGAGGTATCATCAGGCCAGCGATTAAAACCTCCTTTCTTTGGTGGTCAAAGTTCCTGGATGACGTAAAAGAGACAGTTTGAGGCAGCGGCGAGTGCAAACAACTATAATGACGAAGAGAAGGCTATGGCATTAGTCCTGACTTTAAGAGGCCAAGCCTTGGAGTTGCTCCAGACAATTCCGGTAGACCAACAACAGAACTTTAGGGTTTCAGAGGGTGCCTTGGATCTACAATTTGGCGATAAACACCTTGCTCAAGTATACCAGGCCCAGCTGAAATTGCGGGTTCAGAAAGCTGGAGAGAGTCTGCAAGAATTTGAAGCTGCTGTTTAAAGACTGGCACACTTAGCATATCCTAGTGCGCCAAGAGAATTTAAAGAGAAATTGACAGTGGGGGCATTCCTATATGGGATAAGGGACGCGAAGATTGGGCGAATCCTCAGGCTATCCGGATATAACAGTACAAGTGAAGCCTTGGTGCGTGCACTAGAAGTAGAAGCCGTCTATTAGGGATACTCCAAAGTCAAGAGTGCAGGCTATCACGGTCGAAGAATCGCAGCCAGAAGAGAGAGATCAGAACCCTATCTTAAACAAGATTTTCAAAGCGAATAAAACGATCAGTCAATTACTGGCTAAATCGAATCTTTCAAGAAGACAGGAGAGCCAACAAAATAGGAAAAAGCCAAGTGGAGGTACTAAATGCTACAACTGCGGCAAGGTAGGGCATATCAAACGAGACTGTCAGAACTCGAGGAAAGTGAATGCTGGAAACATGGAAGAGATACAGAATAAGCAAAGTGGTGGAAGACCAAGTGGACGGCGTATGAAATATTACAGGTGCGGAGAACTAGGATATATCCAGCTAGAATGTCCACGGAGGAGCTAGGAGAGAATAGAGGCGGCCGATGCTGTGAAGCCGACGGGAAAAACGAGAGGAAGCCGGTACCAGTGAGGCTGTGTCAGATAAGGAACGTGGTGCCCATAGAGAAGTGAAGATTTCCCAGCTTCGGAACATTACGAGAAGCCCACCACTACAAGGATATGAGAATGAAATGAAACCCCAGAGAGATGCAGATATTTCATCTGGAAGATGGTGCAACGAATGTTGCAAGCACTACCACCAGGAGGAGTAACTGCAGGACATGGGAGCAGTCAACACTGTCAAGGTGAAGGTATCGCATGACAGGACAGATGAAGCGCTTAGACAATAGCAACTGAACGATGCAGAAATTAGGCCTATATTGAGAACCAAAGAAAGGGGAAGTCGTCCAAAATGGAAGGATGTTTCAGGCAAAAAAGTGGGACTGATGGCACTATGGGCGCAGTGGGACTCACTGAATGTCATGAGCGGGCTGTTGCGGAGAGCATGGGAAAGCCCGAATGCAAAGCAGTGTGCTTCAGGAAGTGCACAATGGAACATCCGATGGACACTTCGGTGTTAACAGGACCCTGAAGAAAATACAAGAACGATTTTATTGGATAGAAAGTCGTCAGGATGTGGAGGCCTGGTGTCGCAAATGCAAGATTTGTGCAGCCAGTAAGGGACCATAGACTGGAAGTAAGGGTGAAATGAAGCAATTCACCTGCCAGTTACCGAATAAAGGCTCGCTATGACGGGAAGGGTAGTTCAAAAGTGTTCATCAAGGTGGGAGAGCTTCACCCACAGTGAAGGAAAGGACAGTCACCGAAACTTCAACCACCTTGGGATGGACAGTACACTGTTATTACCAGAATTAATGATGTCGTCTATCGGATTCATCAAAGCAAAAAGTCTGAAGATAAATTTATACAAGCCAAAAACTTGTATTCCGTAACTCCACTTGTTAATTAAATATAGACGCGCTAATTTTCAGCTGTTGAATTTCAGGTGCAATAGTTATACATACTGAAATGTTTATATTTCCGCTGAAAAACCTCGGTTGGATTTTTTTTCGAAAAATTCCTTTTGTCTGTGCTATTTAATGATTTGGGTACTTTATTGCCTGGACTAGTTGTGATTCCCACTTTTCATCAGTGTCATACTAAAGGTTTCAATCCCTCTAACCTCCACGTAACGTTTTTTGTTTAGAAAATATCAAAATCGGAAGTCCCCAAATTGACGCACTGTATGATAATGCAGTGTGACAGTGTAGAACGAAACAAACGCCACTCCATAATAAAATAGAGATGCTTTATAGTCGTCGGAGGATAGTCTTAATTAAAAGCTACGTCTGAAAGTCACCGAGTGAGTCTGCAGGGGTTTATAATTGTTCTAACGATATCTATCACGAGGACATTCCGCCAGACAGGCACAATCTAATTATGCAATTTAGGTTGACACGAACGCCGGAGTGACGGTAGATCGCACGGGAAATGACTGACAACGGTGCACTAATCATTGATGCCGCCTCTAAATCTCCTGTGCTTAGAATGCAGCTCGAATACAATCTGAGCAATTAGTTTCCATCGATTGCTAATTCCCACAAGTTCGCTGTGCATTTTGTTATTCAATTGTTACACTTGGATGTTTATTGGGTAATGCTATTACCCTGTTCGGTATCTGTTAATCATTAGGGGAAGAATTAGAAAACAAGGCATAATTAATGTAATCTGTATACCTGCTAATTGATTGTCAATTAAACTGTGTAATAATTTGCCGGATGAATTTAATTTACGAACTGAACGATGAGGGAGTCGTTTCAATTTCGGTCTTTTAGAAGACTACGTCACCTTATTTTACATCCAAATCCATTTAGTGGAGTGGAGGTACACTAATAAAAAAATATATGTAATTTTTTACTTCCCTCGCATACGGAAGGGAAGTATTGTATTCGAGAAAAAATCACAATCCGAGATTTTTTCAGATTTTCACGCTTCAGATCATGTAGATTACGAAAATTTAGGTCTTTCAATTCCGTCAGTCTGTCTGTCTATCTGTCTGTCGATTTGTCTGTCTGTCTGTTGGTCTGTTGATGCATTAACTAAAAAACTATTTGACGGAGAACAGTTAAATTTGGTAGGCAGCTGACGCCACTGCCACCGAAGAAATGGTTAGACTTTAACTGGAAAATATACAGGGAGGACCATCTAAAGGAAATGGATGACGGAAATAAATGTTTTCGCTCAAATTTCAAATTTCCACGTTTCGAGGCATTCTAAACCTATTTAAAAAAATCGGTAAAGGTATTTAGACAGAACTTCCCTCGTTATTTATACCGGGTGGAAGTGTTCAAAATTTTTTTAGGAAATTTTAAAAATTTTGAAAATAATTTTTTTCTGAAATAGGTTTAGAATGCCATGAAACGTGGAAATTTTAAAATGGACCAAAAGAAAAAATTTTCCACCGTCTATTCTAGGTATAGTAGTTGTAAAATAATTTTCAAAAAGAAAAATTGTTTTAAAATTTTGTCAAAGAAAAATGTGACATAAATAGATAAAAATAAAATTTCAATTTTTTTTTAAATATTTCAAAAATGTTTTTAAATTTATTTGAATAGGTTTAAAATGCCATGGAAACGTGGAAATTTAAAATTTTAACATATAAAAAAAAATCGGTAAAGGTATTTACACAGAACTTCCCTCGTTATTTGCGCATGAGGTCGCACTAAAAATTGTTTAATTACGAAATGACATTGGGAATAATAATCGGAATATAGTTATTGCTATTGTTACAAAGAAAACCTGATAACTTTTGGTCAAGAAAATATCAGGCTTAGAATGCCATGCCAGGCCTAGAATGCCATGAAACGTGGAAATTTAAAATTTGAAGAAAGAAAAAAAAATTCATTTTAGTGGTAAAAATTTTTTCAAAAATATTGGTGAAAAAAATTTTCATTTTTTCATTTTCAATTTTTTTTTCCAGAAATAGGTTAAGCGTGTCATGAAACGTGGAAATTTTAAATTTGAGCAAAAAAAAATTTTTTTCACTATTTATTCAGTTTAGATGGTCCACCCTGTATATTTTCCAGTGAAATTTCTACCATGCCTTCGCTGACAGTAGCGTCAACTACCTACCAAGTTTGACTGCTCTCCGTCAAGTAGTTTTTTATTAAATGCACCAACAGACAGAGACAGACAGACAGACAGACAGACAGACAGACAGACAGACAGACAGACAGACAGACAGACAGACAGACAGACTGACGGAATTGAAAAACCTATATTTTCGGAATCTACGTGTTCTGAAACGTCAGAATCCGAAAAAATCTCGGAGGGTGATTTTTTCTCGAATACAATACTTCCCTTCGGTATGCGAGGGAAGTAAAAATCGGTAAAGGTATTTACACAGAACTTCCCTCGTTCATGGCAGTCTCTCTAAAAAAATAATAATTACGAAATGACATTGAGAATAATAATCGGAGTAGAGTTATTGCTATTATTACAAAGAAAACTTGATAAGTTTTGGTCAAAAAAATATACAGATTGCTCACCAACAGCAAAAGTTCAATACTAAATAGCAGGTGCCACATATGGCAGGCTTGCGCAAATACCTTTACAAATGTCCACCATGACTGAATTATTTCTTGGGATGACCACCCTGTACATTTTTCAATAAAAGTATAATAGGTGCATATGCCAGATGTTATTGCCATCTGTCACATTTTCAATCCAACATTCACGTAATGGAGTGGAAGTATAGTGGTGGTTAAAAAATTTCATTTTTTTTAAATTTTTCAAAAGATGGTAAAATAATTTTCAAATTTTTTGCTTCTGAAATAGGTTTAAAATGTCAAAGGTAGAAATTTTAAATTAGAGGCCAAAGGAAAGTTTCCTTCTGTTCTATAGTAGTGCTAAAAAAAGTTTAAAAATTAAAAATGATGTATTTTTAAAATAGGTTTAGAATGCTATGAAACCTGAAAATTTTAAATTTGAGCAAATAAAAAAAAAAATCGATCTATTTTAGTGGTAAAAACTTTTTGAAAAATGTTGGTGAAAAAAAATTTCAAATTTTTTTTTCTGAAATACCTAGGTTTAGAATGTCATTTAAATTTGAGCATTCTGGTGTTAAATTTTTTTCCAAACTGGTAACAAAATGTTGCAAAGTTTTTTTTCCGAAATTGGTTTGGAATATCATGAAACATGGAAATTTTAAATTTGAGCAAAAAAAATTTTTTCGTCTGTTCTATAGTAGTGATACATAAATGGATTAAAAATGTTTTCAAATTTTTTAAAAAATTCTTCAAAAACATTTTTAAATTTGTTTGAATAGTTTTAGAATGTCATGGAAACGTGGATAGTTAAAATCTGAACAAAGAAAGAAAAATTCTATCTTAGTGATAAAATTTCAAAAAACTTTTTTTTTAATCAGGCTTAGAATGCCATGAAACGTGAAAATTTTAAATTTGAAGAAAGAAAAAAAAAATTCATTTTAGTAGTAAAAATTTTAAAAAAAATATTGGTGAAAAAAATTTTCAATTTTTTTTTTCCTGAAATAGGTTAAGCGTGTCATGAAACGTAGAAATTTTAAATTTGAGCAAAAACAAATTTTTTTCATCTTGGTAAAAATTTTTTCAAAAATGAAAACATTTTCAAAAATTTTTTTTTTTCTGAAATAGGTTTAGCGCGTCATGAAACGTGGAAATTTTAAATTTAAGCAAAAAAAAATTTTTTTCAACTTGGTAAAAATGTTTTCAAAAATGTTTGAAAAAAATTTTCAAAAAATTTTTTTTCCTGAAACAGGTTTAGCGCGTCATGAAACGTGGAAATTTTAAATTTGAGCAAAAAAAAATTGTTTTCACTATTTATTCCGTTTAGACGGTCCACCCTGTATATTTTTCAGGGAAAATTCTACCAGTTCTTCGCTGACAGTAGGGTTAACTACCTACCAAATTTGACTGCTCTCCGTCAAGTAGTTTTTTAGTAAATACACCAACAGACAGACAGACAGACAGACAGACAGACAGACAGACAGGCAGACAGACTGACGGAATTGAAAAACCTATATTTTCGGAATCTACGTGTTCTGAAACGTCAGAATCCGAAAAAATCTCGGAGGGTGATTTTTTCTCGAATACAATACTTCCCTTCGGTATGCGAGGGAAGTAAAAACGAAAATTTTTTAAAAATTTCAAAAAAACTTTAACCACTAAAATAGATCGAATTTTTTTTCTTTGTTTCCACGTTTCCATGGCATTCTAAAATTATTCAAACAAATTTAAAAATGTTTTTGAAAAATTAAAAAAAAAATTGAAAACATGTTTAGATAATCTATTTATCACTACTACAGAATAGACGAATTTTTTTTTTTTAATTTAAAATTTTCATGTTTCATGACATTTAAAACCTATTTCGGAAAAAAAATTTGCCACATCCTTTCACCATTTTGGAAAAAAAATTTACACTGGAATAGAACGAAAAATTTTTTTTGCTCAAATTTAAAATTTTCGCATTTCGTGACATTCTAAACCTATTTAAAAAATTGTTTTTATATTTTTAACCACCACTATACTTCCAGTCCATTGTGGAATTGAATTGAATATGTGACAGATGGCAATAATATTTGGCATATGCACCTATTATATACTTTTATTGAATAATGGCATCCCAAGAAATAATTCAGTCATGGTGGACATTTGTAAAGGTATTTGCGCAAGCCTTCCATATTTGGCACCTGTTATTCAGTATTGAATTTTTGCTGTTGGATGAGCACTCTGTATATCTTTTTGATCAAAAGTTATCAGGTTTTTTTGTAATAATAGCAATAACTATATTCCGATCTGTATTCTCAATGTCATTTCGTAATTAATAATTTTTTAGAGTGACCGCCATGCACAAATAACGAGGGAAGTTCTGTGTAAATACCTTTACCGATTTTTTTTTCTTGATTTCATATCTTAATATCGGTTTCTTTTATGCTGCTTTGAATATTTTGTCATAATTTGTAGTAATTTTGTTGATTCAGAGCCTCAGGACAAAATTTTTGTGATAATTTAGTAGCAGAGTTTTTTTTATCACTCCTCAACCATTTTCTTAAATTAACGCTTAAATTTTACAAATTAAATTTTTTTTTGTGAGTAGTTTTTATAAAATTCGTGACCTTGGCCATTTTTTTATAATTCTTTTCAATAAGTTTTAAAGTTAATGAATAATTTATTTAGTCATTTCAAATTTTAATCATTAGTTTTTTTTTCTACCTTGTAAATTAACTTAATTTGTATCAACTGGTTCCTGAATTACCATTGCTTTTCATATAATAATCTGGATCGACCAACCTTGGATCAAGTACACGGTGGATTTGCTATTGGCTGGATGAAATTGTAACTGGCTGGACATTTTCTCAACGCAGTGTCTCCCTGGAACATCATCCTTGAACAGGACACGCTCAATCAGTCCTCACTACCAGGTACCTGTGGCCATCTCCAGGGTTCGACCTCGTTGAACTCCACTCCCACCGCCAAAGTTACGTAAGCCACAACTACCGTGTTTCTTTTTGGTCAGAAGATAATTATTTTAACTGTAAACGAGTAGATTTTTTTTTCAATTTCAAATTTTTTTTTCTCTTCAAATTAATTGTCTTTTTTCCTTAACAAATTTACGTTGTCACATTGTCGCATTTATTTTTTATATAGTAGTCAAGTTTGAATTTTGTCCTTCAGTCAAATACTTAATTGTAAAGTTTTTGTAAATTTTAATCGTTATTTGTGTTAATATATTATTATTTTGTTTACATTTTGCTTTTGATTGCTTCATCCTTAAACTGTTGCAGGAATATCAGTTGTATGAATACGCTGGAGCCCTTTTCTTTGTTTAGTTTGTTTAATAACAATCAAATTATTTATTGGAAAAAAAATAGATACATAAATAATTCTCCTCGCCATAGAATGACCCTCGACCAACCCTGAGCTAACCGGTGGCTACTCTTTCATAGCTTCTTCAGCACCCAGCTGAGAAGTTGTGGTTGGATTAATTTATATGTTTGTTACTTTTTAAGTAGATAAGTTTTTTTATATAATGCTTTCATTAACTCACACATATTTTTTGCGAGTGTACGCTGCGCCCGTATACACATTCGTTAAAGCTTGCGCTAAAATTATCGTTGGTATATCTCTATTTTATATTATTGTGTCACGAGACTTCGCAATATGCTTACTTTGAATTATTGAACTGGATATCTTGTAAAATTTGAAACGTATTATGTCTTATAAACCAATGTATATTTCTGTAGCAAAATCTGGCCTTTAACTTATTTAATTAATACAAGCTCTTATCTCATAGGATTGAAAATAACTTACCTGGGTTTTTCTTGGTTGTATTTGATATTGTAGTAATGGTAGCTTTAAACCAAGTGGCGCCCCAAATTTTAATATTACTTTTATTTTAGACCCGGCTCGTCTTCACTGCAGCTGGCAGGTCGCTGCCACTGCTTTAGCAATTCAGGGTAAGTGATGAGGGTAAGACTGTCTCTGGGAGAACGTCGCAAGGTACCTGGTAGTCATCGTAAAACGAGACGAGTTGTTCTGGGTTGTCGTTGCTGAGATGCGTCTAAGTATCCATCGCAGAGATTTTTTTGGTAATGATTTTGATTTACGTTATAACGTAGAGCAAGTAAGTGACTTCCAATGGAGATACTTGGTGCGAGTACAACTGTAAGAAGCATTGTTAGCCTCCAACGCTACAGAATTTAACGCTATTGCTTGTGATTATTTTTGTTGTTTGTCACCATTCTTTTTTTTTTGCTACTGTTTTTTTACATTACATATGCATAATTGTAAGTGTTTAGTGAGTTCCTTTATATATGGTTTTGTAAGCCACAAGCAGCTGCTCTCGGTATTAAAAGACAATATAAGAACTGATTTTACATATCTGTTGTTTCAAATTTAAGAGAATATAATTTGAAGATTCCATTTATAGGCACCTACCTTCTTAAATGGAAATTATTCCCCTGTCTCTATGTGCGAAGCGCAGGTAAGTCTCCTTTACATTTAATTATATCTAGATTATACGTTTTACAACATACTAAGTATTAAACTTTACTTTATGTTACATTGGCTTTCCATTTTGTTGTTTTATGCTCTACCCCAAATTCTGCCAATTAACTGGGCTGGCGCCCAAAATCTTATACGTATACTCCATATATAATTATTGTAAAAACTTCAACTATATAGATAAAGTTAGCTAAAATAATTTGACAGCCGAATTCTAACCTTACTTACGAATCCACCCGGACCTATTTGAGTTGCCGAGTAGAGTCGAGTTTTAGATGGTCACCTTGGAGAATCGGAACTCGACCATGTGATTTTGACCTCACAATACATTACCTATTATAAGGCTGGAAAGTTTTAGTCGGAAATGTACTTTCATGTATTGAAAATTATTTTCCCTGTATTATTTATTATTGGATGCAACAACTTACGGAGTGTGTGCTTTTGATTTTACCAACGATTCTCTTTTTACTTCCCTCGCATACCGAAGGGAAGTATTGTATTCGAGAAAAAATCACCCTCCGAGATTTTTTCGGATTCTGACGTTTCAGAACACGTAGATTACGAAAATATAGGTTTTTCAATTCCGTCAGTCTCTGTCTGTCTGTCTGTCTGTCTCTTGGTGCATTTACTAAAAAACTACTTGACGGAGAGCAGTCAAATTTGGTAGGTAGTTGACGGTACTGTCAGCGAAGACATGGTAGAAATTTCACTGGAAAATATACAGGGTGGACCATCTAAACGGAATAAATAGTGAACAAATTTTTTTTTTGCTCAAATTTCAAATTTCCACGTTTCATGACGCGCTAAACCTATTTCAGGAAAAAAAAATTGAAAATTTTTTTCACCAATATTTTTGAAAAATTTTTTATTACTAAAATGAAATTTTTTTTTTCTTTCTTCAAATTTAAAATTTCCACGGTTCATGGTATTCTAAGCCTGATTAAAAAAAAATTTTTTTGAAAATTTGCAACATTTTGTTATCAGTTTGGAAAAAAAATTAACACTAGAATGCTCAAATTTAAATGACATTCTACTAAGTATTTAAAAAAAAAATTTTTGAAAATTTTTTTCACCAACATTTTTCAAAAAGTTTTTACCACTAAAATAGATCGAATATTTTTTATTTGCTCAAATTTAAAATTTTCACGCTTAATAGCATTCTAAACCTATTTTAAAATACACAATTTTTAAATTTTAAACTTTTTTTAGCACTACTATAGAATAGAAGGAAACTTTCTTTTTGCTCAAATTTGAAATTTCTACGTTTGACATTTTAAACCTATTTCAGAAGAAAAAATTTTGAAAATTATTTTACCAACATCTATTGAAAATTTAAAAAAAAATGAAATTTTTTAACCACCACTATACTTCCACTCCATTACGTGAATGTTGGATTGAAAATGTGACAGATGGCAATAATATCTGGCATATGCACCTATTATACTTTTATTGAAAAATGTACAGGGTGGTCATCCCAAGAAATAATTCAGTCATGGTGGACATTTGTAAAGGTATTTGTGCAAACCTACCATATGTGGCACCTGTTATTTAGTATTGAACTTTTGCTGTTGGAGGAGCAATCTGTATATTTTTTAGACCAAAACTTATCAAGTTTTCTTTGTAATAATAGCAATAACTCTATTCCGATTATTATTCTCAATGTCATTTCGTAATTATTAATTTTTTAGAGTGACCGCCATGCACAAATAACGAGGGAAGTTCTGTGTAAATACCTTTACCGATTTTTTTATAATACTATGGATCCTATCGTACGTGTAGTATCATATGTTTGTGTGTTTGCCGCTGAATAAATGATTTAAAAGTTAGCAGAAACTACTGAAAACTTCAATTTTCTAAAGGGGATATTCAAAGTTTCAAGGAGCAACGAAAGAAAGTGGAAGCTTTCTGTGATACTGTAACCGAATCCATTGGAAATGTGTAAGAGAGTAAAGAGAGTGAGCGTGTATGTATTGTCAACATAAACAAATCAAACTGTGACGAGTTGTAGTGGAAAGCTCTTAAAAAAATAGATATTTCACGTTGTAGCCCAGTAAATCATAAACTATGGAATATTTTTCAGGGTGCAAAATCAACAATTTAGGTCGCAATTAGTAATTTTCTACAAATGTATAGAGAAAAATTGTTTTGGAAATTATTGAAAAATGTTGTGGATATGGTCTTGATGTATTAACACAATTGTAAAATTTTATAGCAGAAAGTTATTCACGTTAATTGTACATAATATTTGTCCAACATAAAGATTTCATTACAATGATTTTATTGGAAATGTGTTGGAATAAACTGGGGAAATTCAGATTCATGTATATTCATTTTAACCTTCCCAAAAAAAAAAATGTTTTGTGGAGGTCACTAAAATTGTCCCAAAAACGAAAATTGAGATAATATCAAATGTTTAAGATTTAAGGTCCCAGGAACCCAAAAAATTGGTTTTTGAAAAATGTCTGCTTACTTTAATATTAATTGTGACCTCAAGCCTCAGATTTCGTCACCATTTTAATTACGATTAATTTTGAGCAACAGTTTAAGGGGTTTTTTATTTTATGTTGGGTATTATGCCACTTCTGTAAAAGTATTTAAAAATTTAATGACTTCTGCGCAGCATGAATCAGACAGAAATCTGATTTTAACCTACTTCGATTTTGAGGAAGAACAGGAAACTCTTCTGTAAATATTTGCAATTTGAGGTGCATTTATTCTAGTTACTTCCACATCCACGGTGTAAGATATTGACTTGAAATTGTATACAGGTATATATTATAACGAGATCTGGAACTGGATTGTTTGTCGAACATATCCGGTCAAGGGTTGGGTGGTAAATAGGGGTAAATAAGGAAAAATGAGTAATGCGAGCTGGAAAGAATAGAGAAACTTGAGATTCGGTGTATATACTAGAAGCGAAGGCCCCAGATATTTTAATACTTTTTCCATCCCCCTTACCACCCCTCTATTATTAAAGGGGTTGATAAAATAAAATTGAGATTTTAACTGATACACATATGTATTATAAAGACATGACATTCGGAACTGAATTATATTTTGAGATGATTCCGTTGAAGGGTTGGTGGTTACAGAGAGATAAAGAAAGGAAGATAAGTAAGACAAGCTAGCAAGAGTACAAGAATTTGGGATTTGGAGTATGTATTAGAAGTGAAGGCCTCAGATTTTTCATCCCCCCACTACCCCACTCCATTATTAAAGGGGTTGATAAAATAAAATTGAGATATTCACTTGAAATTTGGTACATGTATGTATTATAAACACATATGTAATTAGATTATATTTTATGATGATTTCGGTGAAGAGTTCGGGAATAGGTAGGGAAAATTAAGGAAATCAAGCTGGTAAGGGTACAGAAATCTGGATTTGGTGTAAATACTAGAAGCCAAATCCTCATATTTTACTTCCCTCGCATACCGAAGGGAAGTATTGAATTCGAGAAAAAATCGCCCTCCGAGATTTTTTCGGATTTTGACGTTTCAAATCACGTAGATTACGAAAACATAGGTTTTCCAATTCCGTCAGTCTGTCTGTCTGTCTGTCTGTTGGTGCATTAACTAAAAAAACTACTTGACGGAGAGCAGTCAAATTTGGTAGGTAGTTGGGTAGTTGAAAATTTTGAATAATTTCTTACCACTAAAAAATTTTTTTTCTTTGTTCAAATTTAAAATTTCCACGTTTCATGGTATTCTAAACCTACTTCAGAAGAAAAAAAAATTGAAAAATTAGTTTCCAACATTTTTGAAAAATTTAAAAAAATATACATTTTTTAACCACATTTTAACTCCACTACGTGAATGTGGACTTGAAAATGTGACAGATGGCAATAATATTTGGTATATGCACCTATTATACTTTTATTGAATAATGTACAGAGTGGTCATCCCAAGAAATAATTCAGTCATGGTGGACATTTATAAAGGTATTTGCGCAAGCCTTCCATATTTGGCACCTGTTGTTTAGTATTGATCTTTTGCTGTTGGATGAGCACTCTGTATATTTTTTTGACCAAAACTTATCAGGTTTTCTTTGTAATAATAGTGATAACTATATTCCGATTAGTATTTTCAATGCCAATTATTATTTTTTTAGAGTGACCACCTTGCACAAATAAAGAGGAAAGTTCTCTGTAAATGCCTTTACCTGTTTTTTTTATAACGATTTTCAACCCCTCCGCCACCCCCACCCATTCCACTAGTAAGGGCTGATAAAATTAAATTGATATTCAGGTAAAATTTGGTACACAGTATTATAACGATATCTGGAACTAGATTATATTTTGAGATTCCATTGAAGGGGTGGGGGGTAAGTACAGGTAAATATTGGAAAATGAGTAAAGCCTGCTGGTAAGAGTACAGAAACTTGAGATTTGGTATATATACTAGAAGCAAGAGTCTCTCATTTCTTTATCAATTTTTTTACATCCTTCACCACCCCCACTCCATTATTAAAGGGATTGATAAAATAAAATTGAGATATTAACTTGAAACTTGGTATACATATGTATTACATTGACCTCTGATTGTGATGATTCCGATAAAGGGGTGAGCGCGGTGGTGTGAAAACTGGGGAAAATGAGTGGAGTAAGCTAATAAGGTTCCAGAAACTTCATTTTTGACGTATACGCTAAGAACTAATGCCTCAAATTTTTATGAAATATGGCCTCAAGTATTATTAAAATTATATAAGCAATTATTTTCACATACTAGAGTGCAATTATAGTTAAGATGTTTTCCTTTAATGAGACTTGGAGGAAAAATCTGAATGGGGAAGTAGTGATTCTTTAGGCAGCGGTTTTGAATAAAATGATAGCGGATTTTGTACGGCTCCTTTAGTTTCGTTATTTTCATTTTTCTAAATCTTTACCGAGTCTCATTGGAGCACATGTGTGTTTTCCCAGGAGTGTTCACAAATTTTATATTTTTTGAATTCTCCTCTTCTACCCCACTTTCTATGTTCATTAAGCCTTACGTTAAGACCTGTAAATGATTCACCTACATAGTATTTTCTGCACTTACAAGGAACAATATAAATATATTTTTGATATTTTAGCGGTTTGGTTTTAGATAAAACCATTCGTGCAGAAAACCTAATACCGATTCTTCATTATTTATCCGATATACTATGTAAGACTTTCCACTCGACTAACTCTCGATAAATTTAAAAATCTTATCAATTTGCCTGTTTTCTTGGCGATAATTAAGGGAATGCTTTTTAAAATTCTTTTTCAACTTTTCAAAAGATATTTTTCATTCCAAAATTACCTAACGATTTTTCCTATTGGACGAACGTTTAACAACTGTGAAATGCCTGTTTTTTTTCGGCAATAGTTGATCAAATTTGTGTCACACTGACAGTATTTATAAATTGCTTCTCATCATTTGAAGAAATTATGTTATCTCTGTCATATAAGAGTCAAAGTTATTCAGTGTGCTGTTCATTTAAAATACAGTTGTTATTATGTATGAGTATATTTTTTGTGTAATGTTAAAAAATTTCTATCCAGCCATGTTCCAACTATGCTGTGACATATTGATGCATTCTGAATAGTGTTTTGCCAATCATTACCATGAAATAATAACACCGTATCATCAGCATATGATACTATTTTCATTTCAGTCTTTAACATGAATATACTGTTAATATAAATTATAAACAGAATTGGTACCAGCACAGTGCCTTGGGGAACGCCAGTTTTAGTGGTTAGTGGATCACTTAACTTATTATTAATTCTGGCATACTGTTGTCGTCTATCTCTTATATAATTTTTTATTATAGTAGTACATCACCTCGTATGCCTATGTTTTCCAATATTTATAAAATTAATAACACAGACTCTGTGTTTTGATTATTTCTAAATAAATAATGACAATGTGAAAGAAGTCTCTCAAGATAATTTACAATTCTTAATTTCATTGCCTTTTAAAATACTTTTGCGATGTTGTTTATTAGTTTATTGGTCTATAATTACTAACATACAATCAATCATCTGATTTGAAAATTGTTGTTATTATAGACTCGGAATTTTTTCGGAACTATTCCGATTGAAAAATTAGAAGTAATATGTTTTACTGGCTTTAAAATATGCAGAATGATTTGATTTAATTAATTTACTAGGTATTGCGTCTAGACCTGGGCTACATTAATTTTCTAGAGAGTTTTTAATATTTATCAATTCCTTATCATCCACAAGGTTTAAAAATATGGAGTGTGTTGTATTAGCCTCTTCGTCAATACATGGATTATTATCATTATTTATTTCATTCGCCATTTTTTGTCCTATTAAAGTAAATGAATTCAATGTATTTGCATTTTGTAAGTCATCCTTAATAATTTTGTTATTTTCATACCTTAAATTTATTATATTTGCACTTTTACTATTTGTATTAGTTGCTTCCTACCAAGATTGTTTATTGTTTGTGACAGCATTCTCTAATTTTCCCTTGTAATAATTATTCTTTGCATTCTGAATTTCTTTATTTAATTTGTTTTTGTATTTTTTATATTTATCTAATATTTGTAAGTCGCTGTTATTATTTAGAATTTCCTTTTCTTCATTTATCTTGTTCTTCTATAGTTTTAATTAAGTACGCCGTAAATGATGCACGGTTTTAATTTGTTGTACTTGTTCTTTATTTCCATTTTTTAGCTAATGTATTTTTAAAAGTAGCTATAAAGTTATTTATTGCTGTTTCTGTATCATCCAAATTTGTTAACATATTCCAATTTTCATTTTCTAGTAGTTTTGTTAGTTTATTTTCGCGTACTTTGTACACATTACTGTTTTGCCTTTGTTCAATAATTTCCTTTTATTACTCTATAATTTACGACCAAACTAACATTTAACTGGACTACAGCCATAGAGGAAAGCTTTTCGGAAAAGTAGACGATCTGTAGGTGTTGTGAACAAAGTTATTCCGTTATTCAAGCCGGGAGGATGTTTGCAGGCCCAGGGGACTTACTGACAGGACGAGACGAACTCAGGACAGCTCGGTGCTGATGCTTATGCCTCCTTACATCGCCACCGTCTATTGTTACTTGTCGTTACATTACAGGTATTGTGAATCGTTGAAAAGCGACAGATTTACACAACTTCCGAGATTAAACATCAGTTGTATACGTTTTGCCGTGATATTTTTAGCATGAAAGTATGCATTTTTAATGTTTTTTTTACTTTGATCAGTAAGTAATATGAATCTTTAATGCTAAAACTCAATGGCAATCCTATGCAGTAATGAAGAGTGAAAAACAAGTATTGCTTTTCCTCAGTCTTAGTAACTTTAAATCGGAATACGTGGTCAAGTAAATGACTGGTTGATTTTATATCTGTCGGCAGAAAAAGTGTTGTTAAATTAAGGAATTCATTATCGGACGAATATGAATTATCAGTTGGAACTCCCCAAGGTAGTGTACTTGCCCCCTTACATTTTATTTATTAATGATCTACCCGAGTTTATCAATCACGGAAGAATATTTATGTATACAGATGATACATCTACAGGGTTGGGCAAATGTGTGGAAACACTTGATTTCTGGCTAAACTATAAGTGCGATTGAAAAATACCCTTAACAAAAGTTTTTGTAGTATTTTTATTCTATTCAGTGATGTACTTTGATTTTCAACAGCTATCCTATTTTTCGAGATGTGACGTCATCGACAGTTTTTTTAAATGTATATTTTTACATTTTCAGATAGACTATTTTTCATCAATTATAGTGATATAGGGTTGGGTGGGTGTGCGGCTTGTGGTTTTTTAAATATTAAATAAAATAATAAAGTGTAATAAATTTAATGATAATTAAATTTCTTATTACAAAATATTGAGCACTTTAATATTGAGAAACGAAGAAAATATTCATAATAAATGTTCAAATTGGAAACCTTCAGCAGCCTGACAATATCCTATTCGATCAACGAAAGCTCTTAAAGAGTTTTGAATAGCATGCTGTGATATTTCTTGAACAGCCATCCTAATTCGATCTTCCAACTCTTCTAACGACTGAGGCTTGGTCCTAAAGACAACTGATTTTAAATTACCCCAAAGAAAATAGTCTAAAGGACTTAAATCTGGCGATCGCGGTGGCCATTCAATATGTCCTCTTCGACCTACCCATCTCTGTGGAAATATTTCATTAAGGTATTGACGCACGTCAACTCCATAATGAGGCGGAGCTCCATCTTGCTGATACCAAATTTCATCTGAGAGTCGTTCAGGATTTGCCAGGTTTGGAAATAAACGATTTAATACTGGAATAATTTGCTCGCGTAAACGTTGTAAATAAAGATTGGAGTTTAAATTTTCTCTAAGAAAGAATGGTCCCATGATGTGTTCTCTGATTATCCCCGCCCATACATTTAATTTTTGAGGGTATTGGGTGTGACTTTCTTCCATCCAATGAGGATTCTGATCAGCCCAGTAGCGACAGTTATGTCGATTTACAAAACCACTCAGGCAAAATGCCGCTTCATCGGAAAAGATTATATTATTGAAAAAGTTACCATTAATTTCAATTGTATCCATCATTTCCTGACAAAACTGCATCCTTCTATCAGGATCATCTTCATTTAATTCTTGTACTAAGTGTACTTTATACGGATGAAATTTATTTTTGGACAATATCCTTCTTACTGATCTCTCGCTAATATTGTGATGTAAGGCTAGTTTTGGTACTGAAGTTTTTGGTTCTTCTTGTAGGCTAAGAAGAACATCAAGTGAAATATCTTCATTTGTAGCCGATTTACTTCGACCGGATTTTGGCCGATTTTTAACACTTCCCGTTTCGTGAAACTTTTGCACAACCTTTGAAACTGTTGATTTTGAAATATGAGAATTTGTATCAGGGAATGTTACATTAAAAATATCGCATGCATCTTGTAGAGATCTCTGCTTGTCTCCAAAACCAACCATCATTAACAACGTAATTCTTTCACGTTCAGTTAGTTCAGCCATAATTAAAAAACAATGTTAATATTTCACACCGAAACTCTCTAACAGTATTGACTGCAATTGACAGTAATACGAATGATTTGAGTTCGGTTAAAGAAAGTTTGCAAAAAGCATGGCAAGAAAAAAACGAATATTTTTTTATCAGATAGTCCTGTTGACAATAATGTCAATGTAAACAGCCATGTCTTTGCTTTACTATTTTATTTAATATTTAAAAAACCACAAGCCGCACACCCACCAAACCCTATATCACTATAATTGATGAAAAATTGTCTATCTGAAAATGTAAATATATACAGGGTTATCCATTTAAAAAAACTGTCGATGACGTCACATCTCGAAAAATAGGATAGCTGTTGAAAATCAAAGTACATCACTGAATAGAATAAAAATACTACAAAAACTTTTGTTAAGGGTATTTTTTAATCGCACTTATAGTTTAGCCAGAAATCAGGTGTTTCCACACATTTGCCCAACCCTGTATAATAATTTCAGCCAAGACTCAAAGAAGTAGAAATTGTAACTAAGTTGATCCTTGATAAATTCAACATATGGTGCTACAAAAAAAGGTTGATCATTAATTATGAGAAAACCGTATGGGTCTTATTTAAAACACGAAAAAAAAATGTTTACAAATATGTTCATCTTCTTTTAATTGGTAATTAGTTAAGCTTAGAAAAAAACACAAATTTTATATGAATAATTCTGGATGAACATCTATGTTGGACTCAACATATTGATCAATTTTGTATTAAATGAAGTCAATCCTCTTTTGCAATTTCAATGTTGACAAATAAGTTTAGATCGAAGCTCTTTGATAGATGTGTACTATGCTTTATTCTATTCAAAACTATCCCATACTATAATTGCATGGGGTCAAGGTATAGATCTGCAGAGAGTATTTGTTCTGCAAAAGAGAGTATTGAGAATTATTTCATATAAAGGGTGTCCCGGCACTATGTGGCAATACTTCAGGAACGTATAGTTTGGGTCAAAATAACACTAAAACTAACAATTTTCTTTTTTTAGGGCGCCCCTCTGCGGAGATATTACCCTTTAAAAGTTACATATTCAAGAAGATTTCTTGTCTATTACTTCCAAACTGTTCTATCGATTTTAATAAAATTTGGGCTCTGTACATATTAAATGAGTATCTTTACAGAAATATGGTGCCCTTCGTATCGTGTCTAAGAAGCCAGGGGTGGAACATCCCTAAATATTGACAAATTAATTTTTGAAAATCAAGGTCATGTTTTTAAATCCCATAAACAATTTTGTAACATCTCTTACCTTCTTTGTACCACTGTTTTATATATTAAATTAAATTAAGTCTAATGGGTTTAGATCAGGAGAACAAGAAGGCTACAGTACTGGAGTTCCTCGGTAAATCCATCGATGCGGTGAGGAAATTTTTGATCTAAGTATTCCTTGACTGTGATGCTGATGCCGAATGCTTGACTGATATTTGACGTTTTATAGACAATGTGACAGGTGCAATGATATGGTATTTGGTATTTTTCTAAATGTTCCATAATTTTTAGTAAAATTGCCATCAACTTAGCCATGATTAGAAAGAATCATTAAAGTCAGTCATTTTCTTATGTTAAAAAATGCTAGCACGTTTAAATTAGAACCACGAACACTTTCTAGATTTGTTTATTATTTATGGAGAATGGAATAAAGTAGTATCAAAAGTATGTAACATATTTGCTACTCAATACCCACAAGTACAGAAACCATCACCGTACACTGTAAAACGCATATTGGATAATTTTAAAACATTTGGATCTGTCAAGACAGGAATTTTTTTTCTTATGGATGTAACCAACATAAAAAAAGAAATATGCAGACGATGTACAATTGATCATGTCATTTGCCGCACCGGATACTAATATTGCTCTGCGACATCTAAATGAAGATTTGGATAGAATATCAAATTGGTCACGTAACCAAGCCATGATCCTCAACGCCAATAAAAGTTGTGTTATGTTTGCGGGTAATCAGCGAACTCTAGCTAAAGTCACTCAATATAACTTCTCTACTATTCACATAGACAACATAGAAGTACCTACCAAAGAAAATGTTAAGAATTTAGGAGTAACATTTGATAGTCATCTGAATTTTGAGCACCACATCATAAATAAATTAAAGACATGCTATATAAAGTTAAAAACTTTATATTCATTCAAATTTTTACTCCCTGAAAAAGTTAAATATAGATTAGTTGAGTCTCTAATTTTCCCCCAGTTCAATTATTGTTTGCCAATGTATTATAGCTTTTTAAACACCAACCGTAAAAACAAATTGCAAGTGACTCAAAATGCAAGTATGCGTTTTGTATACCTAACAAATAAATACGATCACATCACACCTTTATATAATGACCATAAACATATGAAAATTGCATATAGATATCAATATTTATTTGCAGTATTCCTCATGAAAATATTTACATATAGAAAACCTGAGTATTTATATGAGCTATTAATTCCTAGGAGAAATGTACATCAACTAAACCTAAGAAACAATTACTTATTTAGCATATACCAACATAACACCACTAAATTTGAATGCTCGTTTAGTTATATCTCAGTCAATTACTTAAATAACCCCACATTTCTAAATTTGTTAAATTCTTACAGACCAAATTCTTGCAAAGTTAAATACAAACAAGCAATAATTTCTCACCAAATTAGTGATACTTCTTAAATTACAAATTATTACGTACTTTTATGTATTTTTTAAATTATTTTGTAAGTTTTATTTAGCTTTACTAATATCCACACTCAATTTTTACACTGTGACAGTTATTGTTGATAATGTTATGTTTTTAGTAATATGTATGTATTTTTGTAGGCATTGTGGAAGAACGTTTCTAACGAACAACTCCCCTTTGTGTTATGTATACTTTTATTTTTATGTGTACTTAATGCAATAAAGATTATTATTATTATTATTATTATTATATAGGTTGTAAACATGAACTTGACTTAGTTTGGCCAGCATTACATACCTAAGCAATATATAAAGTACTACTCTCTGACCTAGAAACACCGTACATTTATAAAATATTCAATTTAGGAAGAACCGTCAGATTAAATCAACATTATTATAAAACTCTTTTACATATTTTGGTAGAATATATTACCATTCCAAATACTTGTACGTAGACACCAGACACCTTGTATAATACATTAATATTTGACAAGATAATTTTCATGTGAAATGAAAAGTAGAATACTTATTTCACATGAAAATTATCGCAAAATCAAATTTTGTTTACACACAAAAGTTATAACTGAAAATACGTTATTAGTTCAGGAATATTACGTTATTATTCCGACAAAATTCATAAAGATTTGAAAATTGGTGGGTATGTTGGGAACAGCATAAGGATTACTAAACCAAAAAGTTCCCATCCCTAAATAGTGTGCTTCATCCCCCAGGACGTCCTTTCTACCCCCATTTTGAGTTTTTCTAGATTATCTCGGCAACGGTGTAATTTTCGACAAAAATACCTATATACAAAATTGTTCCTTGGAAAATTCTTTATCAAAAAGGCTTTTACCACTTTTTTCCTAACATTAATAATAACGTGGGAAATATGGCGCAAACATAAGGGTTGGTTCCGACTAGCACTCTCTACAGTACGATCTACCTTAAAGTTTAACGTTTAACGCTTAAAATAGCAGTAGGCACTAAAATTTATTTACAATTTTAATAAATATACAACTTCCACCCCCTCACCTCTATAAAAAGACCGTATTGTGCTTATTTCCACACCACCCTAGAGGTAAAGTACTTGACGCGTTTTTTTTTAAGTGGTATCCCCTGTAGGCCTAATCCACTAATTATCAAATGTTAATTATAAATCTTGGTCGTCTTCCACAGATTCAATATTCAAGCATGATTGTCCATGGCAATGATAACACATTGTAGAGCAACCCAAGCCTGCTTCTCTGCAACTACACCTGTATTCGCACCCTAATTTACATGAACATGAAATAAGCGTTAAAACAGATTCGGGAGCTGGTTCTTTTAGAGTCATTATTGGGATTAATATACCGCCAACTTTTTTCCACCCCCAATCGGTAGCTTTGAGCGTCACGTTTTTCCATGTTTGAATTTGGTGAAAAACTCGATAACAGTGTTGTCGAGCGGCAGCAGAAGTTGGTGGAAGTTTTGACAACATAACAGTGTTGCTGGCTTTACCAACTAGTCTGTTAAAAAACATAAATCTGTATTCATCTAGACTTTTTTCTGCCGAGGTACAGTTGTATAAAGCTAAAATAAATCGCTCTCCCATGTTTGCAATTTCTTCATGAGTAGCTTCCTCATTGTTGAAAGTTTGTACAATATGTTGTAAATCACTTCTTTTATCAAATACATTGATTGCATTCACTTTCCCTTTAAGAAAAAACGCCGAGGTTGTGTCAGAGCCGCTGATGGCATGTACAAATAAAATGGCGGATTTGCAATTTTTTAAGAAAGTTTGAAATTGTAAATCTTGAGAACTGTAAATCCTTTTACAGGTATTACCCTGTTTTTCTTTTAAAAATTTAATGTCTCTGTCAGAGGGAAAAATTGCAATAAGAAGGACTAGCAGGTCAATATCTTGCCCTACGACAACAGCTGTATCGCAATTCTTACATTTTTCTATAACAGTTTGTATTATTAATAAATCGGCGTCATCCGCAGCAACGAATACATCTCTACCTTCAGTTCTAAACCTTTTCACTAGCTCTGTAATTAAACGTTCTTTGTTAAGTAAATTACTTAGGAACTTCTGCTGAGTTTCAGAAACGACAGTATTTTCGTCAAACATAATTTGAGGACAGCTTCTTTGAACATGTCGGTGATGGTAAATAAATAGATAACGAATTATATGACTTGCGCTAATTACGGCCCTGATTTACCAACGTACTATTCGTTTGAGGAGAAATGTTCTAAAAACCTTTTTTGTAGAGAATTTCACAGGAAATTCTGTAGAACACTTTTGTACATAGGTATTTTTGTCGTAAAATGCACCATTTTATGGATAATTTAAAAAAAGTGAAAATTGGGGTGAACACTATGTCGTAGGGGATGAAGCACACAATTTAGGGGTGGGAACTTTTCGGTTTATTATTACATATGCTGTCCTGATTATTTCCACCAATTTTCAAAACTTTATGAATTTTGTCGGATATATCGCAATTTGGACCGTAATATTACTGAATTATATGGTTATATTTAATAGAAAATAATTCTAGATAAATGTTTAATTAAAAATAATAAATTCGTGTTTATTTTTTAAGCTTTTAAATTTACTCCAACCGGAACCTGAAAAGAAAAACCGTTCCTTATATAAACGAATGCACCGCACTTATTAAGTAAAACACAGGGGTAGGAACAATGTATTCATCGGGGACTCGCTGAATAAAGAATTATTTTTAGCCACCACCCTCGCTTTTTTAATCACGCCAAATCAAAAACCTTATTTTATTATTGTTTTATGGCTCTTGAAATTACCTAGAGTAGAGTGTAAAATACATGGTCTCACAATATGTTTATAAGGAAACCTACAAGGGGAGAGTCTACGCCGTAATAAAACATTACACGAGGATGGAAACTTGGGATCGTAAATAAAGCGACCTCGTTTCTGAAATTATTTTAATATGATGTTTTTATAAACTTGAAAGAAGGGTATTACAATTTTTTTAAACATGTTCTTAAATTTTATCATTATCAATTGAATTAAGAATTTATAATAATGATAATAATAATAATAATAATAAAAGTAGTTTATTTATTCAAAGGTAGTACAAATACAAATATAAGAAATATGATATGAAAATGAAGCTTAGATAATTTCTACATAGCTAAAACAAAAACATCTCCTAGCTTGGATGAAATATAGGGCCTAGGCCTAGGAAGTTTTCATTCTCATTCACTTTATTCATCATGATTTCACAAAATTCCATCCGTTTGAAATTGTCCTCGGGAAATATTTCTTGCGTTGTTTGAACTTTAAAACAACTGTACCCATTTCTTTTCAAAATATTTCTTACAGTTCTTTCCTTCATGTCAACTTCATCAGCAACTTGCCTGCTAGAACATGGTTTACTAGTTTCAACAAGTGCACAGACATTAGTTTCGCGAATTTCACGTTATTCGCTCATTTGTTGATGACGGGGTTCGGGTTGACAGCATTTTTTACAATAATTCACGACACACCCGAAATTCTCAAATTTTTAAATAATGTATAAAAAACCGCTGCCTAAGGAATCACTACTTCCACACTTTAAAGGAAACATCTTGATTATATTTGTACTCCAGTATGTGGAAATTATTGGTCATGGAATTTTAATAATATTTGGGGTAGATGTGATAGAAAAGTTTGAGGAGTTGGTTTCTACCATATACATTAAAAATGAAGTTTCTAGTTTACCGTACTTATTTTCCACTATTTACAACCTACCACCTCAATGGAGTCATCTCAATCAGATGTCACTACAATACATACGTGTACTAACTTTCAAGTGAATATCTCAATTTGATGTTATCAATCCCATTAATAATGAAGCGAAGATGGTAGAGTTTGAAAAATATTAGAAAGAAATCTGAGGCCTTGGTTTCTAGTATATACACCGAATCCCAAATTTCTGTAGTCTTACCAGCTTGCTTTACTTATTTTCCCTTATTTGCCCCTATTTAACCCCCAACCCTTCAACGGCATCATCTCAAATTATGATCTAGTTTCAGACGTCGTTATAATACATACGTGTACCAAATTTCAAATGAATATCTCAATTTTATTTTATCAACCCTTTTCATATTGGAGTAGGGGTGGTTGGGTTGAAAAATAATATAAGAAAATCTGACGCTGTGGCTTCTAGTACCGAATTTCAAGTTTCTGTAGTCTTACCAACGTTTTACTTATATTCCTCTATTTACCCCAAATTAACCCCCAACCCTTCAACGGAATCATCTCAAAATATAAACTAATTCCAGACGTCGTTATAATACATACGTGTACGAAATTTCAAATGAATATCTCAACTTTATTTTGTCAACCCCATTAATGGGGTAGGGGTGGTGGGGGGGTTGAAAAATAGTATAAAAAAATCTGAGGCCTTAACTTCTTGTACATACACCGAATTTCAAGTTTCTGTACTCATACCAGCTTGCTTTACTTATTTCCCCATATTGACCCCTAAATAACCCCCAACCCTTCAACGGAATCATCTCAAAGTATAATCCAGTTCCAGATCTCGTTATAATATATACGTGTACAAAATTTCAGGTCAATATCTTAAACCGTTCCGGAGAAAGCGTGCGGACAAAAAAAAGTTACAGACAGACAGACCGACAGACAGACCGACAGACCGACAGACAGACAGAAAATTTTTTTTTGCTCAAATTTAAAATCTCGACGTTTCATGACATTCTAAACCTATTTCACGAATAAAAATTTTTGAAAATTTTTTTGCGATTACTATACTTCCAATCCACTACGTGGATGTGGAAGTAATTATGCTAGCTGAGGGGATTGGTCTGTCTTGATATGCCACTGTAAACAAATTTATTGTGTCTTCAGTGGAATGGCGCCCGAAGTACCACTTCACAATTTGCACTTTTTCTGCAGTTGTATAAACACACGGCATTTTAATAACGAAATTGAGATTACTTTATTTTATTCCCACACGTCTAAACAGCTACGCTATTAAAAGCAGAATGGGTGCGCTGCTCTCAGCTCGACGCGGTCCAGCGATGGCGCTATTGTTTTATACCAATGCCCTGCATTATTGTACGGCAAGGCGTGGTTTATCTGCGCAGAAACAAGTTTACGTACCTTAAACTAAATTTGCTGAATCTGTATATATAAAAGATTCTTTATGATATTAAAACCGTTTTCATCAGTGCTATATTTCTTCATTTATTTATTAACCAGTTCAGTCAGGTCTTGCAAAGTCATAGCACAAAATGTTGACATTTTATCTTTATATCTATTTCGCCTGTTCCTATACTGATGACAATACTTTCAACACTACCCACGCAATACTGATACATCAGCCACATTTTTATTATGTATTATTCCAGAGCAGTTCAGACTTTAAAAAGTATGTTCACCTTTTTTATTTTCAGTTATTTGCTTCAAAATTCTCGACTTTACTTTTGGAATTGAATTGTTTTCATCTATATTTCTTTCATAATATATTTTTTTTGTTTCATTGATAACCCTTACCGTATTATTTCTATAAATTTATTTCAGATGTTTATACAAATAAACATATTCATTTCAGACCAGATATAAGAAATTTAAGTAATAAATTAAATGATTTTAATTATACAGCAACGTCTATATTGTTCGTACAAAAATCTATATAATAATACCTAATAATAACGGATTCTTTTACTTCCGTTTCCACCTTTTTCCATAATTTTCAGAGCTCTGAATTATATGCTTGTTATACCATGTGTACTCACAAATTTGTGATTCCACAAATTCTCGTTTTACTGACATAATTTTTGTTTGTCAAGTCTTACATTGGAGGGTCTAGATAATTCATCTATGTAATGTTTATCTTATTCTTATGGAGGACTATGAATGTAATTTTTGTAGTTTTGAACAATATTTGTCGATAAAAGACATCTTAATGCGGTACTCGATTTCTAACTCCTAGTGGTTTATTCGACATACCTTGTACATATAGAATTATCACTAAAAATGTTAACTTATGTTGTAATTAGTAGCATGGAGGGGTCGTTGCCTTTGAAATGGTTTGCAAAAACATCAAGCTTCTTGGACACAATGTTGGCATCATCGGGTGTTGATTAAACGTAACCTGACGACCAATAAAGCGGATTATTATGGATCGATTCTTTGTCACTATTAATTGTATTTTAAGTTATGGCAATAGGTCAACTTGCTGTCAAAAATGACCCTCATGTATTTAAATTGTCTACGTTTCTACTACTATTTAAGTTTCCCAAAGAAAGTTGTGAGAGGTCAACGATTTATTACATTTTTAGATAGGCGCTGTGACAAAATAAAATTTTGATTATTGAGTCAAAAGTTCAAAGTAGCCCCCATCCATTTGCAAACAAAGACATGCTCATCGGCTGAAATCCAACACAGCTCTTTGCATCATTTTTCAGCTTAACTGTGGCTAATCCTTTGGTTATTTTGTCATTTAGCTCATCTTGAGTATGAATAATATCCCTGCAGTAAATATATTGTTTTAGATAACTTGTGCAACGCACAATGAGGTGGAACATCGTTGAGTTGAAACCACATGTTCTAACGTTGTAATAATGGCACACCTTCTAACAATTCCGGTATGTCTTCTGTTAAGAATACCCCATAGGTTTGTCTATTCAAGCAAGCAGGAAGTTCAAAAGATTTAGTATGCATAAACCATTTTAACATTACTTACTTTTTCTTGTAATCATTTGCTTACAAATAAATTATCAAAAATACCCCAAATTTACACCAGGTCTGTTCAGTCTTCTGGCTCTGAAATTATGTGGATATTCGATGGCCCAAATATGACAGTTGTTTGTATTAAATATTCCTTCGAGCGAGAAGTCGGATTCATCCGTAAAAAGTACCTTAAATAAAGTATCTGAATCCATTAGTTCCACTTCTTAAATCCCATTGTTGACATCTATACGGGTCTGGTAAGATTTAGACATGCGTATAATGATACTCATGTTATCTATTGTCATTCAAAAAATTCCTTGTAGCGCTTTTTGAAATATTTAAGATTCTCACTACGTTTCCTACATAATTCGCCGGATCTACTTTAGTTGCACGAGTCACAGCACCTTCATTTTCCGGAGTTCGTACCGGTCGTGGGTGACCACTGACCAACTACATTTACGTTTATACGAAGAAATTAGCAATATTCTTCTGAATTGTAATTCATCTTGTCGTGGGCCGCTCATGTAGATAGTATGTAAAAACTAAATAATAGCAAAAGTACACAACGGACAGTTAATAAATTCAGCACGGTTCTCACAATGGGCTTGTTCGGCATTTTTTTTATTTCATAAATCGAAAGTGCAAGTATAAAATAATGGATCTGCAAAAAATCAGAATCTTATTCGCACGTTTAGTATCTTAAAAACTGTTAAAAACTTCCACGTCGCGAAAATGGGGCGTGGCCAGGCGCTACGTCACTATACGCATAGACTCGGCGATCTCAATAGACTTGATGCTTCTTAGTTGTTATAATTACAAGTGTTTTCGAAGTATTGTTTGTTTTGCTTAATCTTGACAATAGCGGAGTACAATTTGGTGAAATGTCAAAAAATTACAATTTTCTCTTGCTCCTGTAGGGACGAATTTTTGATTTTGACCCTGCAATTTATGATTAGGATTCATCGCCGACCTTCTTTTTCCCGTAGAGACAGAGAACGAACTTTCACTCGACGTATTTATTTAGTTACCAGCGTTTGAAAATTCCATGTTTTTCGACTTTTCAGGTTAAATTTGAAAGATCCCAGAAAGTCACTTTTCCTACGTCACTTGCGTATAATGACGTCACAAATGAGCGCTCGGTTTTTGTAACTATTACTAATTTCAACTCCTTATATCTCGAGAGCGGAAAAAGTTAATAATACGAAATTTTAAGTGCATAATGAGAATATCGAGTACTATATGAAAAGGTAACCATATAAAAAGAATATCATGGAACAAGCCCATTCATTTTGTTCACAGTGCCTACCAACAAATTTAATACATCTTGAGCCTTGTACAAGGGAACTTTCTTTGCGTAACTTGAAGGGCATCCCGTTAGAAAGGACACTATTAAATAATTTGCAAAATTTATACAAAATGTTAATTTCTTATTTGGTTTATTGTGGCCAATGTCTCATTAAAATGTATCCATTATTTTCTAAAATACAATAACTTGCTTTAAATCGTAAATTTTGTGGTATATATATTTTTTCCTTCAATTGGACGACTAACAGACGACGTGATAATAACAGACCATAAGAAAGCATGTCTGAAACTAAAGTTGTTTAAATGAAAATGACCTCTATTACCTCAAGACTTAACTGTGAGCCCATCTCGATACCGTAAACACCTCAAAGCAAGAAAATACGTTCCCTAGATAATTCCATTCACAAATAAATGTTTTGCTTTAGTTTGACTCAACTAATGTGAGTCCTGCTGAAGCAGCCACAATATTATACAAAGATATCAACGGACCAACGTCGCTTCGTCTGGCAATTTGCACTCACTGCATGCACTGATTAAAAAAAGTGTCCCATACAAAATAATTCTTCATTTTATAATCCCCAACGGAGCAAATACCCACCCCTTGTATTTCACTTAATAAGTGCATTCGTTAGAGGGCCTTGTTATATATTTACGCGGTTTTAGAGAGGATCAAGTATGTATTAAGAAGGGGTGTGTCGCATTAGACGCGCTCAGGGCGGTTTCTGAGCCGGACACACCCCTTCGGTTAGTCTAGTTTGCTCCAGAATATTTCGCTTCATAATTTATTTTTAATTATTTTGACCTGATAAATTGGATCTCGGGGGACTGTCCACACCTTATATTAATTATTAAAAATATTTCGTAACTGTACCCACTTCAAAAATATGAAAGGTGATGCGTTTTATTGTGAGATGAGAAAGCGGGACGTGGGATGTAAGGTTTAAAATGTTGGCAAATTGTAGGAGTTCCTATCACTTCTTGTCAAATGAAGCTACAAAGTCAGCCACTACTTGATTTCTTAATGACGTATTACTTTCATTTTGATACGATGTGACTAATTTAATAGTATGTTATGTATTTAGTGTGCACAGTGATATTTTTTGAACGAATCTATTGTCTGCGGGTTCAGAACTCAAGCAGTTTTATATCATGTTTACTTAGATTAAATAGTTTACTACTCACCTTTTATATAGGTAAGTAAATATATTCTTAATAAGCCACCACTTAGAAGGTACTTGGTTAATATAATAAATGAAAAAATTGTTGATAACAGTAATGAAACCAAAGCGTAAAGTTTAATGTGAGATAATTATTTTACAGGAGCTTCTAGAATGAATTAAAACAGAGAGTGTGTTTGATGTCGCACTTTGTTCAAAAATATTCTCAAATAAAGCCTATCTGCAGAAATGTAAATATTGAGTATAAAAATAAATTAAAAGAGAGCAAAATAGGATATAATGATAATAAAATTTCAGAGTCAACAAACAAGGTTAAAACCATGTTAAAACCATATGATAAACGAGGTGGTAGGAAAATCTTCTGTTTCACAGGCACAAATAGTTGTTCATGAAAATGGTCCCCTTTCGCTAGATAAAGTTATTGTGGACAATTTCAATGCTTCGTTTACTACCAGTCATGCCCAAGCTGACCCCATCGATTAAATTTATTAAACCTAAACATCACCACTTTCTTCTCAATCTCTTTTTCTTCAACGAGTCACTAAAATAGACACGTTATCTTTTAGTAACAAGTTAAAGTCCTCTCACTCTAGTGGTCTAGATAATATGTCCAACAATTTATTAAAGAAATGTAAAAATAATTTCGTTCTACCATTAAGTGACATAATTAGCTTATGCTTTGTAAATGGAATTTTCCCTGGCAACTTAAAATTAGTAAAGTTATTCCACTATTTAAAAATGAAGACAAAAATTCTTCTAATAATTTTCGAGCGATTAGCATAACTTGAAGTATATCGAAGGTTATAGAACTTGCATTTTTAGAAGAGTGGTTTCTTTTTAAAAATTAGCATTTTATTTTCCATTTAACAAGTCTTCTTAAGAAATAAAAGTGTTGAAATTGCATTAGTAAATTTTGACAGCTCGATAGTAGAAGGATTACTTGCCTCTCGACTCCTTATAGATTACTGACGTGCCTTTAACTTCATAGATTATGACTTACTTATTACAAAGTTATTTAGATATGGTATTAAGGGTCCTGCCTTCGATTTTCTATCCAGCTATATTAAAATCCGTGCGCGAGTAATCTGTTTGAACGGAACAAAGAGCAGTAAATGTCTAACAGATGCCGGTGTAACACAAGGCTCCATATTAAGGCCATTCATTTATCTCATTTTTGTCAACGATCTCGCTATACATTCAACACAAATACAACGTTCACATTACGTGCTACGCCGACGATACAAAGTTTTCAGTTGTTCAAAAAAGTCCTGACGACCGAAATTTGACATGCAGAGGACCTACTAAGGTCTTAAAAATATGAACTCTTCCTTGCCTATACATCTATGAAATCTGTTGCTATGTTTTTAAAAACAAATCAACTTTTCTTACAAACCAAACACAGCACAATTATCAAACAAGATTTAAAGATTAGTTAAAGATGATGTTAATGAATTAACATAATGTAAGAATTTTGAGTTATTTCTATTTCCAGTTGTAGCTAAGATACCAGATCAAAAGAAGGATTTGACCTCTAGATGATCTTCAGAGGTAGGTTCGACCAACACGTCAAGGCGTTTTCGGACGTAAAATTTTCCACTCGTTTGGAATCCTGGATAAAAAATTATATCATTCAAAATAAGGTATTTGACCTTCATTTGACCATTACGTAGACGTAATAGGGTCATATGGACACCGGTATCGAATCAGAGACCCCAGAAACATAAAGGTCAACTACTCTGAGAGATGGTCTACCTCAATTTCATTTTGTGGTCCTGTGTTATCTTTAAAGTTAAAAATTAATTAAGGAATAGAGTTTTTTAGCAGTATTTTGCATTTTAATTAAAAAATTAATTAACCGGGCTCATTTTGTAGAATTTTTTAATACCTGCAATTGCCTCAGGTAGCGATTGTATTGTCATATGTACTACATATGCATGCAAAATGTTAACGATTGAATAATAATTATAATACTTTATTATCCAAAAGACCAATTGCAATGGTAAAGGATTAGTCACACGATTAGATACCACCACGCAAGTGCCCCCTGATTATGGCGTAATTAAGAGCTTAAAATAATAGAAACTATTACACTAACAAATATTCTAAAAACAAAGACAACTTAGATATAAAATTACATTGTCACAAATAACTTTAAATATGCACATTTAATATGAATATTCGTCGAATTTTCAATTAAAATTTAAAAATAAATAAATAAATAAGTAGATCAACAAGTACAAAATTCACATGTCTAAAAATTCTTCAACTGAGTAGAAACAGTTATTAATTAAAAATGTTTTAACATCTTTCTTGAAAGTTCTGACATTACCAATATTTTTAAATTGTTGAAGTAGCTTGTTATATAAGATTATTCCCATACCGGGTGGCCACCAGTCAATGTACGCCCCCAATATTTTGGTTGTTTTTCTCTTTAAAAATTTCGTTTTTGATACACATAAATTAGACAATAATAATCTACTTTTAGACTAACAGGAATGAAAATATCACTCTCTTTTCGTCTTCGACCCGTTCGCTTTGCCGGCATCTAGTCACGTGCATTTGTGTAATTATCTGAAAACATCTCTTTAAAATAATGGCTGATGAATATTTTTTCGCACGTACACTTAAAGGCAAAACCAGTGAGGTTTGGGATCCCGAAGCAAAGGGCGCCCAAGAATACCAAGGGGGTCATAAGTTAATTATCGGTTCAACCGGAAGTGACATTAACTTTTTTTTCTTAAATGGTATGACTATATTTTTTTTATGGTTTCTCATTAAGCATAAATTTCTAAGTGCAGCAGTTTTTTCAGATGTAAAAAATTCCAAAAAATAACGAACAATTTTTTAATTTTTTCAAAATGGCCGCGTCAGGTGAATGCGGTGTAAGAAAATTACTAAGTAGGCTATGGAAATTATTAGTAAGGTTGTAGACTTGGCTTTAGAGAAGGAAATAGTTGTTTGAATTACTGATAGGTACCAGTATTTCTAGATTTTTTTCAAAAAAACGGAATTACATTTTCATTTTCATTTCCGTAGGGGTCCTATGATTTTTTTTTTAATGGAACTGTGCTATTTCTTTTAATAATCAGAAATAATGATTCATAAACTATAATTTTTTTCGCCATTAATCATTTCTTAACGACATCCTTCGTAATAATAGAAGTATTTTTAAAAAGTAAGCCGCCAACAAATCATTTTAATAAGGTACCTATCTACATTTAAATCCAAAATTGCAGATAGCCATGAAAATGACATACATTCGCAACAATTGATTTAGTCTTGACTTACTCACTAATTTTCTGAAGCAAGTGTATTAAAATTGTTATAAACAAGAAAATTAATATAAAATGGCTGAAAATTATTCAAGTGATGAAAAAGTTGACATGATTTTTATTTATGGAGAGACTCGGCGTAATGCAACTAGAGCACAAAGTCTGCATGGACGGAGATATCCAGAAAGAAGACAACCTCCGAAAAACAATTTCGCCCGGTTGGAGCAACAATTTAGAACTGAACCTAATGTAGAAATTGAAGAAAGATTTATTGTGGATGAAGGAACGGAAATTAATTATTAGCTTTAGTGCATGTTGACCCAACCATTTCGATAAGACAAATTGAACACGAATTACCAGTTTCCAAAGAATCAGCCAGAAAATTTTAAAGAAACACGTCTATCGTTCTTATAAACATCAATTGCATCAATTTTTGTATGAGAATGATTATCAACGAAGAATGGCCTTTTGCAATTGGTTACAGTTACGCCAATAAAGAAATGAGAATTTTATCAAAAACATTTTGTTCACTGATGAATCGAGATTTACAAACCTTGGGTTATTTAATCGAAACAACACTCGATATTGGGCAATTGATAATCCTCACATTATGAGAGAGGGGCGGTTTCAGAAGCGGTTTGGCTTCAATGTTTGGTTAGGCGTACTGGGCGACCATATCATAGGTCCAATAATTTTTAACGAAACTCTAACTGGACCAAGATATCTATAATTTCTCCAAAACATAATAGTTCCACAGATTAATCAAATTCCCAATACCAATATTGACGAGGTTTATTTCCAAGAAGACGGGGCTGGTCCACACAATGCTGTTATCGTTAGGGATTACTTAAATCAATTATTTCCAGATCGTTGGATTGGGACCCATGGTCCAGTCAGATGGCCTGCAAGGTCGCCTGACTTAACCCCACTCGATTTTTTTGTTTGGGCGCATTTGAAAAATAGAGTCTACATGACTGCTCCAAGTACAAGGCAAGATCTGGAAGAAAGAGTTCGACACGAAATTGCACAAATAACGCCTCAACAATTACAGAATGTTAGACGTGCAACGATAAGTCGTGCTACTCTCTGTATTAATCATAACGGTGAACAGTTTGAACAATTTTTGTAATGGTTTATTATAATTTAGGTTTTAAACAGTTTTGTTATTTTTGGTAAATTTATTCATGGTTGTAACGTTATACCTATTAAAATTATTTCCATGTTTACTTTTTAAAAATACTTCTATTATTACGAAGGATATCGTTAAGAAATGATTAATGGCGAAAAAAATTATGGTTTATGAATCATTATTTCTGATTAATAAAAGAAATAGCACAGTTCCATTAAAAAAAAATCCATAGGACCCCTACGAAAATGAAAATGAAATTCCTTTTTTTTGAAAAAAAAACTAAAAATACTGATGCCTGTCAGTAATTCAAACAACTATTTTCTGCTTTACAGACAAGTCTACAACCTTACTAATAATTTTCATAGCCTACCTAGTAATTTTCTTACATCGTATTCATCTGACGCGGCTATTTTGAAAAAATTAAAAAATTGTTCGTATAACACTTATTTTTTGGAATTTTTTACATCCGAAAAAACTGTTGCACTTAGAAATTCATGCTTAATGAGAAACCATAAAAAAATATAGTCATTTCATTTAAGAAAAAAAAGTTGATGACACCTCCGGTTCAACCGGAAGTGATATTTTCATTCCTGTTGGTCTAAAAGTAGCCTATTATTGTCTAATTTATTTGTAACAAAACCCAAATTTTTAAATACAAAAACAACCAAAATATTGGGGGCGTACATTGACTCGTGGCCACACGGTATACCTCGGATTTTCCTCATACTTTGATAAACTATGTATAGGGATTAACAAATTGTGACTATACTTGTACTATAATTATGATTATAATTACTTTGCAAAATTAATTAAAATTATTTTGCACGTAAACGAGTACTTCTAAAATACAGATACAGGGCAAGGTTAATAATTGTAGATCTTTAAATATTTTTTTACACGATTCAAATTCTGATGTTCCTAAAATATAACGAACTGCTCTTTTTTGTAATGTGAATAATCTTTCAGATTTATGAGTTGAACCCCACAAAATAATACCATATGATATTCCGATAGAAAGTGTGCATAATAGTAGGTTAACACTGTTTGTCCACTAGCTAATTTAGATAATGTGTACAATAAATAACACATGGAAGAGATTTTCTTAGCAACAGACATTATGTGCGTATCCCAATTTAGGACATTATCAATATGTATTCCTAAAAACTTTGTAGAATGTGTTTATTGTATAGATTTACCCCCTAGTTTGATTAGATGACTACTAATACATGTAGAATTTTTGGAAGAAAATATAATAAATACTGTTTTAGAAATGTTCAAGAACAAATCACACACAAGTTTATTTTAAAATATGCAGCATACTATGTTGTCTTGTAAGGAAGTTAAAGCATTTTGCATAGCTTTTCTGCCACACAAATAGGAATTATCGTCAGCAAACATGATTAAACACTCATCAAAGAATAAGTCGTTAATATAAAATAAAAACAATAAAGGCCCTAGAACGGACCCTTGAGGTACGCCAAATTCTATTTTTAGTTTACTCGATTGAGTACCATTAACTTCTACTATTTGTAAGGTATGATGTCAACTAGTCTCTTGCTTTACCTCTAAGGCCATATTTTTGAATAATACATTATTTCACAATTCTTTGTTACATTCTTTCTTGAAGGCGAAACAATATTTTCAAAAGCCTTTTAATATCTTTAATTGCTTTCTTTTACATAACCAACATTTTGTTTCCAATCAATTGTAGCTACAAGATATTTACAAATTAAAAATACACAAGATAAGTACGACAGGGCCGCTTCTAGAAATCGAGAAAGTATAAATATCACGCCTAGCGAAGTTTCTGTATTGTTAAAAAAGCATTCAGTCTCAGACTGCCGGTAAAGTGTAGTATGGAAATAATGAAGGGTGTTCAATGCAGCCTCATCGTTGCAGATTGAAAAGACGCGTTACCGGGATTGACTGGGAGCTTCCATCATCCAGGTCCTGATCCCTAAGGAGTTGACTCAGGAGGGTTGACTCACACACATGTTATGCATTGCAAGACGTATATGTGCACGGACGATGCATGATCAATGCTTTTTGTTCGAGAGGATGCTTTAATTTTGCACATTTTTGTTTGTAGGATAAGGCATTGTAGCAGAAAAATCTCAATTCGAAGCGTATACATGGTGCTCCACTTAAAACTCAGACTTGTAACTTTCTTATTTTTTAAGCGACGACCATGTTGGAGAGTTAATAATCGCAAAAAAAATCATAGTAATTTTTTCTTGAAATAGGTTTAGAATATTATCTAAATGTTATTTGTGGCATTATCTTAATTTTTTTTCCTTCTTCAATTCTTTGGGATTTCCTGCCACATGTATGTTTTCTTTCTAAGCGGTGCTAGGGGAATCTACAAAATATATCACAATTAACCAGTATGTTACTGGTAAATGACCTCTACGCCTGTGACGTTTATGTCAAAGGATCAGTTAAAGGTTGGTTTTTTATAAATAATCAACACATATAAAAATTTGAAATTAAATATTTCACCGACGCGACGTTTCGGAAATCTAATCTGTTTCCTTTTTCAAGGCTTTTTTGAAAAATCTTTTTTGGTGTGTATGACAAATACACAGCTCTAAGAATGTTTGTTATATTCAATATCCATAGATACTTACTATTTGCATAGAACTGTTGATATAGTTAACAGTATTTTAGTTTCTATACAATGTTAAGTTTGTGAAGTTCTTCTTTTAACATTGGCAGCCAAGTTGTACAGACATCTACGGAACAATTCGACACGCAATTATCCTCATTCAATAATATTATCGCGGATTCTTTAATTTTTCTTTTTTTGCTATCTGCCTATTTTGTTAAAATTTCCAAGTCCAAGTTTATTCTCGAGAACGGACATAGAATAAACTGGGACTCGGCAAAAATTTTAACAAAAGAGGCAGATAGCAAAAAAAGAAAAATTAAAGAATCCGCGATAATATTATTGAATGAGGATAATTGCGTGTCGAATTGTTCCGTAGATGTCTGTACAACTTGGCTGCCAATGTTAAAAGAAGAACTTCACAAACTTAACATTGTATAGAAGCTAAAAAACTGTTAACTATATCAACAGTTCTATGTAAATAGTAAGTATCTATGGATATTGATTATAACAAACATTCTTAGAGCTGTGTATTTGTCATACACAGCAAAAAAGATTTTTCAAAAAAGCCTTGAAAAAGGAAACAGATTAGATTTCCGAAGCGTCGGCGAAATATTTAATTTCAAGTTTTTATACTTATTTGTGTTGTTTATTTATAAAAAACCAACCTTTAACTGATCCTTTGACGTAAACGTCACAGGCGTAGAGGTCTTTTACCAGTAACATACTGGTTAATTGTGATATATTTTGTAGATTCCCCTAGCACCGCTTAGAAAGAAAACATACATGTGGCAGGAAGTCCCAAAGAATTGAAGAAGGAAAAAAAATAGGTTTAGGATGTCATGAAACGTCGAGATTTTAAATTCGAGAGGAAAATTGTCTCTCTGTCTGTCGGTCTCTCTGTCTGCTTGCCAGTCTGTAACTCTTTTTTTGTCCGCACGTTTTCTCCGGAACGGTTTAAGATATTGACTTGAAATTTTGTACACGTACATATTGTAGGGAAATCTAGAACTGGCTTTTTGAACATATCCGGTGAAGGGTTTGGAGGCAAAGAGGGGTAAATAGGGCGAAGTAAGTAAAACAAGCTGGTAAGAGTACAGGAACTTGAAATTTGGTGTATGTACTAGAAGTAAAGGCCTCAGACTTTTTTATAATATTGTCACGCAGGAAATAGTCAAATCCGGGAAACTAGCAAATGTTTGTATAAATAAAACATATTAGACCCTAGTTTAGTTAGGAATTAAAACACAATTAAATAATGTCAATGCTGAGAGTAGAATTGATTAATAATAAAACAAATATACAGGGTGTAATTAGTTTCATGTCATTAAAAAAAACTGGTGGTAGGGAACGACAAGACAAACAAAAAAACCTTATATAACATGGGGTCTAAAGCTCATAGTTTTGGGGAAAAAAAATAAATAAAAATTTTGCAAATTTTCAATAAAATCTTTTGAGAACTGCTGGAATATTGAGGTAGGTTTAGATCGTCACTCGTATCTTTGTCTGTGATAGTCAATATTTGTGAAGTCGGCGGTCTTTAGCGGTGCTGTAAATAAGATGAAAGACGTCGGCGTTTTCTGAGTGTTTAGTAGATTTTATCTGAAGAAAACTATACTCTGACTCTCCCTTGTGCAATATTTTAGTTTCTGTGGGTGTTTCGTTATGTACACACGTCCAACCCGCCGTTCGTTGTTTTTGTTATTTTTGAATTTCGGGTCGCTGTGTATTTATAGTGAAGATTTATTTTATTGACTTTACCGTTCAAGTCGGTAAGTTCTTGATTACCTACCGACACAACTTACTTGTTCGTTCTTTTTGTATTCCGTTTTGGATTTTGGACCAAGTTTTTTTTAATTTTTCTTTATTGACAACGTTAGTTGATAGTTTATTGTTTAGTGTTGAACGGAGTACGTGTGTCCTTAATTCGGGACACTCATTTATGTTACAAACGTTAATAAATCACATTTAAATATTCTCAATTATAAACATTAATCCAATATTTTGTTCCAAATTAAAAGACACACATGTAAAGAAATGCTCTGTTTAAACTTCTACGGCCATTATTTGCTTGCTGTTGTGCAGGAAACGATAACGAATTATTTACCTCTTTATAACTGCCTCAGTTCGGTTAAGGCGGTCCATCAAAGGCGGTCGATGATCCAAGGCCATTGCACTTTTTTATGACAATTTAAAAGTTGTATAATTGGGAACTGCAAGTTCATTGACCAAGAATAGCAGTGGTTCTCAATTAGTTTCTACATTAATATTGAAACAAATATATTAAAAAGGTTGACCTAGGTCAGTTTTTTTCAAAGTGCCCTTAGAGGGAAAAGTCAAAACATTGACCGGTATAAAGTTCTGCTAAATAAACAAGTAGTTGCTAAATATATAAAACGAATAATCAAAACAAACGGCTCTCTTGGTTCTTTTCATTTGATTCAGTCTCGACGTTTTAGTGTCGACGGTCAATCTTAGTTTGGGGCCCCCATTTCTTGAAACGGGGGTCCAGGCCCTTCAGGCAGTTGTAGTGATCTCCACCCTGAAGATCATAAGTTAAGTTGCATAGTGTAAAGTGACACCTCTTCCTCCCCACTGTGTATATTGGTAAGATCACTTTAGTTACTATGTGTTCCATTTTTATTATGTGTGTTATTGTTGTTGCTGTTGATTATTTGTTAAAGCCTACCGCCATACTTAATGACATATGGTGGAGGCACGTAGCTTCATTCCCAGGGGTGATTCCTCATGGTCACTCCTCCTCTTAAAATACACCATGTGCTGTATGTATATGACAATATCTTTCAACCCACCCACCACCCCTACTCCATTTTAAAGGGGTTGATAATGTTACGGATTTCCACCTTTTAGGAAACACCCTGTATGAATTCGTGGGTTCTAAATAATTTTAACAAGAGATTAAACACTACTAACACTTTATTTAACAATTTACTGACTACAATACTTGTTTACTTAATAGTTAACCTCACTTTTTACCGAGCGTGTCACTTCTCAAATAAACTTCCCCTTCCGCGCTTGTAATCGCGCCTTATATACTCCGAAATTAGCTCTAGATCAATCCAGAATCTTCTCCAACCATAAGCTAGAAAAGTCCTTGGCTCTTTCTAGAGCCTTTCCAGTCACCATCAGAGGCATAGGCGTACCATCTCCTTTTCCAAGGGGGTGTAATTCATAACACTGCCCCCTCCTTAAGCCCGATCGTCCCGATCAGGCAACTCAGAATCATCGATGTATTTCGCCAGCCTGTCCAAATGCACGATCTTCATCTTGGACTTTTTGCTTCGTTGAATTCGATAGACGACGTCATTAATTCGGGTAATAACAGTATACGGTCCATCCCAAGGCGGTTGAAGTTTCGGTGACCTTCCTTTCTTCCGCTGTGGGTTGTACAGCCAAACCAGGTCTCCTGCCTTGAATCCTTCTGAACTACCCTTACGGTCATATCGAGCCTTCATTCTGTCACTGGCTATGGTGATTTGGTCTCTAACTAACTCATGGACGTTCCTTAGCCGTTCACTCACTTCATCTACATAGCTGTTCACAGGAAGTCGTTCTCCACCTGGTGTTCCAAACATCAAATCACATGGCAGTCTGATCTCATGTCCAAATACTACACGAGCCGGAGTCTGTTTTGTAGTTTCGTGGATAGCAGCTCTATATGCCATGAGGAAAAACGGTATGTGGAGATCCCAGTCACGTTGATTTTTATGAACGACTTTAGAGAGATGTTCTTTCATAGTCTTATTATGTCGCTCCACCATTCCATCTGATTGAGGGTGAAGGGCTGTCGTCCGTGTTTTGTGTATTCCCAATAACTTGCAGATTTGCTGAAATACCCCTGACTCAAAATTTCTCCCTTGATCTGAATGCAGCTCCAGGGGTACACCAAACCGACATATCAAGTTATCTACCAAGACTTTGGCGACAGTAACCGCTTCCTGGTTCGGAATTGCGTAGGCTTCATGCCATTTACTAAAATAGTCCATGGCAACCAGTATGTACTTGTTACCGTCCTTGGTTACTGGGAATGGTCCGGCTATATCGATCGCAATCCTCTCAAAAGGGGCCCCGACGTTATATTGCTTCATTGCACCCCTACTTCTAGTCTGTGGTCCTTTACTGGCTGCACAAATTTTACAATTACGACACCAAGCTTCAACATCTTGACGACTATTTACCCAGTAAAATCGTTCACGTACTTTATTCAGGGTCTTGTTAACGCCGAAGTGTCCACCGGATGCTCCATTATGCACTTCTTGAAGTACTTTCGGTACTCGACACCTGGGAATCACTAGACGCATAACAACTTGCTTCCCATCCGGGCTCTTGTTGGGGTCCTTGCCTGATATTCCTCACAATGTATCAAACTTGCTGCTTGTCCTTTGATATTGTTTGACGTAATATCAGGTGGACTCCTTTGGATGGCTCAGTTGTGTGGACTGTATGGTTGTGGTGAATAAAAATAAATTCTCGTGTTCAAAAATTATATTCGGATTATCAACATTTATAGTAATGACAGTTGTCTGATGACATAAGCCTACTTGTATTTTTCTACACAAAACTGCTTAATCTAGAATTGCCGGTTGGCACTAAATACAAAATGTTTAAAACTTAACATGCCCCCGGCCTTGAAAGGGTTGGCTTTCAACAAATACCAGAGGGGGTAAGAATTACATTTTTTAAACTAGTAACATAAAATTCAAATTCAACGTTCAACATATGAATGATACAGTCCTGTGTGACTACACGGCTGTGTCTACTGGGAGTAGACACACCTTTACTACAGATCGTTTTATGATGCCGTTTACGATTTTTATTGACACTACTCGCACAATATTATCATTTCCTTGATGAAGTTCAACTATGTGCCCAATATTGGAAGGGGGTAGGTTATCGTCCTTAATCAGAACAACGGATCGAACGCGTAAATTTTCTTGCTTAGTTATCCATTTTACACACTCTTGCAACTGAGGTAGATATTCCTTGAACCACCTTGCACAAAAATGCTGTTTAAGTTGTTGTAGATGTTGAAACAGAGAAAATGGTCTAGCTGGTATGCTACGCAGATCGGGATGGGGTACTGAATTGAGGGACTGTCCAATGAGGAAATGCGCAGGGGTGAGTACTTCCAAGTCATTGGGATCGGTTGTCAAAGGTGTCAAAGGTCGGGAATTGAGTATACCTTCTATCTGAGTTATAATTGTATACAAATTTTCAAATGTTAAAAGAGTATTTGACATTATGCGTTTGATATGATACTTTGCAGATTCTATACCTGCTTCCCATATACCACCGATATGTGGGGAATATGCCGGTATAAAATGCAATTTTACGTTTTGTTTGTGCTCTAACTGTTCTTTTAAATTTTCTTTTAAGCTTGTTAAAACATTTCCAAGTTCCTTTAGTTCTGCGTTGGCACCCACAACATTACTGCCATTGTCGCTGTATATGTGCGATGGTATGCCTCGACATGAAACAAAACGTTGAAAGGTTGAAACTAACTCTAAATGAACTGTATCTGCGCCAGTAAGCAAGTCATCAACATGAAAATCTCTGCTTATTACGTTTGATGCCTTGAGATGAGATTGTTCATATTCAACGGCTGATTGTTTTAGACAACGTATTGCTAAAAACGAAGCAGAAGCCGTTCCATTTGTTACTGTGTTCAAAGAATAAGTTAGAAGTTCATGATCGGGACTAGATCGCCAAAGGATTAGCTGCAAAGATTTGAATTTATCGTCGACTAATATTTGACGATACATCTTGGCAATGTCTCCTGACACCACAAATCTGTGCTGCCTGAAACGCAGAAGAATTGACAGAAGATCATCCTGGATGGTCGGTCCTACCATTTGCAAATTGTTATAGGAAACTCCGGATGTAGATATTGCTGAGCTATTGAATACTACTCTAAGTTTTGTACTTACATGATCCTGCTTTAAAACTCCATGATGTGGAGAATAAAATGAAACTTGATCATTAGATTTTTCAAATTTTGACATATGAGAGAGCCTTTCATATTCACTCATGAAATCAACGTACATTTGTTTTAGTTTAGGGTTTAAGTTGAGTTTTCGTTCTAGATTATAAAATTGCTTTAATGCTAGCTGTTTTGTACTACCCAAATTAGCAATGGGTTCCTTCAGAGGAATAGATACTATAAGTTGCCCGTCATGATTCCGCTTAAGTGTTTTAATAAAATGTTCCTCGGCTTGCATTTCTTCTTTTGAGAATAGAGGTTTTGAGGAAATCTCCTCTAGTTCCCAAAATTTGGCTAACTGATCCTGAATATTAACGCTCGATTGACTAAGGTTACACATAGTACTAGAGTTTCGACGTTCAGGGAATTTTAAGGGACCTGAGACTAACCATCCCAGCATAGTTTTCTGCATAATCGGTTTATTTGTTCCCAAATGTACAGTGTTGTTACACAAAATATTCCAAAAGGTATCCGCACCGACGAGTAGATCAACATCACCGGGTACATTATATTTAGGATCAGCTAACCTCAAATGATGGGGAATATTTAGAAATCCAGGATCGAAATACGAATTGGGTAGACCTTCTGTGATTTTTGGAATTATTAAACAGTGCAGGGTCGTACTGAAAGCATTATGTTTTGAATTTAGTTCAACTTCGCATGATGACTTTAACTTTGATTGTATTTGAGCTATGCCAACGACTGCGAGATTAATTTTGTTTTTGGGTAGTGCTAATTTAGCAAATAGCTTTTCTGATATAAAATTGCTCATTGAGCCACTGTCAAGCATTACTCTACAAGAATGTCGATTGCCGCGTGCATCGACAACGTCGACCATAGCAGTAGATAATAGAACTTGACTGCTGGATGCGCGTGCATGATACGAATCAGTTATTTCATGCATGTCATCGTTCCCTTGTTTGCTGTGTGTTAAATCAGATTCATTTTGTTCTAAACTACAGTTCTGCTGCTCGAGATGTAACAAAGTATGGTGCTTACCTCTACATTTTCGACAATTGCCAGATTTGCAGTCTTTTGATTGATGATTAGTTCTCAGGCAATTGACGCATAATTTTAAAAGGCGAACTTTTTCCAGCCTAACGTTAACTGGTAGGGTGTTAAATTCAGGGCAATTGTAAATAGAATGGTTTTTCTTACAAATGAAGCACGAGAAATTGCTAGAACCTGAATTTGTAGTGAATGTCTTTTGTTGTTCACGAGCTTTAAATTTGGGTTTATGCAAATCAACCTTTTCCAAAAAATCAGCTCTATCTTTTAGGAATGTTGTGAACTCCTTCAAAGTTGGAAGATCAGATTCTAACTTAAGTTTCTCCCACTCCTGTACAGATGTTTGGTCAAGCTTGTTTACTATAATGAAAATAATTAAAACATCCCACTGTTCTGAAGGAAGCCCTAACGTTTTCAGCGACCGCAGATTTTTTGATAATGTATCAACTAGATTGCGTAAACTTATAGCTGACTCGAATTTTATATCGTGAATACTGAATATTGATTTAATATGATTGTGAACCATTAACCGTTTGTTATTAAATCTATCATTCAGAATCTCCCATGCAAGTTCATATTTCTCACCTGTAAACTCTATAGTTTTTATGCAATGAGCCGCACATCCCTCCAAAGCCGATCTTAGATAGTGAAATTTAGACATTGGTTTTAAGTCTTGACGTTCATGAATTAAGGATGTAAATATATCACGAAATTCTAGCCATCGCTCATATACACCATCAAACTTTGGTAATTCGATTATAGGTAATTTAATTTCTGAATTAAAATGGTTGTTTTCATGTGCGGTATTTGGGGTGAAATTAGTATTTTCAACTTTGTTTTGATCATTAATGAGATTAGATAAAGTATTTTTTGCATCCGATAAAACTGCAAAATATGTCTGCTCAAAATTCTCCGTTTCAGAAATATCAAAATTTGTATCCTCAAGATTTTCAATTTCCAGTTGGATATCGTTAAACTCTGTTAATAAATTAGCCTCTATGTTAGAAATACGTAATTCTAATTCGGTAATTTTACTTTTGTCTGGTTCTGACTTTTTAAAATCATTTAGAAAGCTTGTAAATCGAGTTAATACTGCCTTTTTGGTACCTCTTTTACGGTGTAAAGCAATCAGTTGTGCTTGCGACATATTAAATCAAAATGATAACTAATATTAAATAAAATATCTATAGACTCAGATAGAATGTATACAACAGTTCTGTTGTAGTAAAAAGTAATGTTGCGTAAGTGAAGTACCTGGTGCCGTGCGCCGTCAAAGCTCCTTAAAACCGCTTGCTCTAGTTGATGAATACTCTACGGCTGCGGCGTCGGTCCTCTGTTCTCTGCTCGTTGTTGCCACCGCTCACCTCTGCGATCTGCTTTGGTCGGGTGAAATCTCATTGATAGGTACTGTGAGTACAGTACGCTGCTCGTTATCCGGCTCGAAGGACCAAAATATGTTGGGGTCCTTGCCTGATATTCCTCACAATGTATCAAACTTGCTGCTTGTCCTTTGATATTGTTTGACGTAATATCAGGTGGACTCCTTTGGATGGCTCAGTTGTGTGGACTGTATGGTTGTGGTGAATAAAAATAAATTCTCGTGTTCAAAAATTATATTCGGATTATCAACATTTATAGTAATGACAGTTGTCTGATGACATAAGCCTACTTGTATTTTTCTACACAAAACTGCTTAATCTAGAATTGCCGGTTGGCACTAAATACAAAATGTTTAAAACTTAACAGCTCTCCCATGCTCTTTTTAACAGCCCATTCATAACTCTAAGTGAGTCCCACTGTGCCCACAAAGCCTTCAATCCAACTGCCTTGTCCGGAACATCCTTCCACTCTGGTCGAGTCCCTTTTTCCTTTGCTCTCAATATAGCCCCAATCTCTGCATCGTTCAGTTGTTCTTGTCTCAGGGCTTCAGTTGTCCAATCATCCGGAACGTCTATTTTAATAGTGTTGACTACTCCCATGCCCTGCTGTTTTTCCACGTGGCGGCAGTGCTTGCAGTCGTCCTTGCATGGTCTTCTAGATAATGCGTCTGCGTTCTTATGAGATCTTCCTGGTCGATGCTCGATTTTAAAGTCGTACTGTTGCAGCCGTTCTATCCAACGAGCCAGTTGACCTTCCGGGGTTTTCAACTGCAACAGCCATTTCAACGCAGCATGGTCGGTCCTGATTTTGAAATGTCGCCCGTAGAGATACTTATGAAAATGGTCCACTGATTTGACGATGGCCAATAACTCTTTCCTGGTTACACAATAGTTTCGTTCTGGTTTGGAGAGCACCTTGCTGAAGTACTCGATCACTCTTTCCTCTCCGTTCTGAATTTGGGACAGCACACAACCAATCGAAGAATTACTGGCATCTGTATCTAAAATAAAAAGTCCATTCTGTTGTGGGTATGCTAGTACAGGACCAGTGCATAGAGCTGCCTTCAATTTTCTCCATGCCGTTTCACACTCCGGTGTCCACTGGTACTGAACTTTCTCCTCTGTTAGCCGGTGTAATGGCTTCGCAATGTCTGCAAACCCTTCCACAAAACGTCTATAATAAGTGCAAAGGCCAAGGAAGCTTCGTACTTCATGAACGTTAGATGGCCTTGGCCAATCTCGTACGGCAGAAATTTTATCGGGATCCGTTTGTATTCCCTCTGAAGACACTACGTGCCCAAGGAATTTAACTTCTTTCTGAAATAGTAAACACTTCTTCGGGTTCAACTTCAGGTGTGCATTCCTTACTCGTCCAAATACTTCTTGAAGATTTTTCAAATGTTCTGTAAAGTCTCGTCCCATAACCAGCACGTCGTCAAGGTAAACCAGGCACGTCTTCCAGGTTAGCCCTCGTAGTACAAATTCCATCAATCGTTCAAACGTGGCTGGAGCATTGCAAAGTCCAAAAGGCATCACCGTAAATTGGTAAAGACCACTGCCTGCTGAAAATGCTGTCTTTTCCTTATCATCAGGATGAAGCCCAACTTGCCAATAACCGCTCCTAAGGTCTAACGTCGAAAACCATCGTGAGCCTGCCAATGTACTTAACGTGTCGTCAATCCGGGGTAATGGGTAACTGTCTTTCTTCGTCACATCGTTCAATTTCCGATAATCGACACAAAATCTTAACGTTCCGTCCTTTTTGGCAACCAAAACTACTGGCGATGACCAGGGACTCGTTGACTCCTCAATGACTCCATCTTGTAGCATCTTATCTATCATTGCCGAGGCTTCTTCTTGTTTTGCTAGCGGAAGCCTCCTAGGTTGTTGTCGAATAGCAGGTGAGTCACCAGTATTTATCCGATGCTGGACTATATCTGTTTTTGTAAGGGCCTCCGTACTTTTGGCAAATACTGAACTTTCCTTTTCCAGGAACTTGATCGCCTCCTCTCGTTCGTCCTTAGATAAATGCTCCAACTGGGAACTCAGCAAGGTTAAAACTTCCTGGTCTATGAACTTCCCTCTGTTTGTTCTTCGCACCTTGCTACCCACATAACCGGTTCATAGGAGCCAATCGGTTTGCCTTCTTTAATTGTTACTGCATGGGAATTTAAATTGACGACTCTAATTGGGATTTTATCTTTAGTCCGGGTTAAAGTTCTTGCCACAACAATATTGGTTAGGGACTTAATCGATTCGTCACCTTCCACCAGGACAACACGGTAGCCTCCAGGATTTCCTTCCAAGGCAGCATCGATGATCTGTTCCGAATGAGCAGGAATCTTAATCGTCTTTGTTGTCAATAGCCTTGCTTTACGGAATTGGTCATCTGCAGTTGCCAGGATAAATTCTTCATTCCCAATTTTCAAGACTCGCTCCCCTACGTCAACAATAAACCTCTTCTCTTCCGTGATGTCCAGTCCCAAAATGAAATCATCTGTAATGTCAGCCACAATGACCTTGTAATTGAATCTCAACCGTCCAACCTGCAGTTCCAAATTGACCTCTCCATGGACCGCAGCCCTGTCTCCCGTGGCTGTCCGAATAATTACTTCATTTTGCTTCTTCTTAATCTGCAAGCCTGATATAAACCCTGGCCGCACTATTGATGACGTAGCTCCTGTGTCAACAGTAAACACGCACTTTCTTCCATTCACATATCCTTGCAACAGCAGACTACTTGGAATTCTTCGCAGCTGGGAAATCTTTATTTCTCTGGGGGCACCGTGTTCCCTAGCCAGCACAGCCCCCTTAGTGCTGGCTATCTTTAGTTTTCCTGCTGCTCTTCTACATTTACAGCATTTACTCGTCTGTCCGAGTTCTGCTGTCGACAGTCTCGTTTCATATGTCCCATCCTGCCGCAGTTGTAGCATTTAATACCCCCAATTGGCTTTTCTCTATTTTGTTGGTTTTCCTGTCTTCTTGGAGGATTGAATTTAGCCAGTAATTGACTGAACATTTTATGTATATCGGCCAACATAGGGTTCTGATTCTCCTTTTCTGACTGCGATTCTTCCAGCGTCATAGCCCGTACTCTTGACTTTGGAGTATCCCTATAGACGGCTTCTACCTCTAGTGCATGCACCAAGGCTTCACTACTACTTTTATGTCGGGATAGCCTGAGGACTCGTCTGATTTCCTCATCCCTTATCCCATCTAGGAATGCCCCCACTGCCAATTGCTCTTTAAATTCTTTTGGCGCATTAGGGTATGCTAAGTGTGCCAGTCTTTCCACCGCAGCTTCAAATTCTTGCAGACTCTCTCCAGCTTTCTGAACGCGCACTTTCAGCTGGGTCTGGTATACTTGAGCAAGGTGTTGATCTCCATATCGTAGATCTAAGGCAGCTTCTAAAACTCTAAAATTCCGTTGTTGGTCTGCCGGAATTGTCTGGAGCAACTCCAACGCTTGGCCTCTTAAAGCCACGATTAATGCCTTAGCCTTCTCTTCGTCATTCCAGTTGTTAGCACTCGCTGCTGCCTCAAACTGTGTCTTGTAAGTCATCCAGGAATTTTGACCATCAAAGGAGGGAATTTTTACTTGCTGGCCTGATGACACCACTTGCTGGTTTCCTCTTGTCCTCAACTGTTGTTTAAGCTGGTCAATTTCTCCTTCTACCTGGTGCATTTTCTCTTCAACCTTGTCTACTTTTTCTTTCACTTCGCTTACTTCTTGCTCGACTTTATTTTTAAGTTCTTCAGTGATGGCAAATATGGCACTCTGTTGGCCTTCTATAATTTTCCTTAGTTCGTCTCCTTCTTTTTGTTGTTTAATGTCCAAGTCTTCCATGATTTTTCTCAATTCTTCCTGACGTCGTTTCTCTTCGTCTTGATGTCGTTTTTCTTCTTCTTGTTTTTCCTCTTGACGCTTTTGTTCTTGTTCTTCTTTTTCCTGTAGGCGTTTTTGTTCTTTTTCTTGTCGTTTTCTTTCACGTTCCTCTTTCTCTTCCTGGCGTTTTCTTTCCTGTTCTTCTTTCTCTTCCTGGCGCTTTCTGTCCTGATCCATCATCATTTTTTGCATTTGGGCCATAAAGTCCTGCATTTGTTGTTCGGATGCCATGCTTCTGGTTGTTACCGGCATATAATTATAATAAAATCAACAAAATTTATTAATCACGTCAATATCGGTAATGCAATTGTCCAGAGAAATCGCAAAACAGCACGAGAAAGTCTTTTATTTAGAGTCTTTGTCACTTAACCTCTAATGTCCAACAAAATGTTCCAAAAATGTCTCAAAAATGCACTTAAACACTATTTTTCCTGTTCGAAAATAAACCTCGAACAATGTCCAGTAAATTAGTCCTTCCTGTGTTAGCACTAACTCCGAGAATACTGTCCCAGTCTTCTCAACACTCCCGAAAAATCCTCTTGTCAAAATTCCGCTTCCGACACCAAAATGTTACGGATTTCCACCTTTTAGGAAACACCCTGTATGAATTCGTGGGTTCTAAATAATTTTAACAAGAGATTAAACACTACTAACACTTTATTTAACAATTTACTGACTACAATACTTGTTTACTTAATAGTTAACCTCACTTTTTACCGAGCGTGTCACTTCTCAAATAAACTTCCCCTTCCGCGCTTGTAATCGCGCCTTATATACTCCGAAATTAGCTCTAGATCAATCCAGAATCTTCTCCAACCATAAGCTAGAAAAGTCCTTGGCTCTTTCTAGAGCCTTTCCAGTCACCATCAGAGGCATAGGCGTACCATCTCCTTTTCCAAGGGGGTGTAATTCATAACAATAAAATAAAATTAAGATATTCACGTGAAATCTTGAAATATTTTGAGATGATTGCGTTGAAGGGGTGGGGAGGTAAGTGATTAGGGGGCAATTAGTGAAGCAAGCTGAGTATAAAATCTTGAAGTTTGGTGCATATACTAGAAGCCAAGCCTTCAGATTTCTTTATAATATTTTTCAACCACCACCACTCCATTAATAAAGGGGTTGATGTATGTATGTACTTTTGTTGACGGGATGAGGGGGGAGGGGTGTAATTGGGAAAAATCAGTAGAGCAAGCTAGTAAGAGATCAGAAACTTCATTTTTGCCGTATGTGCTAGAAACCAGTGCCTAAATGTTTAACAAATCGAAGATGTAACGGTAATACGGGCATTGGTTGGGGGGTAAATAGGGGAAAATAAGTAAAGCAAGCTGGTAACAGTACATAAACTTAAAATTTTGTGTATGTACTATATAGATGCCGAGGCCACCACCCCCCACTCCATTATTAAAGGGGTAAATAAAATAGAACTGTGACATTCACATGAAATTTTGTATAGGTATATATTAGAATAACATCTGGAACCAGATTGTATTTTGGGATTCATCCTTTGAAGGGTTGGGGGTTAAATAGGGGTAAATAGGGAAAAATAAGTAATGCAAGCTCGTAAGACTACAGAAACTTGAAATTCTGTGTATGTAATAGAAGCCAAGACCTCAGATTTTTTATAATATTTTTCATTTTTTTAAGGTGGTTCAATTAAAACAAAACACCGTTTTGTGTAGTATCTTATGTGGATTTTAGCGTAGTATCCCTATATATTGATAATAAATAGACGTCCTTATTAACGTCAAAAACATAAAAAATTACTGATGCGTATCATGTATGCTGTTGGAAGTAATATTCGAAGTTCAACTTATTTTGCAAAGGAATACGGCAACAAATTGCTTACCAAACACATAAATCCACAAAAGTTTTGAAATTATGACAGCGCTCTTACATTCATCATCTGGAATGTTTAACGTTTGTTGCCAAATTCAGTATCATCTACTCCTAAAATACTTAACTACCAATTTTAATGCAATTCTCAAAGAGGAAAAAATTCTTACTTTTGTTCACGTACTACTATACAGCTTGATGAAACTTATATAGAACTACCACCGAGTCATACTCTATAGTTTTCCAGAGACTACATAGAAATCTAACATTTGAGCTATTTCAGAATAATTGTTGAACAAATATTCAGGTGGGTTTTAGAACCTCCTCTCTTAAATCTGTTAAAAAGACAGAACGCCCTATTTAGTCCAATAATTATAAATATTTCCATAACAAAAAATGTTACCTGAGATTTTCCTTCAGTAACTGTCAGTGGAGGGATTATACATCACAAAACCATAAAAATCAGTTCTGAGAGTACCGCGCAACCCCCCCAAAAAACCACCTTTTCGGTGAAAGAAGCCTTACTTTACTGATAACCCGTTAACCGTTGAAGATATAAAAAAATTGCTCATCACAAAAAGGAAAACTTGACCATTTGCCTAAAAAAAGTCTTCTTGTAATTTTCTTGTATATGCCATGGTTTTCGGGAAAATCGATATTGAAAAAATTGCAAAATTTGTATTTTTAATGGGCACGAATTTTCGTTTAATTGATTTTTTTGCGCGCGGCCTATAGAAAAAATTGAATTGCTCGAAAACGAAACATGCTAGGAAGAAAAATCAAAATGGGTGTTAAAGGGGATATAAAATACTCTCTTGTGTTGCCATTTTTGATGGCAGGCAATTGATATTTATTAGTATGTAAAAATAACAATATACTATAGTTACCTCTTGATTTTTTGCACTTTTAACTATTCACAGGCCCATAAAAAATAACTGACTCTAATATAAGTTATAAATGCATTATCTTTTAGTTCAAGATAGTACTTCAATGCAGAAAAAGTTAGGAACAAAAATATTCACATTTACAAATTTACCAGCATGTTAGAAGTTAGCTTTTGGCCAATTTTTACTGTTTGCTAAAAATAAAAAAGACCCAAACATCTGGAAAACTTAGCTCAAAATTTTTTTTTGAGTTTATGTATCATTTGACTATTGTTTCTAATCATTTAATAGTAAAAAAATTGTATTAAGAAATATCATAAAAAAATTGAATATGCAGCCGTTTTGCATTTTTCTTTTTGCTGACTTTAACATGCTACTAAATTTGTAATGTAAATATTTTTATGCCTAACTTTATCTGCATTGAAGTACAACCTCCAACTAAAAGATAATGCATTTATAACTTATATTATAGTCCGTTATTTTTTATGGGCCTGTGAATAGATAGATGCACAAAGAATCAAGAGATAGCTATATTATATTGTTATCTTTATATACTAATAAATATCAATAGCCCCCAAAAACGGCATCACAAAAGAGTATTTTATATCCCCTTTAAAACACATTTTGATTTTTCTTCCTAGCTTGTTTGGTTTTCGAGTAATTCAATTTTTACTTCCCTCGCATACCGAAGGGAAGTATTTCTATAGGCCGCGCGCAAAAACTTTTAAATAAAGAAAATTCGCGCGCATTAAAAATACAAATTTTGCAATTGTTGTCAATATCGATTTTCTCGAAAACCATGACATCTACAAGAAAATTACAAGAGGACTTATTTTTAGGCAATTAGTCAAGCTTTCCTCTTTACAATGAGCAATTTTTTTATATTTTTAACTGTTAACGAGTTATCAGTATAATAGGGCTTTTTCCACAGAAGAGGTGGTTTTTTGGGGGGTTGCGTGGCACCCACAGAACTGATTTTTGTAGTTTTAAGATGTTTAATCCTCACACTAACAGTTACGTAAGGAAAATCTCACATAACATTTTTTGCAATCTTCTGGTGTATTTTTTACTTTACCGACTGGAGCATATTATAGTAAATATGATATTAATAACGATATAAAATATTAGTTGTTTTATACAGTTTTGAATTATCTAACGTATATGTCTGCATCACTAGGGTCTATTGCAACAAAAGACATTTATAAAATATAGGCCCATGCTAACAAATTCGTACAGTTGTCGCTAACAAGCAAAACCACTCGAATCCCTCTATTATTCCACTGAATATTTCTGTAACTCTGAAATGTTTATCTAATAAAATAATCTGTGATACAAGCCAAACTACGAAATGCGTTTAAATTTTAAAATTATTACATTAATCACAGGGAAATTAACAATTTACTTCTTGCAATAGACACCATGCTATTATAGTCACTTAATAATGAGGGTAAATAGAACCATTAGGGTATTAAAATGTATACCAATATACGATTCGAATATATTGAGCTCTCAATTCAACAGTAACTATTTGAAAAACGGAGGAGCGGAAAAAATGGGAAAAACCGCTGCCTAAAGAATCACTACTTCCACATCCACACAATCTAGCTCCAGATGTCGTTACAAACGTGTAATAAATTCGAAGTGAATATCTCAATTTAATTTAATCAGCCCCTCTAATAATTGAGTGGGGGGCGGTGGAGAGGTTGAAAAAAAAATCAGAGGCCTTGGCTTTTAATATATATACCAAATCCTAAGTTTTTGTACTCTTATCAGATTGTTTTACTTAGTTTCCCCTATTTACCAGTATTTAACTCTAAACCCATCACTGGCATCATCTCAAAATTTAATCTAATTACATGTACCAAATTTCAAGTAGAAATTTCAATTTTGTACTATCAACCCCCTTAATAATGGGGGTGGTGACGAGGGATGGAAAATATTATAAACAAACACGAGGCCTCGGCGAGGCTTCTAGTATACAGAGTGTTCCACTTTTCACGGTAACACCTACTTAGCTCAGTTATTAATAAATCGATTTATTTTAAAGTTTAAACTAAAAACGCATAAACCTATTTAATTTATTCCATAGACGTGCGGACTAAGGGGGTGAAAATGGAGTAAATTTTCAGGTAAATTGTATTAGGGATTTTTCTTAAGATTACCACCATCTTATAGGGTATCCTTTGAAACCCCTTTGTGCCAAATTTTGTTAAAATATCTCTAGTAGTTTCAGAGGCATAAACAGGTAAATATGAATGGTTTTTAGGTTATACAACGGATTACGCTAATTCCAACAAAGTTGGCGCATTAAGAAATTGATCATATTAAAACGGTTTTAAATTAACATAAAATAAAACTTCTTAAATTTTTAGTTCTAAAGATATGTTTTTAATTGAGTGTTCTATTATTTAGATAATCAATATCATATGTACTACACAAACTAATAAAAAAAATACATATTTAAAATGTTAATAGCAAAATGATTCAAATAAATATTTAATAACATAACTAAATGTTTGTTATTTCTACTAAGCCACCATTCAATCTAATACACTTTTCTACTATTTTTCTTTTATGATTTAGAACTCTGCGTAATTCTACTGGTGTCACCTCTCGACAAACTTCTTTAATCTTCTCATATAATTCTTGTCTGTTTCTCGGACGGATTTTGTAAACGCGGTTTTTAATTACTCCCTAAAAATAAAAGTCAATTGGCGTGATATCTGGAGACCGCGGGGGCCACTCATGTAATGAACCATTCCTTGAAATCCACATTTGCTGAAAACTAAGGTTTAACCAATTTCTAACAACAATTGAATTGTGAGCCGACGCTCCATCTAAATGGGAAATTAAATTTACCATTTGCAACAGTGGAAGGTCCATTCAACAAGACAATTATTTAAGAGGTTGAGGAAAGTTTCGGCATTTAAATTTTCCAAAAAGAAACGGGACCGAAAATTTTATTATTCAATATGTCACACCAGACATTGACTTTGGCTACGTATTATTACCTAATGTGGCTTTGTCAGTGAGGATGATGTTTGTAATAAAATTCTGATCATTCAAATATTCCCCTTGTAACTACAAACAATATTTTAGCCTTCTTTCTTCATGACCATCGTTTAGAGTGTGTAAAAATTTCGTCTTGAAAGCTTTTAGTCTGTTTCTTCTTCGAGAAGGCCAAACTTTATTTTTATTAACGTTTAAAATGCGAGCAACAGGTCCAATACTAGCATATCTATTATTTAATATTTGATTTTTTTTTGTCTATGCTTCTTAATACAACTAGTCCCATTAAAATGTCTATTAATAATACTATATACAGTTTTTGCTGCTACGGAATTTCTTCGATCTGGATGTCTTGCATTGAGAATTTTGGCCGATCTCCTGTATAAAATTATATTTTCACTCACTATCCGAATTAACGCGACAGAAAGATATTCCATTTTAAATAAGAAACTGAATAATAAGTTAAACAACAAATAATGACACAAGTAAACTACAAAGGCTGCCATTACTGTCAAGTTAATAATTTTGTTAACGATTTCAAAGGTGACTAGATTTAAAACAAGTAAATTGTATAGGGCCCGTATAAATGGGCAAAATTTAATATTGAAAATACTACTGGGCACATGAGTTAGGACCTATCTTACGAAAAACGTATCGATACCGACAGATCTGTCTAGGCCGCTGCGCCGGCCTTGTAGTAGGGTAACAAGCTGCCTCTATTGTGTCATTCCGTTTGCAATGTGTTGCTAAAAGCTACGACCTATTTTAAACGATGCCTCATCAAAAGAAGATTTGACTTGGTCGTGGAAAAATCGCCCTATACAGGGGGTTGCAGGGGGCGATTTTCGAAAAAGTCAAAAAAAAATTTGTTGTATATTTGAAATTTATATATCTTAATACTTAACATTTTTCTCTAATTATTCAATATTGTCTGCGCTATGCTTTCTTATGAAGCGCAGTAATGAATTAACGATTGCCCTGAAACGTATCAATTCACAAATCCTTTAACTCATCATAACTCGAAGCGTGTTAATTTTTCGAAAAATACCCCTGAAGTAAACGTTGTACGAGTGTCATCGAGGATTTAGTTGTTTTTTTTTCAAATTTATAATAGGATTTAACGTTTGATTTGTGGGAATTTAATATATAATTAATTATTCAGTTTCACGTAGTCTGATTAATAAAAACAATAATATTTATAAAAAAATCGGTAAAGGTATTTACACAGAACTTCCCTCGTTATTTGTGCATGGCGGTCACTCTAAAAAATTATTAAATACGAATGACATCGAGAATAATAATCGAAATATAGTTATTTTAATTATTACAAAGAAATCCTGATAACTTTGGGTCAAAAAAATAGTGCTCATCCAACAGCAAAAGTTCAATACTAAATAACAGGTCTACCATGAATTATTTCTTGGGATGACCACCCTGTACACTTTCCAATAAAAGTATAATAGCATATGTCAAATATTATTGCCATTAGACACATTTTCAGTTCCACATTGACGCAGTGAAATGGAAGTATAGTGGTGGTTAAAATTTCATTTTTTTGAAAATTTTCAAAACTGTTGGTTAAATATTTTCAGTCTTTTTTCTTCTGCAATAGATTCAGAATGTCATGAAACATGGAAATTTGAAATTTGAGCAAAGAAAAAAAAATTCCATCTGATTTAGTGGTAAAAAAATTTTCAAAAATGTGTGAAAAAATTTATTTTTCTGAAATAGGTTTAGAATGTCATGAAACGTGAACATTTTAAATTTCAGGAAAAACAATTTTTTCCGTCTATTCTAATGGTAATTTTTTTCCAAAATGGTGAAAAAATTATGCAAATTTTTTTTTCCAAAATAGGTTTGGAATGTCATGAAACGTGGAAATTTTAAATTTAAGCAAAAAAAAAATTTCATCCATTCTATAGTAAGTAGTGAAACAGATTTTATCATTTTTTTTTTAAATTTGGTTGAATAGGTTTAGAATGCTATGAAAACGTTGAAATTTTTAATTTGAACAAAGAAAAAAAAATTATTTTTTGAAATTTTTCCAAAATGTTGGTTAAAAAATTTTTGAATTTTTTTCTTCTGAAATAGATTTAGAATGTCATGAAACGTATATTTTAAATTTGAGCAAAAAAATGTTTCCATCTATTCTAGTGGTAATTTTTTTTTCCAAAATGGTAATAATATGTTAAAATTTTTTTTCTTCCGAAATAGGTTTGGAATGTCATGAAGCGTGGAAATTTTAAATTTGAGCAAACAAAATATTTTCTTCTATCCTATACTAAGTATTTACTTAGTGATGAATACATAAATTTTTTCAAGAAAAATTTCTGAATTTGTTTTAATGCATTTAGAATGCCATGGAAATGTGGAAATTTTAAATTTGAACAAAAAAAATTCCAACTATTTTAGTGGTAAAAAATGTTTAAAAAATGTTGGTAAAAAAAATTTTCAAAAAAATTTTTTTTTAAATACATTTAGAATGCCATGAAACATGAAAATTTTAAATTTGAAGAAAACAAATTTCATATATTTTAGTGATAAAAATTTTTTCAAAAATGTTGATGAAAAAAATTTTCTATTTTTTTTTCTGAAATAGGTTTAGCGCGTCATAAAACGTGGAAATTTTAAATTTGAGCGAAAAAATATTTTTTTCACTATTTATTCCGTATATTTTTTAGTGAAAATTCTACCATTTCTTCGTTGATAGTAGGGTCAACTACCTACCAAATTTGACTGCTGTCCGTCAAGTAGTTTTTTTAGTAAATGCACCAACAGACAGACATACAGACAGACAAACTGACAGAATTGAAAAACCTATATTTTCGTAATCTACGTGTTCTGAAACGTCAGAAGCCGAAAAAATCTCGGAGGGTGATTTTTTCTCGAATACAATACTTCCCTTCGGTATGCGAGGGAAGTAAAAATGAAATACAGAAAATAATTTGGTGTAATTTAGCAGGCATATCAATAGGATAGTTGGGAAGAAAACTATATGAGTTTTTAATTTTCACTTTATTTTCTGACATGACAATTGTTTCGCCACACAGTGGCTTCTTCAGATGTTCGAAAACTGATATATTTTTCTTCCCAATTATTATCATGGATTTCATCAAGTAACGGCCTAATCTGTTCAATATATCAATAGGACGATCCTATAGGACTTCGACCTAGAGCAGCATAGTTGCATCTGGTATTTTCAATACGCTTAAGATACTTGCGAAAGATGCAAGATCTGTGAATCTTTCTTAGCGTTTTCGGAGAGTCTGAAGATATTTTTCATTAGGTACTTCAAATTTGCAGCAAATAATGTTAAATAACTTTGTTTCTAAATTCCCTTCGTTCTAAAATAAAGGCCATTAATTCTTGACAAAACGTCATATGTACCTGTTTATACCTCTAAAACTACTAGAAATATTTTAACAAAATTTGACACAAAGGAGTTTTAAGGGATGCCCTGTGAGATGATGGTAATCTTAAAAAAAAAGCATTTTTACCTGAAAATTTACTCCATTTTCTCCCCCTTGGTCCGCACGTCTATGGAATAAATTAAATAAGTATATGCTCTTTTAGTTACCTTCGAGAGGTGTATAACTTAAACAAGTTTAAAATAAATCGATTTATTAATAATTGACCTACGTAGGGTGTTACCATGAAAAGTGGGACGTACATACTCTATACACCAAATCTCAAATTCTTGCATTCTTACCAGCTTGATTTATTTATTTTCCCTTATTTGCTCCTATGTACCCCCAACCCTTCACCGGATATGTTCAAAAAACAATCCAGTTCCAGATTTCATTATAATACACACGTGTATAAAATTTCAAGTCAATGTCTTAAACCGTTCCAGAGAAAACTTGCGCACAAAAAAAAGTTACCGACAGACAGACAGACAGTTACATGAGTAACCGAGGCAAAATTCCCGATCTCTGCAACTCACCTCATTTTTTTTGCAATTTGGGAAAAGAATTAAGCATCCCATTTGATTTCTTGATTTTACCAAGCATGGCTATGTACTCCTTTTAACAGAATACGATTGTAATGTTTATGTATATTGAAATAATAAAACTCACGGCACACTCTAAAATCGCTAATGGACTTTTGATTGGTCATACCCAAAAGGAACTTGGAATTCAACTCTGATATGGCCATTTCACAAAACTTTATTATTAATGGATTTCTAAATACCCGAAGGTATAGAAGTTAACGGCTACTCGATTATGGATATATCGAAAAACTGATTAATATTTAGCAGCTCCGGATTGACACTTAGCTAGATATATATTTTGCATTTCCCGTTGGACTTAAAAATTATTAATCTGATCCCAGTGCTAGAATTATTAATAATAGTTTTGAAGCAACTTGTCACATATTTTCAAAATCAATATTATAGAAAAAGGTTGTGACACAGAATAAAGCATTGAAACATTTTCATATCAAAGCAGCTAGTTAGTCAGCTATCTCCTACCCAAGCTTGTTCTGCTATTAACAATTATTTTTCTCGAAAACTATCATTAAAAGTTGGCATTTACATGATATTTATGAAATGTCAAAATTACAGTTTTTGTCTACAAAACTTAGTAAAGTCTTTTACATCCAGGTTGTACAATCATTACAATCCAAAATAAGAAAAAAATTCATAACATCATTAAACTCACGAAAACGGTTGAATTTTCGAAAATATTTTATACAACGAAATTTGATTGAAAATTTCACAGGTCACGTTTTAGCCAATCAAAAGTTTGCTCTTGGTTTCGTTACTATAGCAACCCCAAGAATTCCCGGAAATTTTTATTCTCCCTGAGCGAAATTAGTTAATGGAAATTTTTCTGTCAAATTATTGACATATAATCATATATGACATTTGCTCTTACATAAAAACATATATTTAGGTGTTGTTACAGTCTATTTTCGTATCTGTACATTTAAATTGGAATATCGTAATATGCTATCGTTTTAGTCGAGGCTATATATAGTACAACTGGTTGCCTACCGTTCGTGCTCCAGGTAAGCCACGCACAGTGATGTTAGCAACGCGTTGCTGGCAACGCATTGCTAGCAACGCACTGTAACTGTTCCTAATTAGGAAGCGAGTTTCGAACGTCTCGATTATAACCTTTTCAAGACCGTTATTATCAATTAAACTTATTGTTTTGTTAATGGAATTACGAAATACTGTATTATGTGTGAAATATAGACGTCATTAAGGGAGATTTATCAGATTTGTGGGTTATGTTGTATAGTGTTCATTCGAAACGTACCCATGGACAAAGTTTTAGTCATTCTCAGATTTTGACAGAGGTTTCCGTCTGGGCCATTTTTGGGGATTTTTTCCGTTTGCCGACTCGAAGAGAAGTTGTGTCACTGAGCACGTGGATATCATTTTGTTAATTTGCTCCTTTAATAGGATTTAGTGCTGTAGTGACAAATTAGCAGTATTTTATTTTGATATCTTTATTATTTTCTGTTGGGAAATACTGCTACGGAATTTTCCGGATAAATCAACTTGCTGGAAGCACATGGCAAAGGAATTCTGAAAGCCCACTCAACATCTAAGGTATACCTCTGAAATCTCTTTAGAAAATAGATTTGTAATATTCGTTATTTCTTTATTGCAGGGCTTTTTGGGTTTTTTTGTTTTCTTGTTCTTTTGGTTTCATTTTTATCTTGGACTTTTACTGGCATCGCACCATGTATGTTTGACCCCACATCTTACCTGTTGGATTTGTACATCTGTATGTGAATTTGGTTTTACTGAAACTTGGTTGGCAAGATATTTGGTGAATTTGGAATCCTGAGTGTACCGGTAAGACTCTCCTGCCTGGTTCTCTTGGAAGCTACGCTCCCCTGGTAGGCCTAGTGGTTACATTTTGAAACCTGCTGGAGGTAAGCGTCTTTGAATTACCTAACGAGGGACCTTATACCTCATTCCACCTTCTACGTGAGGCATAGAGAGCTCGTCAGTTTTATTACGGTACTAATTACACGTTAAAGGTAAATTGTCAGTAACTATTTTGCACATGACCAATTAAATTGAGTAGTTTTGAACACCACGCTTGAACCTATCGTCACTTACCTAATTCACATTATTTTGTTCATTTCATGTTATTTTTCAGTATTTTAATGTAATCGTCTAAGCTAATATATTTTGGGGGGTCATATTTTGCCTATTATTGGTTAAGATTTTATTAGTTTAAGTTATTATATGTTTTGTGTTAGGTTAAGTGTGGGCCACACATCTAAGCATATCGATTGTGTGTAATGTTATCTCTGTGGAAATTGGCTGTAAGCGTACCTAAATATAATTATTAAATCTGTTATAGTAAGAAGCGTATTTGTTTTCACCGGCGTACATTTAAAGCCCCAATTTTGTCGAAGCCACGCCCCAGGTACTTGTCTAGTCGGCCGTGTGAGCCTCTTTCGCCACCAATTAAATGCAGAGAGGGGACTGCACGTAAAACATAAACATTTTGTTCAGGGCACAGGGTGACCACCCTACCCTGCTGTATTGCTGATATATCAGCCTCTAAAGTAATTTTTTTTACATATTCCCCTTTTATCTGGGAGCCCTGCAACAGTGTAACATTTTCTCACCGAATCCCCCGCGTGAATGAATTAATTGCGGGAAATTTTCAAGCACTTGGGGGATTTCAAGTAAAAATTTAAGTTTTTGTAAATGCCCGCCCACCTTTACAAAGTGCCTGTTGTCATAAAATTTCTTTGCAGCACAGCTCTATCTATGCCTTAACATAATAAAAAACGATTTGTATCCAAAACTAAAGTCATTAACACATTCTAGCGATTGACTTTTGCAAAACTCAATCATCTAAATTATTTTTCGAAATATTACCACTAGGAGTTTTTATTGGTGCACCTTGCAGACTCATAGTATAATAGGGGAATCCAAATGTGCAACAATGTACCGAGTGCTGTGTTTACAATAACATGACTTTAATAACGTCACGTCTAAATAGATCACTATGTATTTTTTTGAATATTTTGAAATCAAACCCTGTTGTGTCCTGCCACTTTCTGTTTGAAAATTTTCTATATAATTTATAAACAGAATTCGGATGCCAGAGCGCCATCCGCTCTGTATATTATTGTATTATAGGCTATTGACTATGTAATTGAATAAAGAACTAATTCCTTAAAGGTGTTTTATTGTTTCATATGTTCAGTTGTACTCGAAAAATGATAAATCCAAAGAGTGCTACAAAATTTAGGTTTGGATTATTGAGAACGGAGTAAAGTCCACTTTTAAGTTTTTTAACCATAACTCAAAAACTATGAAATTCCAGTAGATACACATAATACGATTCTTTGTAGAGAATCTTTCATACCGAAAAAAATTCACAAATTTCGCAGTTATTGCATTAGAAATATACATACATAAAACACAAACTTTTTCCGGTCTCGGTTTCGCCTCGTCTACGATCCTCTCGATTGCGACACCGCTGTATTTCGACCTTAAATGAAAACTGGTAACTTGACCCCCTGTGATATATGCAAACCATATTACATTTGCATATATCAGCCGTTGCATATACAACAGTCTCACTCGACCGCGACACCGCTGTCTTTTGACATTGAACGAAAACTGGTAACTCGACCCCCATATACGAACATAAACATTTCCAATGTTAAAAGTATATTTATAATACGGGCAAATTAACAATTTAGGGTAACAAAAATCTAGGATTTACGTAGATAATAACATGGAGAATGAGATAATGCATTCTTTGCACTTCCAAGTTCCGGGAATATTCAAAAAAATTTAGAATTTTTTTTTTATTTTCGGTTTTTTTGCTCTAGCGTCCAAAATAATGAAAATAGAAAAATAAGTTCCCAACAAAAGTTGTAGCTCGTCTTTTTCTCTACAAAAAATGTCTTTACAAATTTTTGTCTTACTTAAGCCGTTTAAAAGATATATCGCCGCTTCGAAATGCGCGAAAAATGAGAATTCTCCAGGAGTTTCGTACGATCGGGCTCATCGATCGATAATTCTTACTATTCAGAGCCCCTAAAAAAAATGAAAAGAACGTAAAATGTAGAGAAAAGTCTCAGCTTTAATGTGGAACTAATCACAAAATTCATAAAAAATTTTATCAAAGAGAGAAAGTGTCGGAAGATGGCTTAGTAAACTTTGTACAGTTGATCCACAGATTTATTCATATCTTTGCCGGGAGTCGTTAGAATGATAATGATTTTGCTTATATATTCTTATATAATGATATATTAATCCAATTAACATTTTATTGCAATTACTTTTGTTGGAAAAATATGCCTTGCGATCAAAGTAGAGGGTATATTTCTCATCCATCAATCACCTCCAAATTTTGTAGTGAATTTTTGAGAAAAATGTGAATAAATCAACTGTATAAAGTTTACTAAGCCATCTTCTAACACTTTTTTCTCTATGATAAAAATTTGTATGAATTTTGTGATTAGTTCCACATTAAAGCTGAGACTTTTCTCTACATTTTGCGTTGTTTTCATTTTTTTAGCGGCTCTGAATAGTAATAAATATCGATCGTATGAAACTCCCAGAGAATTCTCATTTTCTGCGCATTTCGGAGCGGCTCAAAACTATAACTGGAAAACTGGATTTATCTCCTAAACGGCTTAAGTAAGACAAAAATTTGTAAAGACCTATTTTGTAGAGAAAGAGACGAGCTACACATTTTGTTGAAAACTTGTTTCTCCATTTTCATTATTTTAGCCGTTAGAGCGAAAAACAAAAATCAAAAAGTTTTTTCAAATCTTTTTGAATTTTCCCGGAACTTGGAATTGCAAAGAATGCATCATTCCATTCTACAGGTTATTAACTAGTAAAATCCCAGAAATTATTAATTTTTGAGAGGTTATTACAACATTTTGCCGTCATTGCCTGTACTATTAAAACAGTACAACATTAAAGTTTTTTTTTACATCTAAGATCATATGAGTTTCAAAATGTTAAATAAATATCTTTACCATTATCATTGATAATTAACTTGATTAACCTGGGATTTTTCGGTCATCTTTAAATGAAAATTCTTATATTTTCTTACGTTTCGGTTTTATTAACCATCGTCAGAGGAAAAACTACAATATTTATATCAACGTACAATTATTTTATGTGAATTTACAAATTTAATTTTATTACTTACAATTTAAGAAATTTTTTGTTTACACTATATTAACATTTTACGTTTATTTCTGTTGAAAGTTTTAATGCAACTAAATGCTGAGCAAAAGTATTGCCTGCTTTCTGGTCTGTGTTATGTCACTATTGGTACAGTTTATTTAATTTATGGATGTTACTTATGAGGTTTTCTCTAAAGGCTGGTAGTGCGAAATATGATATTTTAAGAATTATCTTGCGGACTTGATGGAACGATGTAAAAATATATGTTGTTTACATCGTTCCATCAAGTCCGCAAGATAATTCTTAAAATGTCATATTTCGCACTACCAGCCTTTAGAGAAAACCTCATAAGTAACATCCATAAATTAAATAAACTGTACCAATAGTGACATAACACAGACCAGAAAGCAGGCAATACTTTTGCTCAGCATTTAGTTGCATTAAAACTTTCAACAGAAATAAACGTAAAATGTTAATATAGTGTAAACAAAAAATTTCTTAAATTGTAAGTAATAAAATTAAATTTGTAAATTCACATAAAATAATTGTACGTTGATATAAATATTGTAGTTTTTCCTCTGACGATGGTTAATAAAACCGAAACGTAAGAAAATATAAGAATTTTCATTTAAAGATGACCGAAAAATCCCAGGATACATCAAGTTAATTTGATATCAACGGTCAAGAAAATACAAATATTTATTTATATCATTGATACATCGAAAATAATTTTTGCTTGTAAAAATAATTTTTGCTTGATTGATTGATTGTTTGATTTGCCAGCGTAAGGTGGGCATTGCTGCCAATTCCGTTGCATGGAGATTTGTTCCACCACGCAGCCCGATCGCCCACCGATCATCCCACCGTGTGCCGGAACAGTATGTGCCTGTGATGTTATATTTTCTCCCTCCAGTTGGTGGCTTAGTGCTCCATATAGGCAGTTTCCGTCGCCGTCGATTTTTTGTACCAGTAATTGATGTGTTCTCGTTTCAACGTCCTGTATTAGTGTGTCCATTTTTTTTTGCCTAGTTTTCCAAAACCGATATTAGCTTACTTTATTAGGTTATCTGCATTGCGGTAAAATAACTTTTTACAGCGAAAAATAAAAGATAACATGGTATGAAGGTAAAAAGTGGTAAAATCCTAAAAAGTGGGTAACTTTGAACGACTGTATCTCAGCCAATTTTTATCAAAAAGATTTTTATTGATCACCGCTTTGGCGGAAAATACGTCAGCTTTATTTTTTGTGAAGCAATGCCTATACCTAAATCCGCTCAGAAAAAAGTTATACAAAAAAACAAAAAGAGAACAAGTTTTTTTGACTTATATTGTTGAAAAAAAAGGTTCCTAACTTTATCAAGTGCCACATTGATAGGAAATTTGATTCTGTACAAATAATCGTATTATGTGTATAAACAAAAATGCATAGTTTTTGAGTTATAGTCAAAAAACTAAAAAGTGGATAAATTTACTCCGTAATCTAAGCTTAAATTTAATAGCACTGTGTGGATTTATCATTATTTGCAAGTGTTTCAAATTTCAGATCATTGCAACTTAATTATATCGAAAGTATTTACCTATTTTTATAGTATTGACGTGATGGTGGTGAATCGGGGTCCTAGTAAGGTAAGATGGGATGGGCGCTAAGACTATCGGCCGTTACGGCCGTTGACTTTCGTGAAGACTAACTGAATTCTAGACCAGAATTGAGAGTACCCACTGGAGTCGTGAAATCCATCACATCGTCTTTTCATAGCCTCTCAGGCTACTGGCTGCATCCATATGCGTACTGAGGGGCTGGAATTAATAAACTTCGAGGAAAGTGTAGTTTATGCACTTGTTTTGTGTATGTTTATTTTTATTAATATTATAATTTTCTTATATATGGTGTGTGTAACGTAAAGAATGAGTTCATTTTCCAAGGATATTAAAATAGTAATAATAATAATAATAATAATAGTTTTGGTTATCTCACAAAATATGTAATTTGCTGAACAAACTATAAGGCAAGATAAAAAAGAAACGTAGCATATTTCATGTAGGTATGTTTGGTTCATATAGATGCCAAATAACCCTTCTGTGAAACATGGATGAAAATTTATACAGTGTGACCCATTTTGAATGGAAACACCCCTGTAAAAAGTGTGTCTATTATCTGATTTTAACGGGGCTTTTTTTTAAAGACAGGCCATCGAAAGTTCTACTTTATGACAAAAATTTAAAGATAAATTTCAATTTTCAATACCTAGTATGATTTTTTTCAATGTCAAAAATTGATAAATTTGATTAGCGATTTAGTTTATAAAATCTATCTATACCACTGGATTTAGAAACATCTCAAACCGGTAAATCCACAATTTCGTGAAAAAATATTAAATAATGACAGGTTTATGACAAAATTAATGTAGGTAATATTTTATAACTTTTACATGATTTTCTCTAAAAATCGAAGTAGCCGATGGAAAATAAACAATAGAAAAATAAATTAAGTGGATAGTTTTAATAAATATTATCTTTTAAACAAACTTAATCATATTTGACTTAAATACGTGTATGAACAATTGAAAGTAATAATAATTAGGTATTTAATAAACAAAATAACAACACGTTACAACATTACACTAAAACTTAAACACGATAAGACAATTCATATTAAATTTTTGTAGCCTCTACAAGGCCGCCGTTTATTTCGATGCACTTGTCGAATCGTTTTTTTAATATTCTTTACGACATTCTGTAATTGTTGCCGGGTAAATTCTACACAAGCTTGTCTTATTCTTGCACAGAAATCTTCTCTATTACTCGGGCGTAACCTGTAAACTTTAGATTTTATTAAACCCCATAAAAAGAAGTCCATCGGTGTTAAGTCCGGGGGTCGGGGTGGCCATCCAACTAACCGGCCATCTGGTAACCACTCTGGCATTATGGACAGGGCTGCCATCTAATTGAAAGTGTAGATTTATTCTTTTTTGTATTGAAAGTTCATGTAGCATATTCCAAAATTCGTTTCTTAGGAACTGTAAAACTGTATGCTATTCATATTACCTTCAAAAAAGAAAGGACCAATAATTGTATCATTGAGTAGCCCACACCAAACATTAACTTTCTGGGAATATTGTCTTTTACAGTTAATGACCCACTCTGGGTTCTCTGTAGCCCAAAACCTACAATTTTGTGACGATACCACCCCATTTGTGGTAAAAGCTGCCTCATTGCCGAATAAGGTAGTTTTCAAAAAATGTATGTTATTAAGATACTCTCCTTGAGCCCACAAGCAAAATTCCATCAGTTTTTCATCATCACCAGGTTCCAACGTATGTAAAAACTTGGGTTTGAAAGGTTTTACCTTATTCTTCTTAAGGCATTGGCGAATATTTTCTCTAGGTAAATTAAAATCTAAGCTAGCTACTCTTACACTGCCGTTTGGATTATTTTAAAATAATTTAAAACGGTCTGCTCGTACCTGAGTCTTCTTTGTACATTATCCGTTCTTATAATATGCCTTGCCACAGCGCCACACTCATTAAAAATTTTGTTTATTTTAGAAAACGGTACTTTTAATGATGTTGAGCCTATTCGGGTGCCTATTATTAAATATCTCACATACCTCTCCCAAAGTTCTGTCATTATCTCCTCTAAGGCGCACAAGTTCAGTTTTTTCTACTACATTTAGAGTATCCATAATTTTAACTTCAAACTAATAAACCAATACTTGATAATATTATTAATCAATTCTATAATTTCAACAGCAATATACTCTGAGTATATGCGTATTTTAAATCCACTTAATTTATCTTTCTATTGTTTATTTTTCATGGGCTACTTCGATTTTTAGAAAAAATCATTTAAAATTTATTATAAAATATTACCTACATTAATTTTGTCATAAATCTGTATTTATTTAATATTTTGTCACGAAATTTTGGATTTACCCATTTAGGATGTTCCTAAATTCAGTGGTGTAGTTAGATTTTACAAAAAAAATCGCTAATCAAATTTGTCCATTTTTGACATTGAAAAAAAATCATAGTAGGTCTTGAAAATTGAAATTCATCTCTATATTTTTGTCATAAAGTAGAGCTTATCTTAAAAAAAAAACCGTTAAAATCAGGTAACAGACATATTTTTTACAGGGGTGTTTCCATTCAAAATAGGTCACACTGCATGTTCAGAAAGAAATTAGAAAAGAGGCAAATTAAGATTCCATATAAATTCTTATATTATTATTATTATTAGACCTAAGTACACATTTTTCTTTTGCACTTTCCCCTAAAATTAATGTAAACCAAAGTAATATATTCTTGAATGTCTAAAATAATGAAAATTGTTTAATATTGACGCTACATATCTCAAAAACCATTCCTTATTTAAGACCGTGCCTCTTCAGACTTATTCAGCAGTTCAAAATCTACAACATGATGAAAATGCAGACAATTCCACAGAATGTGCAGGGCCCTTTGATCAAAGTGACCTGTGTTAGCTGTAAAATATACTTGTAGGAAATGAAGAGTTCTCATAAACGATAGTAGCATCTAACTAAGGGTTATACTAAAATTAATAATGGGATATAATACGAAAAAATAAAAATAAAATATTAACATGGAACGAATAAACAAAAATAAATAGTATTACTACGCATGTGCACCGTGATTCTTTAAGGACGCCCCACTTTTTGGGCCTTAATATCTGCCTTATGTAAAAAAATATTTCAATAACTATTAATCATTTCGAAATGATTTTTTCTCAGGAATCCAAAAATTTAATAGAAAAAAATTTTTTTCACAATGTGAGTTTTAAATATTAATAACTCGAGAATGATTAAAAATAACATATACTGGGTGAGTCACGAATTGCGCTCGCCCCGATATTCATAGTAGCCATTGAATGTAATAAAACAATATCAGCTGTCAAACATTTAATAATTGTGAGCGCAAAGAACGTTACAATTAAGTTTAGCATAGGTATGTGGAGGTAAACACAATTACATCCACAAGGATATTTGCAATAGAATGCGACATCAGTTCGGTTTTCAGAGTTTTATTTAAATGAACATAAATATCAGGCCTATAAATAAATAAAAATCAATTCCGTTTGAACAATTAAACTTAAACTAGGTAACGGTAGGTATCTTTAAAATAATTAATATAATTAAACCATAAATTGACATTTATAGATATTGTTCGAAATGTCGTACAGTTGCTTGAATGGCTCTACGCAATTCAGCCGGCGTTATTTCATTAAGAGCCCGTACAACTTTATTTTGCGGCTCTTCACGGGTATTTGAAGAAGTTTTATGAACTTTATTTTTGAGAGTGCCCCATACATAATAGTCGAAGGGTGTTAAGTCAGGTGACCTAGGAGGCCACCTGATATTACCTTGATTTGCGATAAGGCGTTCACCATGCAAGTTGTTTAAATATTCCATCGCTCTTCTGGAATTATGTGGGGGAGCACCATCTTGTTGGAAAAACAGATTTTGTAAATAGGCAAGAGGAAGTAAGTCAAGAAATTCTGCTGTCTGGTTTTGTAAAAAGAATAAATATCGTTCGCCAGTAAGTGTTCCATCAAAAAATATGGGTCCAATTATTCGATCTCCAAGTACTCCAAGCCAACAGTTAAACCCAAATCTTTCCTGAATATTCCTCCGCCCTACCAACCTCGGATTTTCTTGAGCCCAGTACCTAGTATTATTTCTGTTAAACATACCTTGGTTCGTAAATCTACTTTCATCTGAATATAAAATATGAAAAGGAAAACCTGGGTTTTGTTGTACTGCATTTAAGAACCAGTTGCAATATACTAACCTCCTGTCGTTATTATCTCCATAAAGATGTTGGTGTATTTGGTATTTATAAGACCGAAACTTATGTTTCTTTAAAATTCTACAAACCGAAGACTGACTAATGTCGCATTCCATTGACAATTCCCTTGTTGATGTTGGGCGTACCATCACAAATCCTAATACATCAATTTCTTTGTCCTCACTTACAATAAATGTTTGATGGTCATCTTGTTGATTGGGTTCGTTTCTTAATTCTTGTTCCACTCTGGCAAACAAGTGTCTGCTTGGATGACGTAAAAATGTAAAACTATATAGGGTGTTCCATTTAAAAATCGAAAGTTGTGGGCATTTCCGGTCAAACCGGATGTCCACCAAACTTGATTTTTTATTGAAAAGATGGCATTTTAGTCGTGTAATAAGGCCTCCAACTTTCAATTTTCTATTCCAAATATTTTAGGAAATATCGGGGCGAGCGCAATTCGTGACTCACCAGGTATAAGTGATATATTTTTGAAGTCAGAAAAAAACAGACTATCAGAATGTTTGAAAATATGTAGGGTGTCCCATTTAAGAAAATATAAATTTAATCTAAGTATAACTTATTTAGTTTACATTCATTTTTTTTCTATGAAATTTTTGGATTCCTGAGAAAAAAAAGTTTCGAAATGATTAAATATTTATTGAAATATTTTTTTATATAAGACCGAAATTAAGGCTCAAAGATTGGGCGTCCTTAAAGAGTCACCGTGTACATGTATAATAAATGTTCTCTATAACTTCCTGTTTCAAACTATCCTTGTTGCGTTCATGATAGCATCGGAAGTGAAAATAAATATCATCAGAAATGTCGCGCAGTTTCTGTACTACTCTAGACACAATGAATACGTAATGCACTCACCTTATATGTAAATGCAGCTCCTACACATAGTCGACACCATTTCCACGTGAAATAATGCTTCCTTAATGCATTTTTAATATTAGAAACTGTTAGAATTTCATGGGCTATAAAAATGGAAAATAGTAAATATTAATGTGTAATATAACTAACTTGGTCTGGCAAAACTTGCAGCAGTGTGTCTTTTATAATTATCGATAAACCAGAAAGGAGACGTCATGGTCAATATTCCTGAAAATCTACAAACATGACTTTTTAACCAACCTAAAAATTGGCCGCTAAAATGGTTGAATAAAATTCTAACATTTCTCTAACTAAAATGGAGAAACACAGAAACACTAATTACTCTATTTATTAAACACATATGCTCATTCCTATTCGATTAAAAGTAATTCTAGATTTGTTTAGTAAGTCAAGCGTATTTGCAACTATCGAATTCAACACTTAAGCATATGTTTGTGCCTTGCTGTGCACTGAAAAAAGTTTTGTATAACTCGAGAAATGAAAAAATTCTGCCATATATAGACACACGCACGCGTAGAATATAAATTTACTTAGTTCAATTACTGATAGTGGAAAGCAAATAGTGTAGAGTTTATAAAAGCAATTTGTACAGAGTTGACCATTTTTAGCACTGGTGTTAAAGATTTAAAGATAGGTCACGTCGTGGTACGAGTTTTTTCAATTCGAAACAAACTTCGTTGTCTAATTGAAAGCACTTTATAATGTTCGGGAATTTTTTAATATTTCAATGGAATTTCGTAATTTATGTATCTCGCTACCGAAACATTTAGGACATTTCCTACTATGAGATGGGGATAATGTTGATACAGTGTGTGGGAACACACTGCTGCATCAAATTAAAGTCATAACCTTTGATACAGCTTTTAAAATTGTATTATTGGCATAAACGTGTTATATTGGCTAATACACTAGACAACCATGGCCAGGTAGATGTAATATACACCGACTTTGATAAAGCATTTAATCGCATCGATCACGGAATAATTTTAACCAAGCTAAATAACTTTGGATTTCATGAATCACTTAGAACACTGATTAGGTCTTACTTGAGTAATAGAGTTCAGTATGTATCTTACAACGGGTTCGACTCTAAAAAAATTATTGCTACGTCCGGAGTACCCCAAGGATCCAACCTTGGCCCATTATTATTCTTGTTTATCATTAATGATCTTGTACAGATCATCGATTGTGAAAAGGTGCTATTTGCTGACGATCTAAAAATCTACCTTACCATAGAGAATGATGATGACTGCTTATTTATTCAGAACCAGTTGAGAAAGATTGAAGTTTGGTGTGACCAAAATAATCTTCACTTAAACACCCAAAAATGTAAAAGGTTAACTTTTACACTAAAAAAACATTACACTGAATTTACTTATCAGCTAAAGTCCACACACTTAAGCCGATGTGAATCCATGAAAGATCTTGGTATAGTGTTTGACCCAAAACTGTCATTTACTGACCATATTAACCAGACTACAACCTCCGCATTAAGAATGTTAGATTTTATAATACGAAACTGTCGCAATTTTCATGATCCCACTGCGTTAAAAGTACTTTATTTTGCTTATCTCAGACCAAAGTTAGAATACGGTTCCTTAATCTGGCACCCGTTTTATAATGTACATGAACTGGCCGTTGAAAATATTCAGAGGAAGTTTCTCAAATTCTTTCAATATAAAATCACAGGAGTATACCCCGAAAGGGGCTACTCTCAGCACTTGTTGTTAAATTCATAGAGTTTTCAATCGCTTCATCTAAGAAGAGTGTTATATGCAGTAGGATTTATTTACAAACTTTTACATAATAAAATTGATTGCATAGGCCTTGTTAACGAAATAATATTTCGAGTTCCGCTATTATCCTCAAGAGTCTCGACTACTTTTCACTTATCTATCGCTAGAACTAATATATTGTCACGGTCACCTGTATATACAATGTGCAATAGTGTTAATGGCGTTGCTATGTACTGTGATATACAGCATAATAACTTAAGCGAGCTAATGTCAAAGTCACATTTAAAATTTAACACAAATTATATTTGCATCTTCCTCGCCATCACGATTGATAGACTAACCAAGAGCGTTACAGGGTAACGAATGGCCCCCTAATAAATCTAATCCAGAAAATACAATCCAGAGAAAAGTGTCAGTTCATGAAGAGCAATAAGTTACGTAAAACTCAGACAGAGTAAAACAAGGAAGAGTTTTCGAAAAGGGAAAGCAGCCGAGGCGCGATATAAGAGCAGTAAAGAGCGTATGTATCGGCGTCCCAGCGGCCCAACGTGATGGACTGCAGCTCTGGGCCCCGCTGGGCCCCGCCCCAACACTTACCATCGGTTAGTTTGGATTTACAAACCCGCTATAACGTGGTCAGTCTCTGTTTATTTTAACAATTGATCTCGATATTGCTTTCTCTATTATTCAAGACGTACTCTCCGTATTTTTATATCCTTTACTGCATTTGACAATATTTCCACGGTTCGGTTACTCTAGAATTTCCCACGGGGATGTCTAAAAAGTTTGCTTTGTTTTACGATTAGGTTTAATGATGTTCGGGGGCCTTTAAAAAGGTAAATAAATGTCTTATCGGGTTTTCAAATGAGGTACAACTAGCTGATTGTATTATGTCTGGTGACACTTGGGATACTACTACTAAGTTTTATTATATGAAATCAATTTGAAACTAGTAGACTTATTCCTGTAATGAAATTTCAAGTTTTAAACATTTTTACTTCCCTCGCATACCGAAGGGAAGTATTGTATTCGAGAAAAAATCACCCTCCGAGATTTTTACGGATTCTGACGTTTCAGATCACGGAGATTACGAAAATATAGGTTTTTCAATTCCGTCAGTCTGTCTGTGTCTGTCTGTCTGTCTGTTGGTGCATTTACTAAAAAACTACTTGACGGAGAGCAGTCAAATTTGGCAGGTAGTTGACGCTACTGTCAGCGCAGAAATGGTAGAAATTTCACTGGAAAATATACAGGGTGGACCGTCTAAACGGAATAAATAGTGAAAAAAATTTTTTTTCGCTCAAAATTAAAATTTCCACGTTTCATGACGCGCTAATCCTATTTCGGGAAAAAAAAAATTTGAAAATTTTTTTTATCAACATTTTTGAAAAATTTTTTACCAAGATAAAAAAAAATTTTTTTGTTCAAATTTAAAATTTCCACGTTTCATGACACGCTAAACCTATTTCTGAAAAAAAAAAAATTTTGAAAATTTTTTTCACCAACAAATTTGAAAACTTTTTTACCAAGATGAAAACATTTTTTTTTGCTCAAATTTAAAATTTCCACGGTTCATGGCATTCTAAAACTATTAAAAAAAAATTAAATTTTTTTTGCCAACATTTTTGAAAAATTTGTTTCTACTAAAATAATTTTTTTTTCTTCAAATTTAAAATTTTCACGTTTCATGACATTCTAAGCCTGATTCAGAAAAAAAAAATTTGAAAATTTTTAAAAAAATTTTTTTACCAACATTTTTGAAATTTTTTTTACCACTAAAATATATGGATTTTTTTTTATTTCAAATTTAAAATTTCCACGTTTCATAGCGTTCTAAATCTATTTAAAAGAAATATTAGAAATTTTGTTTACTATTTTTAAAAAATTTTACCACTAAGATAGAATTTTTTTTCTTTGTTCAGATTTAAACTATCCACGTTTCCATGGCATTCTAAAACTATTCAAACAAATTTAAAAATGTTTTTGAAAAATTTTTTAAAAAATTTGAAAACATTTTTGATCTATTTATCACTACTATAGAATAGACGAAAAATTTGGTTTGCTCAAATTTAAAATTTCCACGTTTCATGACATTCCAAACCAATTTCGGAAAAAAAATGTTTGCAACATTTTGTTACCAGTTTGGAAAAAAAAATTAACACTAGAATAGATGGAAACTTTTTTACTCAAATTTAAAAGTTTCACGTTTCATGCCATTCTAAACCTATTTAAAAAAATATGTAATTTTTAAATCTTAAACTTATTTTACCACTATTATAGAATAGACGGAAACTTTCCTTTTTGCTCAAATTTAAAATTTCTACGTTTGACATTTGAAACCTATTTCAGAAGAAAAAATTTTAACATTTTTGAAAAATTTAAATAAAAATGAAATTTTTTAACCACCACTATACTTCCACTCCATTACGCGAATGTTGGATTGATGTGACGGATGGCAATAATATCTGACATATACACCTATTATACTTTTATTGAAAAATGTACAGGGTGGTCATCCCAAGAAATAGTTCAGTCATGGTGGACATTTGTAAAGGTATTTGCGCAAGCCTGCCATATGTGGTACCTGTTATTTAGTATTGAGCTTTTGCTGTTGGATGAGCAATCTGTAAATTTTTTTGACCAAAACTTATCAAGTTTTCTTTGTAATAATGGCAATAACAATATTCCGATTATTATTGTCAATGTCATTTCGTAATTATTAATTTTTTAGAGTGACCGCCATGCACAAATAACGAGGGAAGTTCTGTGTAAAGACCTTTACCGATTTTTTGTAGACTGTATTTATAATCTGTGACTTTCCTATCACATAACTACTAATAATGACTACATTTTTATTGTCTGCTTTATGTAAAGTAATGTGGTGCATAGATAATTATTGTCGTTTGAAAACAGAGACAGTAGAACATAAGAAAACAACAAGCTAACCATCATACTCTTCGCGGATTTACTCTCTTTATATACGGCACATTTTATATGATACTTTCTTTGCAACTTATGTTAGTTATAGACATTTTACTTCCCTCGCATACCGAAGGGAAGTATTGTATTCGAGAAAAAATCACCCTCCGAGATTTTTTCGGATTATGACGTTTCAGAACACGTAGATTCCGAAAATATAGGTTTTTCAATTCCGTCAGTCTGTCTGTCTGTCTGTCTGTCTGTTGGTGCATTAACTAAAAAACTACTTGACGGAGAGCAGTCAAATTTGGTAGGTAGTTAACCCTACTGTCAGCGAAGAACTGGTAGAATTTTCACTGCAAAATATACAGGGTGGACCATCTAAACGGAATAAATAGTGAAAAAAATTTTTTTTTGCTCAAATTTAAAATTTCCATGTTTCATGACGCGCTAAACCTATTTCAGAAAAAAAAATCATTTTTGAAAAAAATTTTACCACTAAAATATGGGAAGAAAAATTTTTTCTTTCTTCAAATTTAAAATTTTCACGTTTCGTGGCATTCTAAACGTATTTCAAAAAAAAAATTTTTTTGAAAATTTTTTTACCAACATTTTTGAAAAAATTTTTACCACTAAAATAGGTGGAATTTTTTTTTTGAAAATTTAAAATTTCCACGTTTCCATGGCATTCTAAACGTATAAAACAAATTTAGAAATTTTTCAGAAAATTTTTTTAAAAAATGATTGAAAAAAATTTTTCGAAAATTTTTTTCAATCATTTTTGAAAAAAATTTTACCACTAAAATATAGGAAGAAACATTTTTTTTCTTCAAATTTAAAATTTTTACGTTTCGTGCCATTCTAAACGTATTTCAAAAAAAAAATTTTTTCTGAAAGTGAAAATTTTTAACCAACAGTTTTGAAAAATTTCAAAAAAAAATTGAAATTTTTAACCACTACTATACTTCCACTTCACTGAGTGAAAGTAGAACTGAAATGTGTCTAATGGCAATAATATTTGGCATATGCTATTATACTTATTGGAAAATATACAGGGTGGTCATCCCAAGAAATAATTCATGGTAGACCTGTTATTTAGTATTGAACTTTTGCTGTTGGATGAGCACTATTTTTTTGACCAAAAGTTATCAGGACTTCTCTGTAATAATTACAATAACTATATTTCCATTATTATTCTTCTTCTTCAATGTCATTTCATATTTAATAATTTTTTAGTGACCGCCATGCACAAATAACGAGGGAAGTTCTGTGTAAATACCTTTACCGAATTTTTTACTTCCCTCGCATGCTGAAGGGAAGTATTGTATTCGAGAAAAAATCACCCTCCTAGATTTTTTCGGATTTTGACGTTTCAGAACACGTAGATTACGAAAATATAGGTTTTTCAATTCCGTCAGTGTGTTTTCTAAACCTATTAAACAAAATTTAGAGAATTTTTCTACCATTTTTGAAAAAATTTTACCATTAAAATAGATGGAACATTTTTCTTCTTTGTTCAGATTTAAAATTTCCACGTTTACATGGCATTCTAAACCTGTTCAAACAAATTTAAAAATGCTTTTGAAAAGTTGAAAAGTTTTAAACATTTTTTTATTTTTTTTTATCTATTTATCACTACTATAGAATAGATGAAAAGATTTTTTTTCTCAGATTTAAAATTTCCATGTTTCATGACATTCCAAACCTATTTCGGAAAAAAATTTTTTTTTACCATTTTGAAAAATATTTGACCACTTGAATAGATGGAAAAAAAATTATTTTTGATCAAATTTCAAATTTTCACGTTTCATGACATTCTAAACCTATTTAAAAAAAATCGGTAAAGGTATTTACACAGAACTTCCCTCGTTCATGGCAGTCTCTCTAAAAAAATAATAATTACGAAATGACATTGAGAATAATAATCGGAGTAGAGTTATTGCTATTATTACAAAGAAAACTTAATAAGTTTTGGTCAAAAAAATATACAGATTGCTCATCCAACAGCAAAAGTTCAATACTAAATAGCAGGTGCCACATATGGCAGGCTTGCGTAAATACCTTTACAAATGTCCACCATGACTGAATTATTTCTTGGGATGACCACCCTGTACATTTTTCAATAAAAGTGCATATGCCAGATGTTATTGCCATCTGTCACATTTTCAATCCAACATTCACGTAATGGAGTGGAAGTATAGTGATGGTTAAAAAATTTCATTTTTTTTAAATTTTTCAAAAGATGGTAAAATAATTTTCAAATTTTTTTCTTCTGAAATAGGTTTAAAATGTCAAAGGTAGAAATTTTAAATTAGAGCAAAAAGGAAAATTTCCTTCTGTTCTATAGTAGTGCTAAAAAAAGTTTAAAAATTAAAAATGATGTATTTTTAAAATAGGTTTAGAATGCTATGAAACGTGAAAATTTTAAATTTGAGCAAATAAAAAAAAATTCGATCTATTTTAGTGGTAAAAACTTTTTGAAAAATGTTGGTGAAAAAAATTTTCAAAATTTTTTTTCTGAAATACCTAGGTTTAGAATGTCATTTAAATTTGAGCATTCTGGTAAATTTTTTTCCAAACTGGTAACAAAATGTTGCAAATTTTTTTTTCCGAAATTGATTTGGAATATCATGAAACGTGGAAATTTTAAATTTGAGCAAAAAAAAATTTTTCGTCTGTTCTATAGTAGTGATACATAAATGGATTAAAAATGTTTTCAAATTTTTTAAAAATTCTTCAAAAACATTTTTAAATTCGTTTGAATAGTTTTAGAATGTCATGGAAACGTGGATAGTTAAAATCTGAACAAAGAAAGAAAAATTCTATCTTAGTGATAAAATTTCAAAAAACTTTTTTTTTTAATCAGGCTTAGAATGCCATGAAACGTGAAAATTTTAAATTTGAAGAAAGAAAAAAAAATTCATTTTAGTACTTAGTAAAAAATTTTTCAAAAATATTGGTGAAAAAAATTTTCAAAATTTTTTTTCCTGAAATAGGTGGAGCGTGTCATGAAACGTAGAAATTTTAAATTTGAGCAAAAACAAATTTTTTTCATCTTGGTAAAAATTTTTTCAAAAATGTTTGAAAAAAATTTTCAAAAATTTTTTTTTTCTGAAATAGGTTTAGCGCGTCATGAAACGTGGAAATTTTAAATTTGAGCAAAAATAATTTTTTTTTATCTTGGTAAAAATTTTTTCAAAAATGTTTGAAAAAAATTTTCAAAAAATTTTTTTTCCTGAAACAGGTTTAGCGCGTCATGAAACGTGGAAATTTTAAATTTGAGCAAAAAAAAATTTTTTTCACTATTTATTCCGTTTAGACGGTCCACCCTGTATATTTTTCAGTGAAAATTCTACCAGTTCTTCGCTGACAGTAGGGTTAACTACCTACCAAATTTGACTGCTCTCCGTCAAGTAGTTTTTTAGTAAATACACCAACAGACAGACAGACAGACAGACAGACAGACAGACAGACAGACAGACCGACAGACAGACAGACAGACAGACTGACGGAATTGAAAAACCTATATTTTCGGAATCTACGTGTTCTGAAACGTCAGAATCCGAAAAAATCTCGGAGGGTGATTTTTTCTCGAATACAATACTTCCCTTCGGTATGCGAGGGAAGTAAAAATTATAATATTTTTTAACCACTACTAGAATAGCAGGAAACTTCCCTTTTTGCTCAAATTTAAAATTTCCATGTTACATGACATTCTAAACAAATTTCAGAAGAAAAAAAATCGGTAAAGGTGTTTACACAGAACTTCCCTCTTTATTTGTGCATGGCGGCCACTCTAAGAAATTAATAATTACGAAATGACACTGAAAATAATAATCGGAATATAGTTATCACTATTATTACAAAGAAAACCTGATTAGTTTTGGCCAAAAAAATGTACAGAGTGCTCATCCAACAGCAAAAGTTCAATACTAAATGACAGGTGCTAATTATGGAAAGGTTGCGCAGATACCTTTACAAATGTCCACCATGACTGAATTATTTCTTGGGATGACCACCCTGTACATTTTTCAGTAAACGTATAATAGGTGCATATGCCAAATATTATTGCCATCTGTCACATTTTCAATTCTTCATTCACGTGGAGTGGTGGTTAAAAAATTTCATTTTATTTTCAATTTTTCAAAAATGTTGATAAAACAATTTTCATAATTTTTTTCTTCTGAAATATGTTTAGAATGTCATGAAACGTGGAAAATTTAAATTTGTGCAAAATGAAACTTTTTCTATCTATTCTAGTGGTAAAATATGTTTCCAAGACGGTAAAAAAATGGTGCAATTTTTTTTCCGAAATAGCTTTGGAATGTCAGGAAACGCGACAATTTAAATTTTGAGCAAAATCAAATTTTTCATCTATTATATACCTAGTAGTGATAAATAGATTGAAACTTTTAAAAAAAATATATTTTCAAACATATTTTTAAATTTGTTTTTGTTGAAATAGATTTAGAATGCCATGGAAATGTGGAAATTTTAAATTTGTACAAAGAAAAAAATTTTCCATCTATTATAGTGGTAAAATTTTTTCAAAATTTGTAAAAGAATTTTCTAAATTTCTTTTTTCTTAAATGGGTTTAGAACGCTATGAAACGTGAAAATTTTAAATTCGAAAAAAGAAAAAAAAAATTCCATCTATTTTAGTGGTAAAAAATTTTTCAAAAATGTTGGCAAACAAATTTTTATTTGAAATAGGTTTAGAATGCTATGAAACGTGGAAATTTTAAATTTGAACCAAGAAAATAGTTTGTCATCTTAGTGGTAAAAAATTTTTCAAAAATGTTGGCGAAAAAAATTTTCATTTTTTTTTTCTGAAATGGGTTTAGCATGTCATATAACGTGGAAATTTTAAATTTAAGCAAAAAATGTTTTTCCATTATTTAGCCCTTTAGACGGTCCACCATATATATTTTCCAGTGAAATTTTAACCATTTCTTCACTGACAGTAGCGTCAACTACCTACCAAATTTGACTGCTCTCCGTCAAGTAGTTTTTTAGTTAATGCACCAACAGACACACAGAGAGACAGACAGACAGACAGACTGACGGAATTGAAAAACCTATATTTTCGTAATCTACGTGTTCTGGAAAGTCAAAATCCGAAAAAATCTCGGAGGGTGATTTTTTCTCGAATACAATACTTCCCTTCGGTATGCGTTGAAAAATGTACCGGGTGTTCATCCCAAGAAATAATTCAGTCATGGTGGACATTTGTAAAGGTATTTGCGCAACCCTTCCATATTTGGCACCTGTCATTTAGTACTGAACTTTTGCTGTTGGATGAGCACTCTGTATATTTTTTTGACAAAAACTTATCAGGTTTTCTTTGTACTAATAGTGATAACTATAGTCCGATTATTATTTTCAGTGTCGTTTCGTAATTATTAATTTTTTAGAGTGACCGCCATGCACAAATAAAAAGGGAAGTTCTGTGTAAACACTTTTACCATTTTTTTTTCTGAAATAGGTTTAGCGTGTCATGAAACGTGGAAATTTTAAATTTGAGCAAAAAAAAATGTTTCCATTATTTATTCCCTTTAGACGGTCCACCCTGTATATTTTCCATTTCTTCGCTGATAGTAACGTCAACTACCTACCAAATTTGACTGCTCTCTGTCAAGTAGTTTTTTAGGTAATGCACCAAGAGAGAGACAGACAGACTGACGGAATTGAAAAACCTATATTTTCGTAATCTACGTGTACTGAAACGTCAGAATCCGAAAAAATCTCGGAGGGTGATTTTTTCTCGAATACAATACTTTCCTTCGGTATGCGAGGGAAGTAAAATCAGTAAAGGTATTTACACAGAACTTCCCTCTTTATTCATTTAAGACGGAGAATTATAATCGCCATGTAGTTAGCCCTATTATTACAGAGAAAACATGACAACTTTTTTCCATTATCTACTGTATAGTGGTGGGATTTTTTTTTAAATTTCAAAACATTTTTTTGTTGAAATAGGTTAAGAATATAATGAAACGTGGAAATTTTAGAATTGAAGAAAAACATGTTTTCTATCATCTATTCTATTGTAGTGGTAAAATTTTAAAAAATAAATACATTTTTTAAATTTTCAAAACAAATTTCTTTCTTTTTTACAAAAAATGCTCACATTTCTTTTATTCTCTAAATAAAATGTTGTTTTAATATGTTTAGAATGTCATGAAACGTGGAAATTTTAAATTTGAGCAAAACAATTTTCTTTCCATCATCCATTTTATACAAAATATTCAAAATTTCCATTTTTTTTTCTATTTTAAATTTTCGTAATTTTTTTTTTAATAGCTTTAGAATGTCACGAAACGTGAAAATTTAAAATTTTAGAAAACAAATTTTTTCCATCACCCATTTTATAAAAAATTATCAAAATTTTCAAAATTTCAAATTTTTTTTCTATTTAAAATTTTCGAAAAGAATTTTTTTTGAGATAGGTTTAGAACGTCATGAAACGAGCAAATTTAAAATTGTAACAAAATTTTTTTTCCGTTATCTGTTTATTCCCTTTGGACCACCCTGTATATTTTCCAGTGAAAGTCTAACCATTTCTTCGGTGGCAGTGGCGTTAGCAACCTATAAAATTTGACTGTCTTCCGTCAAGTAATTTTTTAGTTAATTCACCAACAGACCGACCGACCGACTGACAGACAGACAGACAGACAGACAGACAGACATTGTGCGAGAGAAGTAAAATGTCATTTTAGAATTAAAAATTGACATATGTTAGGATTTTACTCATAAATTGTAAATTACGTAGGTAATGAATTTATTCGTTACTTATGGACTGTTCGGACAACACAACTGTGCATTTTTTGTTTTATCTCCGTAACTAAGTTTTAAATTTTTCACATAGCAACAATAATTATTATTGATAATATATCATTCAAAATATTTCTGCATAATAAAATAAATAATTCAATATATATCAAAAACCGTTTGTCAAAGACATTTATAGTGCTTCATTAAGAATAAAGAAACCTACAATCCCGCTTGTGAACTACCACTGGACACTGCAGGAGGTTGTTGGGCCCAACGAAGAAGAACAGCATCAGTAAAACGCTTCAGTTCTACAAAAGGTAGTTTATTTTCTTTAATTCTGTTTGCCACTTAATCAATCTATTTTTTTGTCAGTGCATAAGCTGACTGGTCCTTTGCCGAGATTATAAATTCCCGCGTAATATACATGGACCTTACTCTATAAAATAAGCAATAAATATAAAAATCATATAAATCGGCGGAGTATAATGTACTCTTTAGTTTGTTTCTATAGTCCTTTTATAGTCAAAAATAATTTAACTCCCTTCTCAGATTATGAGTTTACAACTATCTAATTTTCACGAGTTACTTTACTGCTTATGGCTCAATTTTCCTCTAAATTTGTCTTTATGATAAAATTATGAGCAATCACAATCATATAGTTAAAGTTTTAATTGGACTTATAACTCGCCGACTTGTTTTCCTTCAAGTTTTATGAAGTTATGATTAGTTTTTGGATGGGAGTGTAGGACTATTCAGCTGTAAAGAAAACATTACACAGAATAATTGCATTTTGTAAGATAAATATAAAAAATGTTGTACGACAGATACTAATGAATTAATGAATGCAGATATAAAGTACGTTTCTCATTAGAATCATCCGTAAGATGAAATATGGAAAAAATAAGAAAAATTGCGTAGAGTTTGATGAACTATTTTTGGACAGGCGCAGGCGGTCCGGTCCATTGCAGAAGTTATTTAAAATAGGGTCAAGAGGCCCAAAAACTATTTTTCTCGTTTCAAATAAAATCTAGACTTTGTTCAAAAAAAAGTTATGTAAAAAAATCGTAGATCTTTTTAATAGAAATAAAATAAGCCCAGGTTCATATCAATAAATTTACTAATTTCTTTCAATTAATTTGCTTATATCATAAAAAAATGATAATTTAATGAAACTCGCTGAAAGTATATTACTTGGCGAGTACAATAAGAGCGTGTTTAAAAAATTGCAACAAATTGATCCGTTTTGCAAAAATCAATTTTTTCTAAAAAAGACGATTTTGTAGAATTCCACTTACTCGAGTTCCTAAACACTCACCGAAACGATTTTAGGCTGAATATATTCTTGAAGAGTTGTACTAACATCTGCATTTAGAGAGCACATTGTTAGATAACTGCAAATATGCGAGAAAGCTACCGAAAATCGAAAAGAAAATGTTAACTTTACCGATTAGGAATCTCTACCGCGCACTACTGTGTCGAACGCAACATGATTTTACGGAGCCCAACATAGAAATATTTCTTATATTAAACTGTAAGTCTTGAACAAATAATAATATGTGTGCAAATTTCAGCCCTTAAAATTGGTAATTAAGGAAGCATCGATTTTCCTAAAAAAAAAAATTTGTCTCAGCTCCAAAAGGTCGTAGAATGTTTTTTTTTAATTTATAGAAAAATTAACAGCTATCGGTTGGCAGTGACGACAATTTCAAAGTAACAAGATAATCAATGTTTTTGGGGTTAAATTGTTTTACGATTTTTGGTCATTCTGCCGTATATTTGGAATTATTTAATAACACGTACACTAAATGCACATGTTAGTACACCTCTCCAAAACCCAAAAACGTTTCAGTAAGTGATTAGGAACCAGACTAAATGGAAATCTACAATCTCGTCTTTATTTCCAAAAAATCGATTTTTGCAAAAACTTATACATTTTTTACAGTTTTTAAACACGCTCTTATTGTACTCGTCAAGGAATTTACTTTCAACGAGTTTCATTAGACAATCATTTTTGTTTTTTAAGATATAAACAATTAAGAAAATACGATTTTTAGCGGTTATTTTCAATGAATAATTTATTAGTAAATGTATTGATATCAAAGTAGGTTTATTTTATTGCTATTAAAAATTTCTACAAATTTAGTGCAGAACTATGTTTTGTACATTTCTTTAAAACGAAAAATTTTAAATAAACCGTTCCGGAGAGAACGTGCGGATAAAAAAAGTTACAGACAGACAGAGAGACAGATCGACAGACCGACAGACTGACAGACTGAAAGACCGACAGACAACACAACATTTTTTTTTATCAAATTTTAAATCTCCACGTTTCATGACAATCTAAACCTATTTTAAGAAAAAAAAAGTTTAAAATTTTTTTAGATTGCTATACTTTTATTAAGCTAAGGCTGATCCTTCGATTTAGTTTTTTACTTCCCTCGCGTACCGAAGGGAAGTATTGTATTCTAGAAAAAATCACCCTCCGAGATTTACTTGAAATTTTTTTTTACCAATATTTTTGAAACATTTTTTACTACTAAAACAGAAGAATAATTTTCTTTCTTTCTTCAAATTTAAAACTTCCACGTTTCATGGCATTCTAAGCCTGATTCAAAAAATATTTGAAAATTTTTTTACCACTAAAATAGATGGAATATTTTTTATTTCTTCAAATTTAAAATTTCCACGTTTCATAGCGTTCTAAATCTATTTAAAAGAAAAATTAGATTTTTTTTTACTATTTTTAAAAAATTTACCACTAAGATAGAATTTGTTTTTCTTTGTTCAGATTTAAACTATCCACGTTTCCATGGCATTCTAAAACTATTCAAACAAATTTAAAAATGTTTTCGAAAAATTAAAAACAAAATTTAAAACATTTTTAATCTATTTATCACTAGTATAGAATAGACGAAACATTTTTTTGCTCAAATTTAAAATTTCCACGTTTCATGACATTCCAAACCAATTTCGGAAAAAAAATTTTGCAATATTTTGTTATCAGTTTGGAAAAAAATTTAACACTAGAATAGATGGAAACTTTTTTTTGCTCAAATTTCAAAGTTTCACGTTTCATGACATTCTAAAGCTATTTCAGAAAAAAAAAATTTAAATTTTGTTCACCAACATTTTTCAAAAAGTATTTACCACCAAATAGATCGAATTTTTTTTATTTGCTCAAATTTAAAATTTTCACGTTTCATAGCATTCTAAACCTATTTAAAAAAAATAAATAATTTTTAAATTTTGAACTTTTCTTACCACTACTATAGAATAGAAGGAAACTTTCCTTTTTGCTCAAATTTAAAATTTCTACGTTTGACCTATTTCAGAAGAAAAAAATTTGAAAATTTTTTTACCAACATTTTTGAAAAATTTCAAAAAAATGAAATTTTTTAACCACCACTATACTTCCACTCCATTACGTGAATGTTGGATTGAAAATGTGACAGATGGCAATAATATCTGGCATATGCACCTATTATACTTTTATTGAAAAATGTACAGGGTGGTCATCCCAAGAAATAATTCAGTCATGGTGGACATTTGTGAAGGTATTTGCGCAAGCCTGCCATATGTGGCACCTGCTATTTAGTATTGAACTTTTGCTGTTGGATGAGCAATCTGTATATTTTTTTGACCAAAACTTATTAAGTTTTCTTTGAAATAATAGCAATAACTATATTCCGATTTTAATTCTCAATGTCATTTCGGAATTATTAATTTTTTAGAGTGACCGCCAAGCACAAATAACGAGGGAAGTTCTGTGTAAATACTTTTACCGATTTTTTTATTCGCTTTTGTATTGATACCTATTATATTGTCTCAGCGGTTTTAACCATCGTTTCAAATTCAAAAATATTATAGTGAAATCTGAGGCCTTGGCTGCTAGTATATACACCAAATCCCAAGTTTCTGTACTCTTACCAGCTTCTTTTTCTTCTTTTAGCGGGGCGCCTGGAGGTCGGCGCACTCGGGCCTTGTGGCCCATTGTGCTACCCCTAACAAATTAAGGAGCTCCCCCGTACAGACCGGATTCCAGCTTAATTTACTTATTTCCCCCCATTTACCCCTAACTTCCAACAATTGCAGATGTCGTTATAATGCATACATGTACCAAGTTACAAGTAAAAGTCTCAATTCTATTTTATTAAACCTTTTATTAATGGAGTGGCGGTGATGGAAGGCTTGAAAAATGTGATAGAGAATCTGAGGCCTTGACCTCTAGTATACACATCAAATGCCAAGTTTCTGTACTCTAACCATCTTGCTTTGTAATTTGAGGAAATAAATACATTACAGCAGAAAATACTCCTGATTATTTCAAACTCTTACTAAAGACATCATAGATAAGTACAGAAACATATATCTTTCTAATCAAAATACTTTGCTGGCTATAATATGCCACGAACAACATTGGATTATAACAAAGAAATATGCACATTATGTACAGAATAACAGTCACAACAATATTATTTTTAATTTTAAATTATCCTGTTCAACAAAACAAAAAACCAACTAAAGACAAAAAACACTTACCAAAAAACTTTAGACACTTTCACAAACACGTGTTTCTGTATCCTACACCAAGGATACACTCTTCAGTGCTACTTCTTTCAAAGTTTAGAATGAACTTAATAGCCATTTATCAGGCAATCATTATTTATGCAATAATTATTTATGGTTCTAACGAACTGGATGATATCGGAAAATTACTAATACAGGTTTAATCATAAAATATAATTAAATGCAAATGCAAATTCCCTACAATATAAGAGTAACTCTAAAATAGAATCTAAGGAAATAGATATACCTATTACTAGCAAAAAATACTCGTAATTATTTCAAACTCTTACTAAAGACTTATCATAGATAAATACACAAACAGAATGGATATCACTCAAAAACACTGTTCAACTAAGAAGGGGTAGGTTGCTATTTGAGAAAAAAATGTTGAAGTGTCAGGAGATGTAGGGATGTAAAATTAAAAATATATGAGAACATGTGCAATTAAACGGTTAAATCTGCTTCCTCCAGGACTTCTTGAAGAACTAGTGGCTACCACTAACATTGTACCTATTCCATGTTTTTTACACACGCTGTATATTAGTATTTTACTCTTTCTATAATATGAAACAGTCTAAATGACGTGGAGCATTGTAGGTACAAAATCATACAAAGCTTCATAAACTAATAATCCTCGCATTCTGAACATTCATGTTTGTCCATAACGAGTCATTGTTGACCGACGGGTGTGACTGACAAACAGCCAGCAGTAAAATTCTGGCGTTACCGGCTAATTTCATTATGTAACATTTAATCATGTGGCTTTTTAGGGGTTTTTGACCAAAGATTAAATTTCGTTTGATGTACTAATTTAATTTGACCGCAATATTTACAAAGTGGTTGAGTTAGCAATAGGATATCTTTGACTTAGTTCAGTAAAGTCTTATATTAGTTCTTATTTATGTACCAAGGATCATAAGTGCACTTTTTTTGTCGGAAATGCAGTTTGTAATCCGAGGTCTGTAGGGCCGAGGCTTGTAAGTATTCGAGACCTAGAAAGAGTACTGTACGAACCGCGATGCATATTACATTTTTCGTCAAACCCAAGAATTGTTAAACTAGCAAAAAAACTTGGGAAAAACTAGTAGAAAATTGCAATTGTTTGAGTCAGATTTCACATTTGCTGAGTATAAAGTAAAGGTAGAACTATTAATGGCAACTGTCAATAAAATAAATTCAGGACGCTGTAACTGCTTAAATTTTGTGCTTTGACCTTTTTCTTAATCGTTATTTTTTAAGGTCTCAGAAAGTACTTAAAATATTATTTTCAATTTTTATACGTGCGAATCGGTTATAAAATCACATATTTTATTTAGAAAAGTTATTTCATCGCTGCTGCAGTGGCGCCCCTGCCAACATTTCTGATATTTTTTATCAAAAAAGTGGTACACCACTAACATTTTCTATGGGGATATGTTTTCTGATTAGCCTGGTCAATTCTCCATGGAAACGGTCACTTGGGTTTTTCTCGTCAGACGCACAGTTCTTGACTGAAATAATTAAATTTAAATTGCTTCAGTCGAGACCCAGAAGGTCCTATGTCAACTCTCAAAATGGTCAGAAAGTGAAAATCGAATTGTTTTTCGCGATGCCGAAGCCTCTATCTCGAAAACGAAAGCGGCTAGAGATCTTCAGTTTACGCCATTCGATTTTTCTCGTCCTCCTTCGTACTGTTGAACTTTTTCAGATTTTTGTAATTTCGATTTCCCAGGAGGGTTGTAAGGGGGAAAATACGATAATTAAAACTTTTTTATTGTCATATTGAACACATAAATCTAGCTATCCTCAAATAAATAACGTTTTTGCAAAATAATTTTACTTCCACATCCACGTAGTGGATTGGAAGTAATCACAAAAAAGTGTTCAAATTTTTTTTTTTTTAATGGGTTTAGAATGTAATGAAACGTCGAGATTTTAAATTTGAGGGGAAAAAATTTCTCTGTCTGTCTGTCGGTCTGTCTGTCTGTCTGTCTTTCTGTAACTTTTCTTGTCCGCACGTTTTCTCCAAAACGGTTTAAGATATTGACTTCAAATTTTGTACACGTATATATTATAACGAGATCTGGAACTGGATTGTTTTTTGAAGATATCCGGTGAAGGATTGGGGGGTAAATAGGGGGAAATATGTAAAGCAAGCTGGTAAGAGTACAGAAACTTCAAATTTGATGTATCTACTACAATCCAAGGCCTCAAAATATTTTATAATATTTTTCAACCCCTCACCCCCTCCAATTCATTATTAAAGGGGCTGATAAAATAAAATTGAAATATTCACTTGAAATTTGCTACACGTAGTATTATAACGACATCTGGAACTAGATTATATTTTGAGATGATTCCGTTGAAGGGTTGGGAGTTAGATAGGGGAAAATAAGTAAAGCAAGCTGGTAAGACTACAGAAATTTATGACTTGGTGTATATACTAGAAGCGAAGGTCTCAGGTTTTTATAATAGTTTCCATCCCCCACCATCACCACTCCCTTATTAACGATATTTGAAACTAAATTATATTTTGGCATGATTGCGTTGAATTACTGGGGGTAAGTAAAGGTAAATAGGGAAAAAAATAAAGCGAGCTGGTAAGAGTACAGAAACTTGATATTCGGTGAATGTCCTAGAAGCCAAGTTCTCAGATTTTTTAATAATATTTTTCAGCCACCCACCACCCTTACTCCATTATGAAAGGGGTTGATAAAATAAAAATGAGATATTAAGTTGAAATATGGTAGACGTATATATTATAACGTCATCTGGAACTAGATTATATTTTGAGATGATTCCGTTGAAGTGTTGGGGGTTAAATAGGAGTATATAGGGGAAAATAAGTAAATCAAGCTGGTAAGAGTACAGAAATTTGGGATTTGGTGTATATACTAGAAACCAAGGTCTCAAATTTCTTTCTAATATTTTTCAAACCCCGCCATCTCCGCTCAATTATTAATGGGATTGATAACATAGAATTGAGATATTTACTTGAAAGTTAGGACAATTATTATATATTGTAATGATAGCAGATTGAAATGATTCCATTGAAGGGGTGGGAGGTGGCAGGTTGTGAATAGGGGAAAATAAGTAGGGTAAACTATAAACGTCAATTTTAACGTATATAGTGGAAACCAACGCCTCAAACTTTTCTATAACATCTGCCCCAAATATTATTGAAATTCTATGACTAATAATTTCCACATACTAGAGTGCAAATCTAGTCAAGAAGTTTCTTTTAAGGTGACTTGAATGAAAAATCTGGATGTGGAAGTAGTGATTGCCTAGGCAGCGGTTTTACATTTTTAGCTACTGGCATGTGGGGAATTGTAGGATCTAGGTTTTCGACGAGACTTCGATATTGTACATTAAGTTGAGTACCGAGCCATACAATCACCTCCGGGGTTAAAAACTACCCCCTCCCCTAATACCAAAATCTTCTCAAAAATTCAAACTTTCTTAAAACTGTTTATCCACGTTTCCGAAGGTGTTCAACCCGATGGCAATATGATTTCCGCCCCCATCCATCACTGAACCGCCCTCAAATCCCCAAAATTACCCCCTCGTAATATTTCTTGCTACTGAGCATGTGTTTTTCGAATTGTATAAGTATTGGGCATTTTCTTAATGCAGAAAACGAATAATCACATGCCAAGTAGCAAGGAATATTACGAGGGGCTCATTTTTGGGGATTTGAGGGTGGTTTAGTGAAGGGGGTAGGGGAAGAAATTATGTTGCTATCGTGTTAATACCCTCGAAAACGGAGATATAAATTTTCACAAAGTTAGAATCTTTGAGAAGATTTTAGTATCAGGGAATGGGGTAGTTCAACCCAGGGGTTGATGCTATGTTGGATGGTCAAAGTCCGTAAATGGCCTACCTGAAGAACCCGATCCGAGAAGCCCTCGCATGTTTAGAATGGAAAAAACATGGAACGGGGGTGGTTTTTCGCGTTTAGGGGTAGTTCCTAAGGGATGGGAGGCCCAAAAATCTCATCATCGTATTCAGCACTCCCGAAAATGGGGGGTACCCAGCACTTTTGATGTTACAAAACTTTTTCATGGACTTTAATTCTATAGGTTTTAGCCTGTCATCCTATTCGAATTAACTGGTCCCGAGCGCACAGTGGGCCATTTGCAACTTCTAGCTGGACAAAATTCTACAAATTTCTAAATGAGCTTAAAATAGTGCTTAGAAGACCGGAAAGATAGTGAAAAAATTCTAGGCATTAAGGGGGTAGTTTTTGAGGGCTGAAAAATAAATTTGCTTCCAAGGTGCCGAAGCTTCGTGAATATGATACGATATCAGAAATATTGAAATAAATATAAATAGTACACGGGTTGTTTTTGAGGGAGTTGAAAGATGAATTTTATTCTTAAATTCTGAAACTTTGTGGATATGATAATATCATGTCTGCAAATTCCCTAAAAATAGTAAAAAAGATTCTAAGCAGCAAGGGGTTGGATTTGAGAGGATCGGAAAATAAAAGTACTTTAAAACTATGTAAGAAAAGTTCGACAAATGTTATTGTCGTCGAAGCTTTTTAATTGTAGTTGCTCTTTTAGGAGGAGCTGAACACAATTCCTTGACAATATTAGTGGCATCTCTTTTACCTTCTGAACGTAAAGAAACTTCAGCTGTATAAGTTAACTCGGCAGAAGTACTTGATTCCAACAGATGCCGAACTTTTCTCCTCTTGGATCTTTCGTTACACTCCTCAAAATTTCATATAGGTCCCCAGCTGGTATCCCAGCAGAGGTTGCTGGCTGTATCTTGTAGGTAATTGCCACAAAATCTATGTCGCTGTAATCTAGCCAGTCCTTGTATTTATTTGGAAAAACTTCCAGTGTTTGAGAAGAATTATCCCGTCGTTCAGAAATTTTCATCGAAAAATCTTTTATATCGGTTTTTATATTTTTTATGCCTTCTTCGGTTAAATCATTAATCTCATATGTACTAATTAAAATTTCAGAAGTTCCTCTGTACTTGATTTTTTTAGTGAAACTAAGGCACTTGTTGAAGAACTCTTTTCTTGACAATGTATGTCGTTATTCTGAAAATAATAAAAAAACAACCTTAAAAAAACAAAAAGAAACTCAAATGGATTTAAAATGTAGGAACATTGTCCTACAAAATAATCTGAACAGTAGCCTGGCAGTTTTTGGCCCTCATATAAGTTCTGTCCACAAAAATTACAAACACTTGTTTTATTACGAAAATAATTATTATATACAAAGCCTCGAAATCTCAATCAGTAGAAAATGTTTTTAGATTATTATATATTATACATATCTATAGTCACTGGATCCATTGAAACACTTAACACTTAAGAAACTTGCTACTAAATACAACACTCTCTACAGTGTCTCTTGCCCGACTAATTCGGTATTACACTTTCAAAGGTAATTTCTTTATCTGCTGCTCGGAAGGGACTAATAAGGGGCAGTAAACTTTTATTTATTCGTGGTAACTCTTATATGCCTAATACGTTAGGGTATACAGACTCAGCAAATTTAGTTTAAGGTACGTAAACTTGTTTCTGCGCAGATAAACCACGCCTTGTCGTAGAACAATGCAGGGCATTGGTATAAAACAATAGCGCCATCGCTTAACTGCGCCGAGTTGAGAACAGCGCACCCATTCTGCTTTTAAGAGCGTAGCTATTTAAACGTGTGGGAATAAAATAAATTCATCTCAATTTCGTTATTAAAATGCCGTGTGTTTATACAACTGCAGAAAAAGTGCAAATTGTGAGGTGTTACTTCAGGGGCCATTCCACTGAAGACAATAAATTTATTTACTGTGGCATATCAAGACAGACCAATCCCCTCAGCTAGCATAATTTCACACATTATTAAAAAATTTGAGAATTTCGGGTGAGTCGTGAATTATTGTAAAAAATGATATCAACCCGAATCCCGTCATCAACAAATGAGCGAAGAACGTGAAATTCGCGAGACTAATATCTGTGCACTTGTTGAAACTAGTGAACCTTGTTCTAGCAGGAAAATTGCTGATGAAGTTAACATCAAGGATAGAACTGTAAGAAATATTTTGAAAAGAAATGGGTACAGTTGTTTTAAAGTTCAAACAACGCAAGAAATATTTCCCGAGGACAATTTCAAATGGACGGAATTTTGTGAAATCATGATAAATAAAGTGAATGAGAATGAAAACTTCTTAAATAATATATTGTTTACAGATGAGTCATCTTTTTCATTACATAGGAAACACAATCCATTCGTAGTACGACATTGGTCTCGGAAAAATAAACATTTGAGTGTTGCTGTGCGAACTCAGTATCCTCAAAAGTTGAACGTTTGTACGGGAATTTTAGACACTCATATTATAGGCCCACTGCTAATCGATGACAATTTAAGTGGCAATAAATATTTACAGCTTTTAAAAAACCAAATAATTCCTGCAGTTCAAAATCTTCCTGTAAACTATGACGACATTTGGTTTCAATAAGACGGCTGTCCAAGTCACAATACCTTAACTGTTATTAATTTTCTGGAAAGAATATTTCCTAATCATTTAATAGCTACGAGGGGAATGATAAAATGGCCCTCCAGGTCACCTGATCTAGCATCCAATGATTTCTTTCTGTGGGGCTTTTTAAAGGAAACCGCGTACAAACATGCGTTTGAACGAGCCAATAATTTAGTTGAATTACGGGAAAACCTTATCCAGAGGTTCATTGTATAATCGGGTTGGCTATTGTTTGTCACAAGAAGGTGGTTTGTTTGAATCCTTACTTCATTAACTTATTGTTTGATAATTATTAGTTGATTTTAGTTTCTGAGGGTTATTTAATTTTATTTTAATGTTCTATTTTTGTAATTTAATAAGAATATTTTATTTTTTGATAATTATTAGTTGATTTTAGTTTCCGGGTCATTTAATTTTATTTCAATGTTCTATTTTCATTTCGGTTTTAATAAGAATTATTATATTATTCCCACAGCATTTACGGCTAAAAAATAAACTGCAGAAATGCTTTCAATAGAAGAAATTATTTGTCAAAAATGTGAAAAATAACTTCTTCGCTTTTGACGAAGAGATATTATTGTCTCGTTTCGCATTAGAAAATATTACCTATGTTCGCACCCATCCTTACTTCATGCCGTATTAAATTTAATTCATTGTGTGCCTCTGCTTTCGCGATTTATGGAACTAGTGGGGCGTGGTCAATTACATCGTTATTCCTGTACCCTAAACTGCATTTACCAAATCTGTATATTTAAATGAAATTTTAATTCCACTTTTGTCACGCTAGATTTGTGAAATGGTTCACTATGGAGCGTACGAAAATGTTGTACCGCTAGGAACCGGACCATAAGTTGATGACGTTTTATGAGGTATTTGAAAGACGTAAGAGAATCAAATACATTTATATGTTGACACCAATATTGCGTAGGAATTCAAAATACGAAATTATAATGCAATATACAGCTACTGACCAGTTCTAACACATATGCCATAAAACAGAACGAATATATCTCGGAAATTTGCCGCTATTTCAGGATGGCATAGCACTAGGAAAAAGTCCACAGTCCGATGCGTGGCCTGGATGTTACACCAGCGAGCAGCAGAAGATATAACCACAACCGTAGCGTAATCTCTGTCTTTCTTTCGCTTTCATCCGCACCAGGAATTATAGCGCTTGTCACGGCTGTTCATTTGTAGATGGAGTTTTTATCCCCATGAGAAAATCCCCAATCACGAGCCGAGAAAATTGCTTATCTCTGCATCGGGCGCGGGTGCCGAATTGAGACAATGCATCTAGCATAGTCGCTTGCAACGACAATTTATCTTTGCTATTCAAAGTTTACAATATTTTAACATATTTTATGCATATATGCATATATCCTAAGATACTTACTAGTCCACGACTATTAAATAATGTACTCATTATGTATGCGATTCCTCTAGAATAATTCTATTCGTTATTCCCTACAGTAAATAATGATTTCATTATTCACTAGTGAATAATAATAATAATAATAATAATAATAATAATAATAATAATAATAATAATACAGTCCGGAAGTTTTTAAATCTACCAACTTAATAAACCTACAATAGAAACTTATTATCTTGCTTTAAAGAGCCGATAATAAGCGAACCCCACCCTCAGTGTGTGAGAACTTTGGATAATAATAATAATAATATACATGTCGTATAGTCAGAAAATTTCTTGAGGATTAGTAATGAATCAAAATGAATTGGAATAGCCCTGCATTTTGGTTGAATCCAGCCAAAACGCTGAGAATGAGATTTAAAATAATAATAATAATAATAATAATAATAATTTGGCAGGCCAAATGCAGAAGGCAGTCGTCTTAGGGTCCCTGCGTCTACTTAGGGCACACGATTCTGGAATCTACAACCACTAACCCTGCGGGATGTGGGGAGTGGTTGTAGATAATTCGCTGGCGCTTCCCCTGTGAGAATATCGGAGACACGGGAGAACTGTCCAGCATCGCTAACGCGAAAAAAAAAAATAATGGACATGTCTGCTCATCGACGTCGCCATCCCTGATGACCAAAACATCACGGTCAAGGAAGCTGAGAAGATGTCCAAGTACAAGGATCTACAGATAGAGGTACAACGGATGTGGAACGTGAAAGCAAAAATCGTGCCACTGATAATGGGAACACTGGGAACCATTAAGAAAGGATTTCACAAACATCTGGAGCAGATTCCGGGAACACCAAGCGCTTACGAAGTGCAAAAGATCGCGCTGTTGGGGTCTGCACATATACTTCGGAGAACAATAACGTAGGAAGGGAGAAGCCTTAGGAATCTTGTTGAGTCCCGGCAGCAAACCGACACGTAGTCGAGAAAACAATAATAATAATACCAAGACGCGTCTCGAATCCAGACTGTGGTAGAGTATATAACGGCAGCTAAGCCTTTCACGCCGAAAATCCGGCGTATAGTTGCCGGGGTAAGACGACAACACCACACTCGACAGTGCTGCAGACGATCAAGCAGCACTGTCTAGATAGGATTCGAGCACTTAAGGTTATTAAAAAATCTTGGGTCAGACGAACGCGGAGCATGGAACAAAACCATCTGTTCCAAACAAGCCCCTCTCGTCTGTTCCAAGAGCCACAGCGTGTTGTCGAAAATCCGCCGTCTGTTGAGAATGTCGAAGCCTTCTGGAAAGGAATCTACGAGACTACGAGTCCATTTGACAATAACACTCCAGCGATAGCACACTTCGAGGCCCTCTGTCACAGACTTTTAGAAGGACAAGGCGAAGTGTGCCCGGCGATCAGTACGGAAGAAGTTCAACAGGCGCTTGTTGGCACTAAGAACTTCGCTGCCCCGGGTCCAGACGGCATAAACAACTGGTGGTGGAAGAAATTTCCTTCCACCCAACGCCGACTGGCTCGAGTTTTCAACTCGTGGTTGAACGAGGGGCAGCAGATTCCGGACTGGTTTACCGAAGGGCGAACTGTACTGATCCCCAAAAAGGGGGACCTGTCCAACCCGAAAAACTACAGACCGATCACTTGCCTCAATTCCTGCTACAAGTTATTTACACGTATCTTGTACGCCAGGACATTGAGGTCAGTTGAGCCTGTATTCCAAGAGATACACGAGCAGCGAGGCAGTAAAAAAAATCGGTAAAGTTATTTACACAGAACTTCCCTCGTTATTTGTGCATGGCGGTCACTCTAAAAAATTATTAATTACGAAATGACATTGAGAATACAGATCGGAATATAGTTATTGCTATTATTACAAAAAAACCTGATAACTTTTGGTCAAAAAAATATACAGAGTGCTCATCCAACAGCAAAAGTTCAATACTAAATAACAGGTTCCAGATATGGAAGGCTTGCGCAAATACCTTTACAAATGTCCACCATGACTGAATTATTTCTTGGGATGCCTTTATTCAATAAAAGTACATAATAGGTGCATATGCCAAATATTATTGCCATCTGTCACATTTTCAATTCCACATTCACGTAATGGAGTGGAAGTATAGTGGTGGCTAAAAAATTTCATTTTTTAAAAATTTTTCAAAAGATGGTAAAATAATTTTCAAATTTTTTTCTCCTGAAATAGGTTTAAAATGTCAAAGGTAGAAATTTTAAATTAGAGCAAAAAGGAAAGTTTCCTTCTGTTCTATAGTAGTGCTAAAAAAAGTTTAAAAATTAAAAATGATGTATTTTTAAAATAGGTTTAGAATGCTATGAAACGAAAAATTTTTTAAATTTGAGCAAATAAAAAAAATTCGATCTATTTTAGTGGTAAAAACTTTTAGAAAAATGTTGGTGAAAAAAATTTTCAAAATTTTTTTTCTGAAATACCTAGGTTTAGAATGTCATTTAAATTAGAGCATTCTGGTGTTAAATTTTTATCCAAACTGGTAACAAAATGTTGCAAATTTTTTTTTCCGAAATTGGTTTGGAATATCATGAAACGTGGAAATTTTAAATTTGAGCAAAAAAAAATTTTTCCTCTGTTCTATAGTAGTGATACATAAATGGATTAAAAATGTTTTCAAATTTTTTAAAAAATTCTTCAAAAACATTTTTAAATTTGTTTGAATAGTTTTAGAATGTCATGGAAACGTGGATAGTTAAAATCTGAACAAAGAAAGAAAAATTCTATCTTAGTGATAAAATTTCAAAAAACTTTTTTTTTAATCAGGCTTAGAATGCCATGAAACGTGAAAATTTTAAATTTGAAGAAAGAAAAAAAAAATTCATTTTAGTAGTAAAAATTTTTTCATAAATATTGGTGAAAAAAATTTTCAAAAATTTTTTTTTCCTGAAATAGGTTAAGCGTGTCATGAAACGTAGAAATTTTAAATTTGACCAAAAACAAATGTTTTTCATCTTGGTAAAAATTTTTTGAAAAATGAAAAAAATTTTCAATTTTTTTTTTTTCTGAAATAGGTTTAGCGCGTCATGAAACGTGGAAATTTTAAATTTGAGCAAAAAAAATTTTTTTTCAACTTGGTAAAAATTTTTTCAAAAATGTTTGAAAAAAATTTTCAAAAAATTTTTTTTCCTGAAGTAGGTTTAGCGCGTCATGAAACGTGGAAATTTTAAATTTGAGCAAAAAAAAATTTTTTTCATCTTGGTAAAAATTTTTTCAAAAATGTTTGAAAAAAATTTTCAAAAAATTGTTTTTCCTGAAACAGGTTTAGCGCGTCATGAAACGTGGAAATTTTAAATTTGAGCAAAAAAAAATTTTTTTCACTATTTATTCCGTTTAGACGGTCCACCCTGTATATTTTTCAGTGAAAATTCTACCAGTTCTTCGCTGACAGTAGGGTTAACTACCTACCAAATTTGACTGCTGTCCGTCAAGTAGTTTTTTAGTAAATACACCAACAGACAGACAGACAGACATACAGACAGACAGACAGACAGACAGACAGACAGACAGACAGACAGACAGACAGACAGACAGACAGACTGACGGAATTGAAAAACCTATATTTTCGGAATCTACGTGTTCTGAAACGTCAGAATCCGAAAAAATCTCGGAGGGTGATTTTTTCTCGAATACAATACTTCCCTTCGGTATGCGAGGGAAGTAAAAGGTGTGGCAGGCTGCAAAGAGAACCTATTGATAGACCGCTGTATTGCTCAGGATTCTGTGCAATACAAGCGTAATCTATCAATGGCGTGGATCGAATACCATAAGGCATTCGATACAACATCACATGCATTATTGTTACACCTGCTCCAATGCCTTGCGGTGCCCGCCCCAATAGTGAGATGCATTAAACAACTGATGCCACTCTGGAGAACCCGCTTCACCGTAACATCTGGTGCTCAGAGGATTTCAACAGAGCCGGTATCATTTAGGAGAGAAGTTTTCCAGGGCGACTCTCTCAGCCCTCTTCTATTCTGCATCTCGCTGCTGCCGGTGTCTGTAGAACTACGTCAAACCCGCGGACACCAATGTGGATCACTCAGCAACCGGAGGCACAAGGTCACCCATTTATTCTATATGGATGGCCTAAAACTGTATGCCTCCGGAGAGGGCGAACTCCAAAACTCTCTTAGGGTGGTCCAAGAGTACACGCGGGCTATTGGCATGGAATTTGGGTTGGACAAATGTGCAGTCGTTCACCTCAAGAGAGGACGATGCGGGCTATTCCCTGAAGATGTGCAGCTGGCAGACGGAAGCATCCTAAGACATCTGGATGCCGGAGAGACCTACACGTACTTGGGTGTGCAACAACATCACTTCCAGGACGTAAAACAAATTAAGGACACTCTCCGTGGCAAGTACAGACACCGACTTCCAAAGATTTGGTCTTCCGAACTTTCGGGAAAGAACAAGGTGTCTGCGACTAATATACTTGCCGTTCCGATTCTGCTCTACTCCTATGGAGTAGTCAAGTGGACAGTTGATGAGCTGCGTCAATTGGATAGGGATACCCGCAAGATGATGCATATTCACAGAAGCATTCATCCTAGATCGTCTGTTCCAAATAGTAGGACCTGCCATCAGGTTCCGGAGTCGTTCATGCATTTACTACCTGCATGTCCGATTTACGCGACTTCGGCCTACATCCACAGGCATAACGCGGCTTTACGAGTGCTGTATTACTATCTTCGGCACTCGTACGAGGTAGACCGAACACCAGTGCTGCCTTGTGTTCCCGGAGAGATCGAGTCCGTTGTCGAGAACGAGAAGTGCCGAATTTATTGGAACTACTCGTTCCTGACCGTCAGGCTGATTCAAGCCAACAAGCCTGACATAGTCTTCCTCGATCACCAGACCAAGGTGATGTATGTCATCGCGTTCTCGGCATCTGCCGAGACAAACATCACCTTGAAGGAGGAGGAGAAACAGACTAAATACAGAGATCTCCGGTATGAGCTCCGAGCGCTATACCCAGACTACTCGGTCAAGATGGTCGTCCTGATAATCGGCGTTCTTGGTGGAATGAGGCCTACGCTGCTCTCAGCATTGAAGACCATACCGGCCTGCCAAAAATCAGCCGAATGGTTGGCAGGTCAAATGCAGAAGGCAGTCGTCTTGGGATCCCTGCGTCTACTTAGGGCACACGATTCTGGAATTTACAACCAGTAACCCTGCGGGATGTGGGGAGTGATTTTAGATAATTCGCTGGCGCTTCCGCCGTGAGAATATCGGAGACACGGGAGAACTGTCCAGCATCGCTAACGCAAAAATAATAATAATAATAATAATAATAATAACCGAGATCTCCGGTATGAGCTCCAAGCCCTATACCCAGACTACTCGGTAAAGATGGTTGTCCTGATAATCGGCGTTCTCGGTGGGATGAGGCCTACGCTGCTCTCAGCATTGAAGACCATACCGGCCTGCCAAAAATCAGCGGAATGGTTGGCAGGTCAAATGCAGAAGGCAGTCGTCTTGGGATCCCTGCGTCTACTTAGGGCATACGATTCTGGAATTTACAACCACTAACCCTGCGGGATGTGGGAAATGGTTGTAGATAATTCGCTAGCGCTTCCGCCGTGAGAATATCGGAGGCACGAGAGAACTGTCCAGCATCGCTAACGCGGAAAAAAAAATAATAATTACAATAATAATAATAATAATAAATGGTCTTTATTAGAAAAAAGAAATACAATTTCTTAATCTAAAGGGAGAAGTTTAGCTCAACAGCTATTCCACCACTTGTACCCTTAAAAACATGATAACAAGATACTTGCACTAAGTAGATACTTATATAAAACTAGTAGAATTCGTTCAATTAACAAACAGAATAATTATAAACTGTGATTAAGAATAATTAATTGACGCAGAATTACATACACAATACAAATAGTTTTCCACATATTACGTACACTGTTGGTTAAATAAACATTTTTTAATTTTATACTTAAACGTATATATGGCAAAATGTTTCAAATAATTTTCAAGCAGATTATAATTTGATATACCGTTGTAGGAGAAAGAGCGTAGAAAAATGGCAGTACTATGTTGTGGCATGGTCAAAATATCAGTAGATCTTATATTAATATTATGGATACTTCTTCGACTTACAAGTTTTTGCTTTAGATACTCCAGCACTGAAGTAGTTAGAGCTCTATGAACAAACATCAGCAGGTGATATTTGTAGGTATTTTCAAGATTAAGCCAACCAAGTTGCAAACGTTTATGTGAGACATGTTGAAATTTCTTTAATCCAAAAATCTAGCGTATGCAGGTATTTTGAATTTTTTGTAACCTATTTATTGTGCTCTTGTCGAGACATGAAAAATACACAACAATACCATAATTAAGAATAGATAAAACTAAAGATTCACACAGTTTTTTCCTTAGTTTATAATTAATTATATGTATATTGGCATAAAGAAGTTTCAGCACAACGTATGTTTTTTGAACCAATTTGTTAACATGTGTTATAAATCTGAGTTTTGATTCAAATATGATACCTACATTTTTTGAGTTTGCTGCGGTTGGGAGTCTACTATTATCTAACAAAACATTCATATTTTCACATAGCATTTGGTAATACATATTTTGACTAAAAATCGTTACTGTCGATTTGTTTGGGTTAATTTTTAAATCATGTTTTGTAGCAAAATTATAAATGTCTTGCAAGTCAATATTTATTAAGTTTGTAGCTGCGTGGTAATTATTAGGATCGAATGAGAAATAAAGTTGTGTATCATCGGCATATGCTTGCACAGAACAGTGCTGTATGTTTACAAACATATCTGCTGTGTACAAGAGATAAAGAAGAGGTCCCAATACAGAACCTTGAGGCACGCCGGATGTTATTAACTGTCTACGAGAATAATTATTTTCAATAAATACTCTCTGACTACGACCAGTCAGATAGGATTTGTTAAAATTTACAGTTATGTCTGAAAACCAAAATAGTGCAACTTTGCACATAAAAGTTGATGATTTAATTTATCGAAAGCTTTTGTGAAATCGAGCAGAACTAAAACTGTAGCTTGTTTGTTATCTAGGGCTCTAAATATATTATCGGTCACATTTACTAAGGCAGATGTTGCACTATGACCCTTTCGGAAACCTGATTGAAATAAAGGAATAATTTTGTGTTCTTTGACATAATCACTTAATTGCTGGTGTACAATTTTCTCAAGAATTTTTGATAGAACCTTTAAAATGCTTACAGGATGCAAGTCAGATATATTTTGAGGATTACTGACTTTTGGCAAAGGACTAACTAGTGCCTCTTTCCATTGTTCAGGGAAGTACCCTTGTTCCAGGCAACAATTCATAATGTGAGTGAGATAGTCACCAATGACTGGAAAACTGTATTTTAACATTACTAGGGAAATCTTGTCAGAACCACAAGCATTAGATTTTAGATTAAAAAGCACTTTATTAATAATTTTAGTTGAAGTCGTATTAAAATCAAAACTCACATTATTTTGGTATTTCCTTGAACGATAAAAATTTATTGTTTCCTCACATGAATTATTATTTTCAAAAACAGAAATAGAATAGAATAGAATAGAAATTTATTCACCAATAATAGATACACATTTGGTACATTTGGCAAGTCAAAACATGTATAGATAAAAATGTATATCAACAAATCGAAACTTACACATGTATACACATATATACATACATACACACATACAAGTAATGGAAATATATATTATACAACATAATAAATAAATATATAACAAATAAATAACAAAATATGTCAGTGGCCCTATAGGGGCAAAGTCATTGGAAATATAACAAGTAGTAAAAAAAGATTTAGTTTTTTTAATCAGACAACCAGTTAATAGAAACAATCCTTAATTATCTTGTTTGTTCAGAAAATCAGTAATTGTATAATAGCCATTTCTTAGCAGATTTGTTTTTATTTCTTTTTTAAATGTGTTCGGTGGAAGATCTCTTATGTTATGTGGTAGACTATTAAATAATGTAACACAATTATAATAAGGTGAATCTTTAAAAGTTGTTGTTTTATGAGCAGGTATCAACAGTTTATCGCCTTGCCTGGTATTATGTAAATGTCTGTTGTTTAGGCTAGTGAAAATTTGTGGATTGTGTTTAACAAATAGCAAACACTTATATATATAAATGCAAGGGGTGGTGAGAATTTCCTTTTCAATGAAGATATTTCGACAGCTTTCATTATAATTCATGTTAAATATTAACCGGAGTATTCTTTTTTGTATTATAAAAATTCTTTGATAATGCTTGCCCCATGCTAATATATTGAAAGAGATATGCGAAAACACCATCGCATAGTATATATTTAACAGACCATATTCATTGAGAGTATCTTTCATTTGTAATATTGCATAATAAGATTTATTCAACTGCTTACATATATGTTCAACCTGGGAATTCCAGGTTAACTTATTATCGACATAGGTCCCTAGGAATTTAGTGATATCAGAGAGTGGATAAGTTTCTAATTTTATGGGTCTTCTCATATTAAAGTTTATAAACACTATCTTCGTATCATTTAAGATAAGTTTATTACGATCACACCATGCCTTCATGTCATCAATCACAGAGTTTATTTTATATTCTAATTCTTTAAGTGATATGGCTGCTACGGTTACTGTTGTATCATCCGCATACATTATGGTGAGACCGTCTCTGATGTGTACTGGCAAATCATTTACGTATAGGGTGAATAGCAATGGCCCCAGTATAGAGCCTTGAGGAACTCCTAAATTTACATTATATGTTTCCGACTCAGTCTTATTACACGCTACTGCAAGCTTCCGCCCCTCCATGTAGGAGTAATAAAGTAGTCGTTAATATCATCCGGGTTATTCGTATTTCTCGGTAAGTCAGTTTTCGAATTCTGTTGGATATGTAGTGATTTTAAAGCATTCAACAAGTATTTTTGATTTTGTAAACCTTGCAAATGATTTATATATACAGTTTTCTCTCTTCTTATAGCAGCAGCAGTGTAATTACGCAATTCTTTATAATGATTCCAATCGTCACGTGATTTCGATCGTTCGTATTTAATGTAGGCTTTATCTCGCTCTTTGAATAAAATTTTTATGGTATCGGTGATCCAAGGTAAATATGCTTTAGTCGTGCGAATTGTTCTTAATGGTGCGTGTGCATCAAAAGTGGAAAGCAAATATTCTGAGAATAAACGTATTTTCACGTCAATATCATTAGTGTATAAGATGTTGTGAAATGGTTTTCATTGTAAATCGTTTAAACATTTATAAAGGGAAAAAAATTTAAAATCTCTATAGGTCACCAACTTCACTTTATTATTCTCTGTCATGAAATTTAGACAACAGTACACGCATTTGTGGTCACTAATGTAACCTGCATTTATAGTATCTACACTGTTTACAATTTCAGGTTTGTTGATAAAAATGGGATCAATTAGGGTGTTAGAAAATTGTGTAACTCTAGTGGCTTCGTTAACAACTTGTGTGAAATTGTAAGAATTAAGGCATGGTGTTAATACATTATCTAATCCAAATAAATTTATATTTATATCACCCATTATTACGATAACTTCCCGTATTTCCATAAGTGCCGCCATTTTGAAATTTTTTTTTCAGACTTTCATGGTCGACTATATTGCAAATCTGAAATGTCTATCTCACTTACAAGATGAAAACATTCTAATGGCCGCTTAAAATGAATCACACTGTCTACTTTTATTTAAAAAAATTAATCAAATGGTCATCCGAGACAAAAATAAAAAATAAAATGAAAGGTGTCAATTAAAGAGGAGAGTTTGTTTAAATACCTAGTGCCATTTAGTTCGAGTACACTTCGAAGTGGGGTTTTTCGATTTTTTAAAATTATTTCTTTTACTTTATAAATAGTCATATAATTGAACTACACACAATATCAATCAAAGTGCTCGAGGAACGACTCAGCTCTGTTAAAAACGCAGAAGGCTATAACATTGGACTTGGCCTACTACGTGAGGGCATCCGCTGGATTTACGACGTTCTCTGGCAATACATCACATGTTCTCATTTACAGCAAGTCGTAAGTGTAAGCGCGACATCCGTCCTAATAAAACTCCAGCAAACACCACTGACCATTTTTTACCACCGACATCTTAGTAACCCAGTCCGGAAACATGCCGAACAAATAGACCCTAAAAAGTTCATAAAATACAGGTTTTTTCATTTAAGAATACGTTTCGTTTTATTATTGGAGGCGTTGTTGTTTTAATGAAATAACGTAATATAATCGACTGTGAATAAACTTAGTACCAGCTTTATATTTTATGCAATAAATAGTCTAGCGGTCACAGTGTGCTTGAAGGTGGAAAAATTATGATGAAAATGAATCCAAAATCGGTTTGTGCAGGCTGATTCTACATTAAAAGTAGATTCAAAGTTTATGATGATCCCTTTCGCGTTTTATTCACATTTCTGGATTTTAACCCTTTGCAATACAGTAACTCGTATACATCAACTTTTTCTTCTAGCACTTAGCTCTTTTAGAAATAAAACTATCGTAAATAAGTTTACTATATCTTGTAAATACAGTTTGTTTTCACAATCAAAATCGTATATACCGTGTTTGTATACATTATCTAAAACTTTAGATTTATCTAATAAATGTTTTGTATAGTACGATGGAATAGACGTTCTACTTACGTTACATCATTCTTACAAAATTAGTTATTTTTCTCAATTGATTACCTGAAACTCCTAAATTTATCCTAAAGTTATCTAAGCTCTCTTCATCAAATGAAACACTTTTTTTAATACTCGGATTTAAAAGAACTTTTGTCTCCCGACCACCAGCAGATACATTAAAACTAAAATTTTCATTTTTCTTAGTTGTAAGACTAGCAGATTGAACCTTTTTTTTATAATAGTACTTAGAAGTACTTAGAGCTTTTCTACAATTTTCAATACATTTTCTTTGCTATTTTTACAAATGTGACTTTTACCCCTTCCAATCTCTTGAAAACAATCACCACACAACAAATTTCTAGTATCTTCACTCTCTATAGATGAAATCGGCAGGCTATCTATTGCTGAACGCCCATAGTCTCGTAGAAACATCAATGTTGTTTTTAAAACATAATCAAATGCAAATGCAAATTCCCTACAAAGTAAGAGTAATCTAAAATAGAATTGAGGAAATGAATATATTACTAGCAAAAATACTCGTAATTATTTCAAACTCTTACTAAAGACTCATCATAGATAAGTACAAAAACATATATCCTTCTAAAAAAAGTATTTTGTTTAGAAGGATATATGTTTTTGTACTTATCTATGATAAGTCTTTAGTAAGAGTTTGAAATAATTACGAGTATTTTTGCTAGTAATATATTCATTTCCTCAATTCTATTTTAGATTACTCTTACATTGTAGGGAATTTGCATTTGCATTTGATTATGTTTTATGATTATACCTGTATTGGTAATTCTCCGAAATCTGTTTTGGATTATCCTGTTCGTTAGAACCATAAATAATTATTGCATAAATACGTATTACCTGGTAAGTGACTGTTTAGTTCATTTTCAACTTTGAAAGAAGTAGCACTGAAGAAGTATCCTTGTGTAGGATACAGAAACACGTGTCTATGAAAGTTTTTAAAGTTTTTGGTAAGTGTTTTTGTCTTTAGTTGTTTTTTGGTTTTGTTGAACAGGATAATTTAAAATTAAAACTAACATTATTGTGACAGTTATCTGTACGTAATGTGCATATTTCTTTCTTATAATTCAATGTTGTTCGTGGCATGTAGCCAGCAAAGTATTTTGTTTAGAAGGATATATGTTTTTGTACTTATCTATGATGAGTCTTTAGTAAGAGTTTGAAATAATTACGAGTATTTTTGCTAGTAATATATTCATTTCCTCAATTCTATCAGTGTTGTTTCCTAAATCTCTTTTATGTCCTTTACCTTTATCAATTTTAACGTGGCCTTTGAAACGACCAGTCAAACATATATAATGCATGTATTTTGTGATGTACGAGTATCCTTTGGTAATATGACATCTGTATAATTAGGCATTTTCTGAAGTGGTCTTTGAAATTTACCCTTGTTAGCATCAAGTTGTGTGAGAGAACAAGTTGTACATATACTTAAAGGATACTTTTCATTTTTTAGATCAAAGTCCTCAAATATAAATTTTTTAATCAATTTTTCAGTCTTTTCAGTTATGAAAAATTTTTCTGGTTTTTTCCCCAAACATGTTTTTTTTCCACATGGAGCACATGCCTTTTTTTGATTATCCTCGTGAGAGGATTTATTTCCATGGCTCATTTGAAATCGTTATAATTTGACAGACTTTTAACCAATGAATTTTTTTTTTATTTTTTGGTTCTGGAAAAAGTATACTATATACCTTTGACATTTACACTTTATATTTGGAAACAAAATACGAGTAGCTACCTAGCGCCAAAGAGAATAATCCAAATAAATTATTTTGTCAGTAATGAAAAAATGTAAACATTAAAACAGAAGTAAAAAGTTAATTAAATTTTAATTAAACGTTTTTGTTTCTTGGTTATTTCCAAGTGTTTTACAACAAATAGAATTAAAGGGTGTAGCCGGATAAGCACTTGGAAAATGCCCATAATGGAAATAACACGAAAGGGGCACCAAAATACTTCCTCGGATGTAAGAAAGTTTTGGTTATGGTACTATTCTAAAAAGTCAAGAGGGGGCTGTCATATTTTAAGAAATATACTTGTACGTTAAAAATTCCTTGCAGCTAACGTTGCGGGCCAAAAAAATTGAAAAAATTAGGGATTGTAGAGACCTTCAAGGAGAACTGAGAAAAAATTATTGTGTTGCATTTGGCGCGAAATTCAAATTATTAAAAAATAAACAATTTCAAAAAGTGCTCTTTCGACCATTTCTTGATAGGGTGCTATCATAATTTTTTTTACATAGACGCGTTTTCGCATCATTATTATTCTCTAATTTTTTCAGATTTTTACATTTGGTGGCACATGCAAAAAGAAAATAATTTCAGCAGAAATCTTTTATTAAATTTGTTCATACAACTGTTGTGAATTATAAATGGAGAAATAATTAATCCTCGTCACTTTGTTCATCTATCACTGGTTCTATGTTTGCAGAGTCAAAAATATTGGATAGAATTTCAGCTGGTTTGATAATTCGTGATAGATATCTACCATGTGATAAGTAGTACACAATAGCTGCGATGTGTGAACAGCATCCAACTGTGCGCAACCCGTTGGCACATTCACAAAAATAACGCAGTATACCAGTATAACCTATAGAATTTGGCATGTAATGGATATAACATTTGTAGGTTTTTCTGTTAATGTGTCGGGACCTTATTTTACATGTCACTATATTAGGTGCTTCTTTTAAGTAACTAATATTGATGTTATCTTGATCGTCCATTATTTCTGCAAGGTAAGATACTGCTTGACTTAGTTGGTACGAACCCGTAAAAAATATTTTCAAATCCCTTTCACTCATTTCGGGAAAATCGAGAAGGCTAACTGATGACATTTGTTCAAAGAGCAATTTGCGTCTACTCCACGTTTTTTCCTTTGCTTCTAAGGCAAGTGGATTGTCACATCCTCTTCGGATGTTCATGTACTGAGCGATTTCTTTATGCAAACCCTCATCCGAATTCAGTCTTCGGCCGAAGATGTTAGGTAAAAAGCAGGCTATTTTACAAAATACTGCTGCTTTGGAAAGGAGTCGGTTATCGAGTTGATGATGCAAAATTTTATATTTTTGTCCAATAATTCCGTGCACAGCTTCGACAACCCAACGGAGTTTAGTTACGAATCTGGATTCATTGGATTCTTTTACGGTTAATTGCGAGCGATTACCTTTCAATGCTGGCATAAGCACTTGAGACCCTTCACTTTCCAGATATACCACCACATCTCTAAATCCTCTGTCCAAAATAAAAACATCTCCTGGTCTAAGAATACTGCGTAAGCCGTTTTCATCTTTCATAATGATTTTTAAAATCTCTGCGTCATTTTCTGTCGCATAGAACGGTCCTGGCACATCAATAACGAAACCATTCGTGGTGCTTATTGTAAAAGGCTTACATAATGGCAGCTTTTTCTGTCCAGAGTAAGATTTGCGTTGGTACATATTATTTTTACTTTTCTCGTGACGAATGTATGTACCGTCACAGATTATAACCAAGTTATCGGTTATTTTATACAGTGCATTGACATAAACGGAGGTTTCATTTTGAATTAAATCATTTCGTTTGCATGCTTGAAAACCAAAACGTGATGGTAAGATATCATTTTCAAATGACTTCAATACAGATTGGCAGAATTCTGAAACTTGTTGCTCCTGCTCTAGACCTAGAATGGAAGCAAGGAGGCTGTTTGAATTTCCACTTCTCAGTTTAAATAGCCTGTGTGACAGTTCAATTTTTGGATTTTCTCATGGAGGTCATCATTTCGCGTAGTTTTACAACATTTTCCCAATTGAAGCCTGTAAATACTCGAAGTTTTTCTTCTGAAAGGGTAAAGTCTCCTATTTTGTCGTGAATACTGGCATCTGTTGAAACAGCTAATTTCTCAATATATTGACTTAGCTTAGTCAGTTCTATATAGCTTGTGTTGGCAACAACTCGCAAATTACATAGCTCGTCTTCATAAAATCGCTTTTTTAATAAATGTTTTGAGCAGCAGCGATTCCCATTGGGAATAAAAATTCGCCGTCGGCCGAAAGTCTGCATTCGTGCTTCAAATGGCACTGTTTTCATACTTTTCTTCCAAGAACAAATACAGCAGCATTGGTGTGTAGAGATGACACGCTTAAAAGACATTTCAACAAACTGACGATCAGGCTTATTGTCAGATTCAGGAAACACACATAACGGATCGTATGTTGAAGACAGTGAAGATCCACTTTCAGACGATGAGGATGACCATTCAGCTGGCAGTTGTACAGAACTCTCATATTTCGAGGTACTTGGATCGGTACATTTAGTTCTGGCGGGAGAAGTACTGGAATGTTTCCTACTTGGGATACATTTAGATGTGCTTACTAAAGGTTTTGTTAATGATTTTAAATGTTTGACTGCAAATGAACGGCATTTACTACATAATGTGTCACCAATACTGACACGATTTGTAAAAAGTACTGTTAAATTATTTGCTTCCAATTCTGTCTGAACTGTTCTTTTCTGACCTCGTGTTTTACGAAGATATGCACTGCACTTGATGCATTTTTTATTGTAATTCGCTTTGCGTTGAACAGACATTTTGCAAAGAGAAGTGTTTAAAATGTATCTTAGTAACAAACAAAAGCAATAACCATGCACTAATAATAACAATACACATAGCAAAAGGTACTATAGATCTTCAAACTTGACGTAAAATACACTGCACTTCTTTATAATTCCGTGCAGACAAACGAGAGTCGACACGTCACAGCTGTGCACATCCCCCACCACACCGCATCTACAGTAAGCGCGACACACATGTGAATATGTCAGTGAAACATGACCAGTCCTGCATATCGTTTCTTGTTTCTTATTCTTAATTGCAAGACGTTGCGGTAACGTATTTGCCGAACCTATCTTAATCTTAAAACCTCACTCACTAGTTGCTTTCGGTTTACATTCTCCCTACTTATGGTCCGTTTCTTTTACACAGTTTAAAATCGCAGAAAATTGTTCGTACATTCTACTTACCTTACTACAGCAGACAATTCATTGGTGAAATAATCTCTTTTAACTCACGTATATAATGAAATATACTTCATAATGCTTATATTGAAAAAAATTAATAAAAGATTTCTGCTAAAATAATTTATTTTGACATGTGCCACCAAATGAAAAAATCTGAAAAAATTAGAGAATAATAATGATGCGAAAACGCGTCTATAGAGAAAAAATTATGATAGCACCCTTTCAAGAAATGGTCGAAAGAGCACTTTTTAAATTTTTTTATTTTCTAAAAATTTGAATTTCGCGCCAAATGCGACACAATAATTTTTTGTCAGTTCCCCTTGAAGGTCTCTACAATCCCTAATTTTTTCAAATTTTTTGGTCCATAGCGTTTGATGCAAGGAATTTTTAACGTACAAGTATATTTCTTAAAAAATCACAGCCCCCTCTTGAATTTTTAGAATAGTACCATAACTTTCTTACATCCGAGGATGTATTTTGGTGCCCCTTTCGTGTTATTTCCATTATGGGCATTTTCCAAGTGCTTATCCGGCTACACCCTTTTTAGTAATGGAATACTGTCCAGTAAGTTTTTTTAATTGAAGAACTGTATGTACAAGATATAATAAACTTATTTACGATAGTTTTATTTATAAAAGTGCTAAGTGCTAGAAGAAAAAGTTGATGTATACGAGTTACTGTATTGCAAAGGGTTAAAATCCAAAAATGTGGATAAAACGCGAAAGGGATCAGCTACGATTTAAAATTTCATAAATTTTGAATCTACTTTTAATGTAGAATCAGCCTGCGCAAACCGATTTTGGACTCATTTTCATCATAATTTTTCCACCTTCAGCACACTGTGCGGTACACCCATATTTACATGGCACAAACCGCACGGTGTGGTGGGACGAAACTGTTAGGTAGAGAACCGGCAGATTTCCTATGAATAGGGTACATGTAAAACTTTATGTGAGTAAGTACTACCATGCACCCACACGGAGCCACTTTTCATACAAACAAATTTTGCAGGCGTCATAGAATTTTGGTGTGAGCGAAACAGCCATAAGGGGATGCGGGTAAATAAAAAAATGTTTCTTTTAATAACTAGAAGGTTTGCACTTTCATTTAAAAAATGCATCCATGTATTCGATGACTTAAGAAAACTACAAAAAAATAACTTTAATTGAGGGTGTACTAGGGTTGCGGGTAAATTAAGCATTGCACCCCATTATAATCTCATTGTATACCATAAAACCTACATCTTGACGTAAGTTTTATTCATGTATTCGAAAATATAAAAAATCGTGACCGGAAGTGACACCAAAATTCCTTGACGCGGGCAAAATTTGCTTATATGAAAGTGGCTCCCTGTAGGTCTGTGCTAGGTACTTCCTCATTCATTCAAAGTTTTGTATGTATCTTATTCATAGGAAATCTATACAGCCGGTTCTGTACCTATGTAGTGTTCCACCCAAATCAACTTATAGATCGTAAAATTACAGATTTTAAGATGCGTCTTTTAAATACGTTTGTTGTGAAATTCTCTATCAATCCTTCCAGACGGATTTTCGATTTTCGTTCCCAATTACTTCCACATCCACGTAGTGGAGTGGAAGTATAGTAATCGTAAACAAATGATTAAAATGTTTACTTATCTCGCATACCAAAGGGAAATATTGTATTCGAAAAAAAATATAAGTTTTTCAATTCCATCCGTCTGTCTGTCGGTCTGTGTGCATTAACTAACAAACTACTTGACGGAGAACAGTCAAATTTGGTAGGTAGCTGCCGCCACTGCCACTGAAGAAATGGTTTGACTTTCACCGGAAAATATACAGGGTAGTCCGTCTAAAGGAATAGATAATGGTAAAAAAAAATTTGCGCAAATTTAAAATGTCTACGTTTCGTAACATTCTATACCTACTGAAAATGTATTTATTTTTACTTCCCTCGCATACCGAAGGGAAGTATTTTTAATTTAAAACAGAAATTTGAAAATTTTGTAAGAAATGGATGGAAAAAAAATTGTTTACTCAAATTTAACATTTTCACGTTTCATGACATTCTAAACATATTTCAAGAAAAATAATTTTTTTTTGAAAATAGAAAAAATATTTTTTTTTATAAACTGGATGATGGATTTTTTTTTTACTCGAATTTGAAACTTCCACGTTTCATGACATTATAAACATAAAAAAATAGTTTTGAACAGAAAATACATTTTTTAATTTTCTAAATTTGTTTACCATTACTAAACATTTTTTTGCTAAAATTCAAAATTGCCCCATTTCATGACATTCTTAACATAGTTGAAAATTTAAAAAATTTAATTTCTTTTATAAAATGGATGATGGAAAAAACACGGTTTCTTCAATTTTAAAATTTCCACGTTTTGTTATATTCTAAACCTATTTCAACTTAAAAATGTTTTGAAAATTAAAAAAAAAAGGTAATTTTTGTATCCCACCACTATAGAGTAGATGAAGGAAAAAAGTTATCAGGTTTTCTCTGTAATAACAAGGCTAACAACATTACGATTATAATTCTTGTCATTACTTAATTAATATTTTTTTAGAGTGACCGTTCTGTATAAGTAAAGAGGGAAGCTATGTGTAAATACTTTTACCGATATTTTTTTAGCTGAAATAGGCTTAGATTGTCATGAAACACCAAGACTTTAAATTTGAGTAAAAAAAATGATGTCTGTCTGTCAAGGCCTCAGCTTTTTTTTATAAAATTTCCCAACCCTCCCCCACCACCCCCACTCCATTGTTAAAGGAGTGGATAAAATAAAATTGAGATATTCACGATACCTGGAACTAGCTTATATTTTGAGATGATTCCGTTGAAGGGTTGACGATTAAATAAGGGCAAATAGAGGAAAATAAGTAAAGCAAGCTGGTAACAGTTCAGAAACTTAAAATTTAGTGTATATACTAGAAGCCAGTGCCTCAGATTTTTTTAAAACATTTTTCAACCCCTCCACCAACCCCCACTTCATTATTAAAAGGGTTGGTAAAATAAAATTGAGATATTCACTTGAAATTTGGTACATCTATGTATTACAACGACATCAGCAATTGGATTATATTTTGAGATGATTCGGCTGATGGGTTGGGGGTTAAATAGGGGAAAGTAAGTAAAACAAGCTGATAAAAGTACAATAACTTGGGATTTGGTGTATACACTAGAAGCGAAGGCCTCAGATTTTTTACAACATTTTTCAACGCCTCGACCACCCTCATTCCATTATTAAAAGGGCTAATAATGTTAAATTTGGATATTCACCTGAAATTTTGCACATGTATGTATTATAACATCTGGAACTGAATTATTTTTTTATATGATTCCGTTGAATTGGTGGGTAGGGGGTTAAGTAGATATAAATAGAGAAACATGAGTAAGGCAAGCTGGTAAGAGTACAGATATGGTGAATATACTATAAATCAAGGCCTCAGACTTCTTTATAATATTCTTCAACCATCGCCCCATTACCCCTTCCACTCCGTTAATAAAGGGGTTGGTGAAATAAACTTGAGATATTTAGTTGAAATGTGGTACACCTATGTATTGTAATGACGTCTGATTGAAATAATTTTGTTGAAGAAGAGGGGGGGAGTGTAGTTGGGGGAAATCAGTAGAGCAAGCTAATAAGAGTCCAGAAACTTCATTTTTGGCGTATATGCTAGAAACCAACGCTTCGTTTTTCTATGACATCAGCCCCAAATATCATTAAAATTCTATGACCATTTATTTCCACATCCTAGAGTGCAAATATAGTCAAGAAGCTTTCCGTTAAAGAGACTTGGATGGAAAATTTTAATGTGGAAATAATGATTTTTTAGGAAGCGGTTTTTATTTATAATTTGCACCTAAAAACGTACTTTGACTAAAAAGTATGGGTTTTTCCAATGAAGATCAGCGTTAAGGTCACAAATTTATAAATATTTTCAATATTTTAATTTTAAATTCTCATTTGATAAATAAGCAAATGATCTGTCAAATTATGCTCTCTATTTTCTTTTTTATCGTTGACAGCTGCCAAATTAAGCGTCAAATATAATCTGTCTGTCTGTATGTATGTTGGTGCATTAACAAAAACTACTTGACGGGGAACAGCCAAATTTGGTAGGTAGCTGACCCCATTGCCACCGAAGAACTGTCTAGACTTTCACTGGAAAATATAGAGGGTGAACCGGACCGTCTAAAGGGAATAGATAATGGAAAAAATTTATTTTCGCTCTAATTTAAAATTTCCACGTTTCATGACATTCTAAACCTTTTTTAAAAAAATAATTTTTTTTGAAAATTTTAAATAGAAAAAAATTTTGAAATTTTGAAACATGAATATGAGATAATTAAAGTGATTTAAAATTAATTAGTTTCGTACCTGATATACTTAAATTATACACTATTGGCAACTAACAATTTTTCAGTCAATCAATGAAAAAGCCATTTATTAAATATTTCCAAAATTTAAAGTACTAAACTGTTTACGTCCTATGGATCTAACAGATACTTGACAAGAAATTAATGCCATATATATTATGTTATGAGATATTCAAAGTGAGTTACGATTAATTAGTACCGTATTATTAATTTAAATTATAGGCTAGTAGCAGCTGTCAAATTTTCAGTCAACTTGATGAAGAATATATCATTAAGTATTTTTAAAATCTAATGTGCTAAAGTATATATTTCCTCTGAATTTTGGACATACTTAAGACGTTAATGTCAATTATATTATGTTAATTAGAAGCTGTCAGAATTAAAAATAAGCACATGTGTCTTACGTTATTAGTAAATATTCCATAAAAGTTTCCACTATTGGTAGCAGTCAATTTTTCAGTCGACTCAATGGAAAAGTAATTTATTAAGTATTTTAAAAATTTAAAGTGCTAAACTGTTCATTTCCTATGAATTTAAGAGATACCTGACAAGAAACTAACATCAATTATATTATACTTTTGACAGCTGTTAACAATTAAAAAAATTGAAAATATAATTTGACAAATCATTTGCTTGTTTATAAATTTATGACCTTGACACTGATTTTCGTTAGAAAAACTCATTATTTAGTGAAAATACGTTTTTAAATGAAAATTGTAAAAAATTAAGAACGAAAATCGTAGATTCGGCTAGAGGGATTGATATCGAATTTCATAACGAACATTTAAAAAGTGCTTCCTAACATCTTTAATATTATGATCTATAAGTTGAATTGAGTGAAAGACTACAGTTTTGTCCCACTATGGCGCCAGGAAGAAATATTTTCATGAAATCACAGCTTGAGACTTAGTGTCCCGTACTGCCCAAACGTATAAATAGACAACATTAACCAGAGTGCTATCTATGTCTTACCTCAACAGTGACAACTGCCAATTACGCCACGTAAATTTTTGAAGCCAGTAATTGCACTGGTATTGATAAATGGCGATACAAATTGTTAGATAGCAGGAGAAACTTGTCCATTCGTGAAACTGCGTGCGGACATGTCGACCGCATGTAACGTATGTTCGTGGGCTTTTATTGTCCCGCTGAAGCTATATGTTCACCGCATTTGGAAAGGTATAATCATACTCGAAATTAACCTATTTATTTACACAGTTTTCCATGTCGATGTAGATCCCAGTTATTAATTATCACGCTTCTGTTAGTCTGCTTCATGATTAACATAATTTAATTATACCGAGTGGTCACGAGACCGGATACACCACTATTACTTCCCTCGCATACCGAAGGGAAGTATTGTATTCGAGAAAAAATCACCCTCCGAGATTTTTTCGGATTCTGACGTTTCAGAACACGTAGATTACGAAAATATAGGTTTTTCAGTTCCGTCAGTCTGTCTGTCTGTCTGTCTGTCTGTCTGTTGGTGCATTTACTAAAAAACTACTTGACGGAGAGCAGTCAAATTTGGCAGGTAGTTGACGCTACTGTCAGCGCAGAACTGTTAGAAATTTCACTGGAAAATATACAGGGTGGACCGTCTAAACGGAATAGATAATGAAAAAAATTTTTTTTCGCTCAAATTTAAAATTTCCACGTTTCATGACGCGCTAATCCTATTTCGGGAAAAAAAAAAATTGAAAATTTTTTTCACCATTTTTGAAAAAATTTTTACCAAGATAAAAAAAATAATTTTTTTGTTCAAATTTAAAATTTCCACGTTTCATAACACGCTAAACCTATTTCTGAAAAAAAAAATTTTGAAAATTTTTTTCACCAACATTTTTAAAAATTTTTTTACCAAGATATAAATATATTTTTTTTGGTCAAATTTAAAATTTCTACGTTTCATGGCATTCTAAAACTATAAAAAAAAAAAAATTTAACCAACATTTTTGAAAAATTTTTTTCTACTAAAATGATTTTTTTTTCTTCAAATTTAAAATTTCCACGTTTCATGGCATTCTAAGCCTGATTCAGAAAAACAAAATTTTGATAATTTTTTGAAATTTTTTTTTACCAACATTTTTGAATTTTTTTTTACCACTAAAATAGATGGATTTTTTTTAATTTCTTCAAATTTAAAATTTCCACGTTTGATAGCGTTCTAAATCTATTTAAAAGAAAAATTAGAAATTTTGTTTACTATTTTAAAAAAAATTTACCACTAAGATAGAATTTTTTTCTTTGTTCAGATTTAAACTATCCACGTTTCCATGGCATTCTAAAACTATTCAAACAAATTTAAAAATGCGTGAAAAATTTTTAGAAAAATTTGAAAACATTTTTAATCTTTATCACTACTATAGAATAGACGAAAAATTTGGTTTGCTCAAATTTAAAATTTCCACGTTTCATGGCATTCCAAACCAATTTCGGAAAAAAAAAATTGCAACATTTTGTTACCAGTTTGGAAAAAAAATTAACACTAGAATAGATGGAAACTTTTTGTACTCAAATTTAAAAGTTTCACGTTTCATGACATTCTAAACCTATTTAAAAAAAATGTGTAATTTTTAAATCTTAAAGTTCTTTTACCACTATTATAGAATAGACGAAAACTTTCCTTTTTGCTCAAATTTTAAATTTCTACGTTTGACATTTTAAACCTATTTCAGAAGAAAAAATTAAATTTTTTTTTTTTTTACATTTTTGAAAAATTAAAATAAAAATGAAATTTTTTAACCACCACTATGCTTCCACTCCATTACGCGAATGTTGGATTGATGTGACGGATGGCAATAATATCTGACATATACACCTATTATACTTTTATTGAAAAATGTACAGGGTGGTCATCCCAAGAAATAATTCAGTCATGGTGGACATTTGTAATGGTATTTGCGCAAGCCTGCCATATGTGGCACCTGTTTATTAGTATTGAGCTTTTGCTGTTGGATGAGCAAACTGTATATTTTTTTGACCAAAACTTATCAAGTTTTCTTTGTAATAATAGCAATAACTATATTCCGATTATTATTCTCAATGCTATTTCGTAATTATTAATTTTTTAGAGTGACCGCCATGCACAAATAACGAGGGAAGTTATGTGTAAAGACCTTTACCGATTTTTTTTTTAAAGATTTTATTTAACTTGCCATGTTAGGGTGTTTGTTTAAGTCAAATATTGCAAGCTGAATTTCCGCTAGTTCTAATTAAGCCAGAGCTTTGAAATTTTGCACACGTGTATAAGTTTGGTGACAACGTAACATGGTATAGCCATTATCGGTCTGAATCTAATATGGCGGATGCCCTAGGATGGCGGATTTTATTTTCTTCACAACTCCCTTGACATGGGTATCAAATGATAGGGTTTGTCTGTCCATCTGCTTGTCTGTGAAATAAGCAGTGATCGGAATTTTGGTTTCCAGGTGCTTCGTTACAAGGATTTATTGAAATATAATAAATAAAATGAGTAAGCACAGATGTTTAGTTTACTGAAAAATAAATAAGTTTTGATTTATTTTTCGCGTGATATAAGTTATATAATCTATTTACACAAAAAACGCTTTTTAAGTTAGAGAAACAGAGAGCGTAAACAATGCACACCTGCAACACGTGGCCGACACGCTTGGAAATTGCATGGACTTGGCCTAGGGCCTAGTTTGTAATTGTGTTTCGTTAAAGGACGAGTTGTTGTCAATTAATATGCCGCGTTTTAGCCCGAGGAAACGTACAATCGAAAAATGGATTAAGCATTATAAAAAATTACATTTTGATGGCGAGAAAATAATTTGTAATATTTGTGATGTCACAATAAGGTGTATACAGAAAAATGTTGTTTTAAAACATGAGTGTAATACAAAAAAGGTAAAGATAATTTCAAAGGTCGACTTTTATTTCGATTTGGCTCTTTTGTTAATATGTTTAAATTTTCTACGGAGCGTACTAAATAACGTTCATTTTACACATTTTCTAACCAAATATTGCGTGGGGTAACACGTTCCAAATGAAAGCCTGCTTCGTAAAAAATTCTCAGCGAATTATGTGAAGGAAAACTGGAAGGTATTAGGAGTGATCTTCAAAATGGCTGGCCTTGGGTTACAATAGACGAAACGGCAGACTTTTTGGGAAATAAAGTTGCCAATTTATTAGTTACTAAATTACATGCTGATGGTCCCGACAAGTGCCATTTAATAGTTTCCGAGGTTTTAGAAACAATTACAAAGTTTTTCGGATTCTGAAAAAGACCACAGAAAAGCTTTTCGAATGCATCCAGTCTAAAGCCTTCAACCAGGTGATCCCGAAAGGCGTATCAATTTTTGTAATTGGTTTATAAAAGCCATGGAACAAGATCCCGATTTCGAAAGTAAAAGTATTTGGACTGATGAAGCTACCTTTAACCATAATGGATCGGTTAATTTTAATAATTTAAGAATCTGGGCTCATCAGAATCCTCATATAATTCGCTCTAGGGCATTTCAACAGGAGTTTAGAATTAATGTATGCTGTCGTATTATTAACGAGACTTTTTGTGGGCCCCACATCTTTCCTCCCCGTTTAAATGGACCACTGTTTCATGATTTTTTAAATAATCATTTTTTCAATATATCGAGGATATTCCTCTTAATTTAAGAAATTAATGCTGGACGGAGCTCCTGCGCATTTTGCTGTTGAGAACAATAATTATCCTGAATGGTGGATCGGTCGATTAGGTGCAAGATCCTGGCCACCCCGTTCACCGGATTTAACTCCAGTTGATTTTTTTATCTGGGGCTATTTAAAGGACAAAGTTTACGCAATCCCGGTAAACACGAGAGAAGAATTAACAGAAAAAATTCTCGAAGAATGTGAAAATTTCCGGGCTAATCCTGGTTTCATTCGTAAAGATACAACTCTGTACAGCGCAGATGTCAGAAATATGTTGAAGCTGGCGGAATGCACTTTGAACAACACTTGTAATTTGTAATTTACCTTACTTTAATCTAATTCATTGTTAGCTAATAAAAAATAATGTAATCAAATTTTGTTTTACTGTCATTGTTTTTCCTGTTCTGCTAAAATTATTCATAAAAAAATCGGTAAAGTTATTTACACAGAACTTCCCTCGTTATTTGTGCATGGCGGTCACTCTAAAATTATTAATTACGAAATGACATTGAGAATACAGATCGAAATATAGTTATTGCTACTATTACAAAAAATCTGATAACTTTTGGTCAAAAAAATATACAGAGTGCCCATCCAACAGCAAAAGTTCAATACTAAATAACAGGTGCCAAATATGGAAGGCTTGCGCAAATACCTTTGCAAATGTCCACCATGACTGAATTATTTCTTGGGATGCCATTATTCAATAAAAGTATATACTAGGTGCATATGCCAAATATTATTGCCATCTGCCACATTTTCAATTCCACATTCACGTAATGGAGTGGAAGTATAGTGGTGGTTAAAACATATAAAAAAATTTCAAAACTTTTTTTTTGAATAGGTTTAGAATGTCACGAAACGCGAAAATGTTAAATTTGAGGAAAAAAAAATTTTTCGCTCTATTCCAGTGTTAAATTTTTTCCAAAATGGTGAAAGGATGTGGCAAATTTTTTTATCCGAAATAGGTTTTAAATGTCATGAAACGTGGAAATTTTAAATTTGAAAAAAAAAAATTTCGTCTATTCTATAATAGTGATAAATAGATTACCTAAACATGTTTTCAAATTTTTTTAAAAATTTTTCAAAAACATTTTTAAATTTGTTTCAATAATTTTAGAATGCCAAGGAAACGTGGAAATTTTAAATCTGAACAAAGAAAAAAAATTCCATCTATTTCAGTGGTAAATTTTTTTTCGAATTTTTTTTTTAATTTTCAATTTTTTACTTCCCTCGCATACCGAAGGGAAGTATTGTATTCGAGAAAAAATCACCCTCCGAGATTTTTTCGGATTCTGACGTTTCAGAACACGTAGATTACGAAAATATAGGTTTTTCAATTCCGTCAGTCTGTCTGTCTGTCTGTCTGTCTGTCTGTCTGTCTGTCTGTCTGTCTGTTGGTGCATTTACTAAAAAACTACTTGACGGAGAGCAGTCAAATTTGGCATGTAGTTGACGCTACTGTCAGCGCAGAACTGGTAGAAATTTCACTGGAAAATATACAGGGTGGACCGTCTAAACGGAATAAATAGTGAAAAAAATTTTTTTTCGCTCAAATTTAAAATTTCCACGTTTCATGACACGCTAATCCTATTTCGGGAAAAAAAAATTTTGAAAATTTTTTTCACAAACATTTTTGAAAAATTTTTTACCAAGATAAAAAAATTTTTTACTTCCCTCGCATACCGAAGGGAAGTATTGTATTCGAGAAAAAATCACCCTCCGAGATTTTTTCGGATTCTGACGTTTCAGAACACGTAGATTCCGAAAATATAGGTTTTTCAATTCCGTCAGTCTGTCTGTCTGTCTGTCTGTCTGTCTGTCTGTCGGTCTGTCTGTCTGTCTGTCTGTCTGTCTGTCTGTCTGTCTGTTGGTGTATTTACTAAAAAACTACTTGACGGAGAGCAGTCAAATTTGGTTGGTAGTTAACTCTACTGTCAGCGAAGAACTGGTAGAATTTTCACTGAAAAATATACAGGGTGGACCGTCTAAACGGAATAAATAGTGAAAAAAATTTTTTTTTGCTCAAATTTAAAATTTCCACGTTTCATGACGCGCTAAACCTATTTCAGGAAAAAAAATTTTTTGAAAATTTTTTTCAAACATTTTTAAAAAAATTTTTACAAAGTTGAAAAACATTTTTTTTTGCTCAAATTTAAAATTTCCACGTTTCATGACGCGCTAAACCTATTTCAGGAAAAAAAAATTTTTGAAAATTTTTTTCAAACATTTTTGAAAAAATTTTTACAAAGTTGAAAAACATTTTTTTTTGCTCAAATTTAAAATTTCCACGTTTCATGACGCGCTAAACCTATTTCAGAAAAAAAACATTTTTGAAAATTTTTTTCAAACATTTTTGAAAAATTTTTTACCAAGATGAAAAAAAATTGTTTTTGCTCAAATTTAAAATTTCTACGTTTCATGACAGGCTTAACCTATTTCAGGAAAAAAAATGTTAAAAATTTTCTTCACCAATATTTTTGAAAAAATTTTTACAACTAAAATGAATTTTTTTTCTTTCTTCAAATTTAAAATTTTCACGTTTCATGGCATTCTAAGCCTGATTAAAAAAAAAGTTTTTTGAAATTTTATCACAAGATAGAATTTTTCTTTCTTTGTTCAGATTTTAACTATCCACGTTTCCATGACATTCTAAAACTATTCAAACAAATTTAAAAATGTTTTTGAAGAATTTTTTAAAAAATTTGAAAACATTTTTAATCCATTTATGTATCACTACTATAGAACAGACGAAAAAATTTTTTTTGCTCAAATTTAAAATTTCCACGTTTCATGATATTCCAAACCAATTTCGGAAAAGAAATTTGCAACATTTTGTTACCAGTTTGGAAAAAAATTTAACACCAGAATGCTCAAATTTAAATGACATTCTAAACCTAGGTATTTCAGAAAAAAAATTTTGAAAATTTTTTTCACCAACATTTTTCAAAAAGTTTTTACCACTAAAATAGATCGATTTTTTTTTTATTGGCTCAAATTTAAAATTTTCACGTTTCATAGCATTCTAAACCTATTTTAAAAATACATCATTTTCAATTTTTAAACTTTTTTTAGCACTACTATAGAACAGAAGGAAACTTTCCTTTTTGCTCTAATTTAAAATTTCTACCTTTGACATTTTAAACCTATTTCAGAAGAAAAAAATTTGAAAATTATTTTACCATCTTTTGAAAAATTTTAAAAAAATGAAATTTTTTAACCACCACTATACTTCCACTCCATTACGTGAATGTTGGATTGAAAATGTGACAGATGGCAATAACATCTGGCATATGCACCTATTATACTTTTATTGAAAAATGTACAGGGTGGTCATCCCAAGAAATAATTCAGTCATGGTGGACATTTGTAAAGGTATTTGCGCAAGCCTGCCATATGTGGCACCTGCTATTTAGTATTGAACTTTTGCTGTTGGATGAGCAATCTGTATATTTTTTTGACCAAAACTTATCAAGTTTTCTTTGTAATAATAGCAATAACTCTACTCCGATTATTATTCTCAATGTCATTTCGTAATTATTATTTTTTTAGAGACTGCCATGAACGAGGGAAGTTCTGTGTAAATACCTTTACCGATTTTTTTTTAAATAGATTTGGGCGCTATGAAACGTGGAAATTTAAAATTTTAAGAAAAAAAATTCCATCTATTTTAGTGGTAAAATTTTTTTCAAAAATGGTAATACATTTTCAAACATTTTTTCTTTTAAATAGGTTTAGAATGCCATGAAACGTGGAAATTTTAAATTTGAACAAAGAAAAAACATTTTTTTAGTGGTAAAATTTTTTTCAAAAATTTTCAAAATTTTATTTTTCAGAAATACGTTTAGCGTGTCATGAAACGTGGAAATTTTAAATTTGAGCAAAAAAAAATTTTTTTCATCTTGGTAAAAATTTTTTCAAAAATGGTGAAAAAAAATTTCAAATTTTTTTTCCCCGAAATAGGATTAGCGCGTCATGAAACGTGGAAATTTTAAATTTGAGCGAAAAAAATTTTTTTTCATTATTTATTCCGTTTCCCTGTATATTATCCAGTGAAATTTCTACCATTTCTGCGCTGACAGTAGCGTCAACTACCTACCAAATTTGAGTGCTCTCCGTCAAGTAGTTTTTTTAGTAAATGCACCAACAGACAGACAGACAGACAGACTGACGGAATTGAAAAACCTATATTTTCGTAATCTCCGTGATCTGAAACGTCAGAATCCGTAAAAATCTCGGAGGGTGATTTTTTCTCGAATACAATACTTCCCTTCGGTATGAGAGGGAAGTAAAATAATTTTTTTTTTGTAGTTTTAGAATGCCATGAAACGTAGAAATTTTAAATTTGAGCAAAAAAAAATTTTTTCATCTTGGTAAAAAAATTTTCAAAAATGGTGAAAAAAATTTTCAAAATTTTTTTTTTTCAGAAATAGGTTTAGCGTGTCATGAAACGTGGAAATTTTAAATTTGAACAAAAAAATTTGTTTTATCTTGGTAAAAATATTTTCAAAAATGTTGGTGAAAAAAATTTTCAAAATTTTTTTTCCCGAAATGGGATTAGCGCGTTTTGAAACGTGGAAATTTTAAATTTGAGCGAAAAAAAATTTTTTTCACTATTTATTCCGTTTAGACGGTCCACCCTGTATATTTTCCAGTGAAATTTCTACCATTTCTGCGCTGATAGTAGTGTCAACTACCTGCCAAATTTGACTGCTCTCCGTCAAGTAGTTTTTTAGTAAATGCACCAACAGACAGACAGACAGACAGACAGACAGACAGACAGACTGACGGAATTGAAAAACCTATATTTTCGTAATCTACGTGTTCTGAAACGTCAGAATCCGAAAAAATCTCGGAGGGTGATTTTTTCTCGAATACAATACTTCCCTTCGGTATGTGAGGGAAGTAAAACTGTTCCCGAATAAAGTTCAGCTAAGATTTACAAAAACTGATAATTTTAGAGAAAAAACACAAGAGGCTTTTTTGTGTCGATAACTTCAAATTTTTAAGTTCTGCTCATAAATTAATATAAAAGTGTCATACAATAAAGTTGGGGCTAATTTATACGTCCCCCCAGATTCACCCGCTCCTGAATGATTTTCGTACATCGTTGTCATTTTTTCTTAAAAAGCATAAAAAGTTACATTTCTGTGTAAATTATCATTTGTTTATCTTTAGACGTTTCGAAAATGTTCATAAAAAAACATTTTCAGGAGAATTACTTTAACACCCTATATCTCGGAAACTAATAACTTTCCGACCCATATTTATAGCAACTTTTTTTTTATTTTGAAAAGTTGTATTTCTTGGTGAAGTTTGGCCTATGAAATTCGGGAGACCCTGTATACTAGAGACATAAAAATTTTCAAAAATATGAACATATCTATCAGACACCTAGAATTTAAGGATTGAGTTTAACAGCTAATTATAAATATTACAACATAATTTTAATAAACGCTAACAAAGTGACTCACGACCAACCTAACGAGGCAACAATATTGAAACATTATGTAGATGCATGTCAGAGGTCACTAGATTTAACGAGCGCTAAACACAGAATGCATTCGGTAGCAGTGCATTGAATGAGCCCTCATTACTGCCCCATTCGGCATTCAGCAACTGTTTTGTTGAGCTCGTAGGGTGTGTGTGCTGTAATAGCCATGGAAATTTAATAGTAGTACAATTCTGCAATCCACACTTGGTACAAAAACAGCGAAACGAATGCTCATTTTATGCTCGCAGTGTTGTACAGTTAGGGATATAAAGAGGATTAAAGTAAAACGTCTACTTAGATAAAAAAAATTTGTGATATGCTATCACAAACTTTATTTGACAAAAAAACAGTAAATTGTTTTTTTTATTTTGATATTCTCCGCAATGCTGAGGAAAACATTGTACTTACCAGAAACTATTTGGAAAGAGACTCCTAAGTTACGTTTTCACGTTATCGGTAATATCCAACATTTTCGAAAAGAAATATTTTTAGAATCTGGCAACATTTTATCTCCAAATCAACATGGATTTAGAGAACATCCATCGACAATAACATCGCTATTAATTATTTTGGATTTTATATATAAAAATTCAGATCGCATTAGTCATAGATCTCTTTGAAGCGTTTGCCTTCGTAAAACATGAAATTCTTTTGAAAAATATTGAATATTATGGCATAGGAGGTTTGTTTAATAAACTCTTAAAATCGGTCGTAAATAGCATAAAACACTTTGAAGATTTTCCTGGTACTAAATCTGATGAACTGCCTGTCAACATTGGAATACCACAAGGTAGTGTTTTGGGTCCACTGTTGCTTATTTTTGTACAAATGATTTAGACTACTATTTATCAACAGTTTATGGTGCTTTTGCTGACGGTATTACTATTGTTTCAAGTGATAAGCATACAAATGATTCTAATAGCAAACTTAATTCAAATCTACTCGCGTTATCTCATTATTTCAATGATAAAAAATTAGTAATGAACCAGGATAAAACTTTTGTTGCAATCTCATCTTTGTGGAAAAAATATACATCGAGTGTAATAATTAAGCACAACAATAAATCAATTTTATTTATTTATTTATTTATTTATTTATTTATTTATTTATTTATTTATTTATTTATTTATTTATTTATTTATTTATTTATTTATTTATTTATTTATTTATTTATTTATTTATTTATTTATTTATTTATTTATTTATTTATTTATTTATTTATTTATTTATTTATTTATTTATTTATTTATTTATTTATTTATTTATTTATTTATTTATCTATTTATTTATTTATTTATTTATTTATTTATTTATTTATTTATTTATTTATTTATTTATTTATTTATTTATTTATTTATTTATTTATTTATTTATTTATTTACATACACGAACCCAACAGAATTCACATTCCATTTACATGGCAGCAGGCTTACAGACAGATAAATGATAAACATGATATAGAGTAAAAGTAATAGTAATTCAGCAAGTAACATCACATAAAGTTTTGGAAATTCATATAGATCTATCCCTAGATTGGAAAACATATGTTGCCTTTGTATGCAATAATTTCGCAGGTAATTGTTTTGCATTAAAACGATTACGACATATCATCAGCTTAGACACTCTTAATAGGTACTATTTTTGTAATTTCGAATCTCCAATGAATTCGATACATAATTATGTTGATATTCAGCATCTACGAGCAAAGCATTTGTATTACAAGAAAGAGCTATACGTTCCATGTTTGGAATGAATATCAGGAAATTTTGTAGAACGTCATTTGTACAATATAAAATTTTAACCCTGCCTTGTCTGTATATTCTTGAAATATTAAAATTTGTAAAAAAAAATATAGATAAAAATCCACAAAATGTATTTCACAATTATTCAACACGTCATTGCTCTGATTTCCAATACGATATGCTTAGATTAGAATTATACAAATCTATCCATGCTATATGGGATCAGTATTATATAATAAATTAAGTGTAATAATAAAAAATATTATAAATGTAAAACAAAATTATTGTCAACTTTAAAAATATTTCTTGAGGCTAGTGCATTTTATTCAGCGGAAGATTTTCTAAATCATGTTAATTAATGTTCGGTTTCTGTTAATGATAATAATTGTAATAATAACGAAATTATTTGCTATTAACTGTCAGTTTTATTTCGAGTGAGTGTATAACATTATAATATATGTGTACTGTAATGATTATCTACTAATATGTTTATTGACTTGTCCTATGTCATTTTCTGATCACTTGGATTAATAAACATATTCTGTGCTATAACAAGGACATGATCTGATAGGATTGACAATTGAACTTAAGTTGGTGACAGGAAGCAAGAAGTATGCCAAAGATAGTGCTATGCAAATAATGTTCAAACAAAATTAAAAAATCTATTTAGGAAAATTAATAGATCTTTGGTCTTTTTTCATCTCCAATAAATAAGTTTGACCTATATCTAGTGTAAGAATTGCTTATATTCGAATTTACTTTACATTTTATAAGCTTTGTCGAATCCTATCTTGGCAAAAGAAAGCTAAATGTACAATGTCACAACTTTTCATCTATTCTTCTTATCTTAGCAACATCGGGAGTTCCATAGGGTTCCATTCTGGTACCTCTGTTATTTGTTCTATTTACCAGCAATATTTGTAAGATACTTACAGTAGTGTTCTTCTATATGCTGATGATCTTAAATCGTTTACATCTATTAAATTCTGATGATTATTCATCAAAAATTAATTTATGACAAAAATCTGATAGATTGCGTTTCATTGTATCACGAAGTAATACCACGGCTTTTATGAAACAAAGTAATTTGATATATTTTTCATATAATAATAATAATAAATGGTCTTTATTAGAAAAAAGAAATACAATTTCTTAATCTAAAGGGCGAAGTTTAGCTCACCAGCTATTCCACCACTTATACCCTTATAAACATGATAACAAGATACTTGCACTAAGTAGATATTTACTTATATAAAACTAGTAGAATTCGTTCAAGTAACAAACAAAATAATAATTATAAACTGTGACTAAGAATAATTAATTGACGCACAATTACATGCACAATACAAACAGTTTTACACATATTACGTACACGGTTGGTTAAATAAAAAAAAATTAATTTTATACTTAAATGTATTTATGGAAAAATGTTTCAAATAATTTTCAACCAGATTATAATTTGATATAGCGTTGTAGGAGAAAGAGCGCAGAAAAATGGCAGTACTATGTTGTGGCTCCGTAGAATTAGTGGGGAGTTACGAATTTCGTCAGCAGTATTAAAAATGGTTTCCCTCAAAACGTCTTCATTTGGAAGTGGTGTAGAGTAAACGACATTTTTCATATGCCCCCAGAAGTAAAAATCTAATGGATTCAAATCCGGGGACCGGGGGGGCCATTTAATTGTAGCTTCTTGTCCTCTTCCAATCCAACGATTTCTAAAATATTGCGAAAGCCATTCCCGAACTTGTACGGAATAATGGGGACCCGCTCCGTCTTGCATATACCACATATCTTGGCGTAATTCAATGGGTAAGTCATCGAAAAGCGGAAGCAAGTCATTCTGTAAAAAATGCAAGTACGATATCCCATTTAATCTGTGAGGTAACACAACTGGTCCAATTAAATAATCGCCTATAATTCCAGCCCAAATATTAATAGAGAAGTTGTACTGACATCGTTTAGCTATCACAGCGTGCGGATTTTCATCGTTCCATAGGTGCTGATTACGAAAATTTATAATCCCATGACGAGTAAAACAACACTCGTCAGTGAACAATACTTTTTTTGTGAATTCTAATGGTTTCCTTAAAATAGTTGTACAAAAAGCCTTCCTTACTGGAAAATCACGCGGGAGCAATTCCTGAACCCTTTGCAGATGGTAAGGGTGCAGTCCTTGCCGCTTCAAAATCTTCCATATTTTCCATCTACTTACATTAAAATGAAGAGCAGCCCGTCTAATACTCATTTCAGGATTCTCTCCAGTTACCCAAAGCGTACGCCACGTCACTGTCGAATGGTGCCCATTCATAACTGTCACTTGTTTTATTATAACAGGTTGTGTCTCTGCGATTGTATTGTGAGTTGGCAAGCCTACCATAAACCGATTTAATAATCGACTGATTTGTTGTTTGTCCCCTTCATCACAGCGCTGCTCTAATATCTGTTCTTCTAAGACAGGTGCCACTTCTACTTCACGACCAGTATCTCGATTCCTTTTTTCAAAAGAACCCCTTTCTCTGAGCCGTATGTGGATATTGGTAAAAGTCGCCACATTAGGTGTAACACGGTTAGGAAACCTCAGGTTGCATTTTCTTTGGGCTGCTAGAGTGTTTCCTTTGCATTCACCATAAATGAAATGCATATCAGCATATTCTTCACTACTATAAATATGTCTAGGCATTTTAAAAGCTTACGATATAGAAAAAATAATGGTTTTAAGTAAGAAATAAACTATGTAATTATTTCCAATAATTGACATGAACCTACTAGATGTGGTAGACCAATTCCAATAAATACTTAAATGTTAATACTACTGTCAAATTGAAACTTGAAGGCAGCCTACTAAAAGTTTTAAAACATTATCGTTCAGTAATGATTGAAATGAACTCCATTGCATGAACATAAATTTTATTTTTTATCACGAAAACGGTTGGTACTACGGCATTTTTTAAAGAGATAAAAAAGTTTTAGAATGAACAAGGGATTCAAAAAATATTTTATTCTGAAATGTAAAATGAATAGATTTTAAAATATTTTTAAAAATATATTAGGGGTTGCCCATTCTACCCCTTGGTGAGGCACTCAAGGGGGTGAAAAAAATTCACAAGATGCCTTTTAATAAATGTAGTAGATACGCCAAATATTGTGTTTGTTGAAATTTTATTTTTTGAGTAAAAAAATCATAACAGTTTTTAAATTACCCCTTTAAAGGGGCTGTAACTTGACAACGAAGGGGTATTTTGAAAAATGTTATATGAAGAACTCCCATTAATTTGGGCTAAGGAATCTTCAGTTAATTTTTTTCTACTTTGTTTCCGGACACCCTGTATAAAACATAAATATTTATAACTTTTAATTTTATTTTATTTTATTTCGGGACAGTCATGTATAGATATACTTCTAGATTAAGAGTTGTTTAGAAATTCTTGAATTTCAAGACAAGTTGCTGAAAAAATATTTAAACAAATATACAATATCCATTTACTGACAACACCAGACACAAAAACCGTGAAAAATATAACGCTCGAGTTACCCAAAGCGTACGCCACGTCACTGTCGAATGGTGCCCATTCATAACTGTCACTTGTTTTATTATAACAGGTTGTGTGTCTCTGCGATTGTATTGTGAGTTGGCAAGCCTACCATAAACCGATTTAATAATCGACTGATTTGTTGTTTGTCCCCTTCATCATAGCGCTGCTTGTTTTTGCACAAAGCGTTGTTAGCGTTTTTACAAATGACTGCAATAAAATAAGTCGATTTGTATAATTTTATATAGTCACATACGGGAATATAGGTCTACAGCATGTTATCAAAATAATATTTTATTTTTCCGAAAATAGATATTGGATGAGCGATTCTCAGATTCTCAGGTTTTTACATTTAATTTTCATGATATGTTCTTCTCATCTAAATGGTGGGTTGAAAAAATTGCAAAAAAAGCCAAAACTCCGCCCCTCGCCCTTAAATAGGGGCAAGTGGACTCTTTTGCATATGTAATTTAAAATATGAAGAGTGTGTTAGCACCTTAATTTCGTGTTGAAATATTACAGATTGGCCATATTATTGTTTAAAAAAAAACCGCTGCCTAAGGAATCAGTACTTCCACATCCAGATTATTCGTCCAAGTCACTTTAAAGGAAACACATTGACTATATTTGCACTCTAGTATGTGGAAATTCTTGGTCATAGAATTTTAATAATATTTGGGGTAGATGTCATAGAAAAGTTTGAGGAGTTGGTTTCTACCATATACGTTAAAAATGAAGTTTCTAGTTTACCGTACTTATTTTCCACTATTTACAACCTACCACCTCAATGGAGTCATCTCAATCAGATGTCACTACAATACATACGTGTACTAACTTTCAAGTGAATATCTCAATTTGATGTTATCAATCCCATTAATAATGAAGCGGAGATGGTAGAGTTTGAAAAATATTAGAAAGAAATCTGAGGCCTTGGTTTCTAGTATATACACCGAATCCCAAATTTCTGTAGTCTTACCAGCTTGCTTTACTTATTTTCCCCTATTTGCCCCTATTTAACCCCCAACCCTTCAACGGCATCATCTCAAATTATGATCTAGTTTCAGACGTCGTTATAATACATACGTGTACCAAATTTCAAATGAATATCTCAATTTTATTTTATCAACCCTTTTCATATTGGAGTAGGGGTGGTTGGGTTGAAAAATATTATAAGAAAATCTGACGCTGTGGCTTCTAGTACATACACCGAATTTCAAGTTTCTGTAGTCTTACCAACGTTTTACTTATATTCCTCTATTTACCCCAAATTAACCCCCAACCCTTCAACGGAATCATCTCAAAATATAAACTAATTCCAGACGTCGTTATAATACATACGTGTACGAAATTTCAAATAAATATCTCAACTTTATTTTGTCAACCCCATTAATGGGGTAGGGGTGGTGCGGGGGTTGAAAAATATTATAAAAAATCTGAGGCCTTAACTTCTTGTACATACACCGAATTTCAAGTTTCTGTACTCATACCAGCTTGCTTTACTTATTTCCCCCTATTGACCCCTAAATAACCCCCAACCCTTCATCGGAATCATCTCAAAGTATAATCTAGTTCCAGATGTCGTTATAATTCATACGTGTACCAAATTTCAAATGAATATCTCGATTTGATTTTATCAACCCTTTTAATAATGAAGTAGGGGGGTGGTGGGGGTTGAAAAATATTATAAATAATCTGAGACCTTGGCTTCTAGTACATACACCGAATTTCAAGTTTCTGTAGTCTTACCAGCTTGCTTTACTTATTTTCCCCTATTTACCCTTATTTAACCCCCAACCCTTCAACGGAATTATCTCAAAATATAATCTAGTTCCAGATGTCGTTATAATACATACGTGTAGAAAATTTCAAATGAATATATCAATTTTATTTTACCAACCCTTTTCAAATTGGAGTAGGGGTGGTGGGGGTTGAAAAATATTATTAAAAAATCTGACGCTTTGGCTTCTAGTACATACACCGAATTTCAAGTTTCTGTACTCTTACCAACTTGTTTTACTTATATTCCTCTATTTACCCCAAATTAACCCCCAACCCTTCAATGGAATCATCCCAAAATATAATCTAATTCTAGACATCGTTATAATACATACGTGTACAAAATTTCAAATTAATATCTCAACTTTATTTTATCAACCCCATTAATGGGGTAGGGGAGGTGGGGGGTTGAAAAACATTATAAAAAAATCTGAGGCCTTAACTTCTAGTACATACACCGAATTTCAAGTTTCTGTACTCTTACAAGCTTGCTTTACTTATTTCCCCCTATTTACCCCTATTTAACCCCCAACCCTTCACCGGATTTCCTCAAAAAACAATCCTGTTCCAGATCTCGTTATAATATATACGTGTACAAAATTTCAGGTCAATATCTTAAACCGTTCCGGAGAAAGCGTGCGGACAAAAAAGTTACAGACAGACCGACAGACCGACAGACCGACAGACAGACAGAAAATTTTGTTTTGCTCAAATTTAAAATCTCGACGTTTCATGACATTCTAAACCTATTTCACGAATAAAAATTTTTGAAAATTTTTTTGCGATTACTATACTTCCAATCCACTACGTGGATGTGGAAGTAATAACTACATTTTACGTTACATTTATAGCATAAAATTCGCGACGATCACATAGTGTGATATATGGTCTTGTGTACAAACAGGCATATGCTAGCGTAACATAGAATCGTCTTCGTTTCGTTTACATGTGGTGCTTCATATTTGTGATTTCTTTGCTGTGTTCATAATTTAGATTCAGCATATTTAGATCGTGGGAAAGCCACCAACCATCCACAAGCAGAGGAGAAGATGTTGAAAATGTAAAAAATTCAAGTACTAAGCAATAAGAAGAAAATATTTATATTAAATTAAACATCTATGCGATATAATGCAAGAAATCGTACTAACTGTTTATAAAAACATAGTAGCGAATGAAAGAGCAAAAGAAACTGCTTACCAGGCGAAAGTATCGATATGGACAACTGACAATTTATTGAGCAGGATGGTCAGAAAGGGAAAAAGACGACGAGACAACGGAATGTCAAAGGAGAAAAATGGAATACCGACACAGTACACAATATAGGTACACCGAATTACGAGAAAATGTTAGGATTACTATTAGCCATGCAACATTAGCAAGGTGTATTTCGAAATTGCGTTTCAAGTTTAAAATGATAAATAAGCAAGCCAGGCATTGTGGAAACTGAAAGAATTGTGAAATGGCATATGGACTACTTGGACATTATAACATATATAGAAAAAACAGAACTATTTATTATTTGGACGAGACCTGGTATGACACCCATGAGAGTCCTAGAAAAGGATGAACGGATTGGTCCAATAAATGCATGGTACACTTACCTCCGAATAAAGGAATTCGACTAATAGTTGTGAAATAAATGATAGTGACAACTGTTATTTAGTGGAAGGAGCTGCTTAGGGTTAATGAAAATAGAAGTCTAGTGAGAACTGATTTTTAGTGGAAAGTTTTCGTTTTATTGCGAAATATTTCATATTGTTATTTGGTAAGAATCATCCGTCAATTTATTTCATTACAATTCAAATTATTGATTATTTTACTTTTCTTATCGAATACTTTATTTATTTTTGTCACTAATTTATAATATTGAGAATTAAGTAAGTATTAAGTTTAGTTAGAAGAAATATTTACGTCTACAGTATTAATTAATAATTATTTCTTTTAACACTTTTCTATTTGATATAAATAATTATCTATTGAAGTATCAAGCATGATTCAAAATTAATTGTCAATGTTTAGGAAAAACTAAAGCCAACCCTGTAGGTCCTTGACACTGGCCTAATTAACCGGAATGCCCCCCGGCATCTTTAATGTTTTTTGCCACGTTTTTCCAAATTTGACAGTTGTCAATAGTTTATTGAACTAATTAATTATAAATCACTTTAAATATCTCTCTTTTTAAGGGAAGTCAGAATATTTTATGCTTATTTACTTCCATGTCCACGTAGCGGATTGTAAGTATAGTAATCGTAAAAAAAATTAGAAATTTTTTCTATTTGAAATAGGTTTAGAATGTCATGAAGCGTTGAGATTTTAAATTTGAGTGAAAAAAAAATGTATGTCTGTCTGTAACTTTTTTTGTCCGCACGTTTTCTCCGCAACGGTTAAAGATATTGATTTAAAATTTTGTACACGTATATATCATAATGACATCTGGAATTGAATTATTTTTTGAAGATATCCGGTGGAGAGTTGGGGGGGTAAACAGGGGTAAATAGGGGCAAATATGTAAAGCCAGCTGGTAAGAGTATAAAAACTTGACTACAAGCCAAGGCCTCAAGATTTTTTATAATATTTTTCATCATTGGGATTTGGTGTATATACTAGAAAAAAAGCCGCAAATTTCTTTCTAATATTTTTCAAACACCACCACCTGCTCTCCATTATTAATGGAATTGATAACATAAAATTGAGATATTCACTTGAAAGTTACTACACGTATGTATTGTAATGACATCTGATTGAGATTATTCCATTGAAGGGGTGGGAGGTGGTAGGTTGTGAATAGGGGAGATAAGTATATAGTAGAAACCAAAGCCTCAAGTTTTTCTATGACATCTGCCCCAAGAATTATTAAAATTCTATGACCAATAATTTCCACATACTAGAGTGTAAATCTAATAAAGATGTTTCCTTTAAAGTGACTTGAATGAAAAATCTGGATGTGGAATTAGTGATTCCTTAGGCAGCGGTTTTTAAATTCAACAGAAACTTTGACAGCTCCCAAATAAAATATTATACTTGACATTGGCTTCTTGTGTAATATCTCCTGATTCCATAGGAAATGAACAGTCTAGGCTTTACATTTTGAAAATACTTAATAAAGGACTTTTTCATTGAATTGAAAAATTAACAGCTGCCAATAGTATATACTTAATTTAAATATACGTCAACTACGGAAGTAACTAATTTTAAATCTCTTTAACTACACTGCTGGCCACTCGAACTTACATATAGAGACTTTTAGGCAAAATTTAAAGTTCAATATTTTCAACAGGAATGCAAATTTTTGAACGCGGATTACAAATTTTACGAGCTAGTTTTTTTCGGATTAAGCTGCATGACGTATATTTATCGTAGGACCATAAGTTTATTATATACGGGGTGATCAATGAAGTCATGCAAAAAATCAAAAAGTTTGTATGAGTGAAATTTCCGCAAAAAATTTTTTTGGTCGTTGCAATATGGTTCCTTACTAAGGTAACATCAATATCTCTAGACCGTTTTGTCAGTTTTTGGATTAAGGCCCTTAGGCCTTGTACACACTACTCAACATAAAATTTGGATACCGAAATCTTTAAAATGTTATAACTTGACATTGGACTGACGGTTCTTGATGATTTTTGCGGATTTGGAATCCTTATTTCACGTAGATTTTCTATGGTCTAAGCATTTTATTTGAGGGTTGAAATACATTATACCGGGTCGATAATAAACAAAAACGTAGCGACAAGAACAAGTTTATTACATTAAATTCTGCAATATACAACATTGCTTAACAACGACCAAAAGTCAATTCTTAAAAAATGTATAATTCTAATTCTGGTAATTTTTAATAACTGAAAAAAAATTTAACTAAAAAATTAAAAATTAATTTAATTTAAACTTAAATTAAAATTAAATTAAAATTACCTAATTAAAATTAGGTACATTAATTAAAAAAAAGAGAAGCTAATATTTTGTTGGTCGTCCTGCTCGGAATATTACTTCCCGACATCGATTTGGTAGAGTATCCACAAGATTATTTATAAAATCTTGTGGAATATTCTCCCATTCTTTACGAATGGCCTCACTGAGCGTTTCTAAGGTTTCAGGGGGTACATCAAGAGATCTTACTTTAAGTTTTAAATAAGACCAAACGTGTTCGATGACATTAAGATCCGGAGACTTTGCAGGCCAGTCAATCCTATTGATGTTTTGTGCCTGCAAAAACTCTGTGATCCTTCGCGCTCTGTGAGGTCGAGCGTTGTCATCCACCAATAGAATTTCTGGGCCGTAATGTCGAGCAAAAGGAACAACAATAGGTTCCAAAATTTCCTCCTGATAAACAGTAGCATTAATGGTTTGGTTGGTAATGAATAGCTCGGTTTTACCATTTCTTATGATACCTCCCCACACTGTAACACCTCCGCCACCAAATGCTTCTTAAGGGGCCATATTTTCCTCCAAATATCGCTGATTTGGCCTTCTCCAAACTAACATTCGGCCATCGGAGTGAAACAAATTAAATCTTGTTTCGTCAGTAAATAAACAATGGCTCCACTCTGCATTACCATAATTCGCATGCCGATTTGCCCATGCCCGCCTATTCGCTCTATGGCGTTGTAATAACCGCACACATTTTGCTCTGCGACGGGCTCTATAATTTAAAATGTTTGGCATTATGTTATGTTAAAAAAAAAAAAATCTCACCTCAAGTTGTTTTTATTTAATGTTCTTCTCACTGTTCTGTCCGAAACTCTCACACCAGTTTGTTGTCTTAAAGAGTCATTTAGTTTTCTAGAGTTCTTTGTTCTATTCCGCATAGTTTCTCTCATTAAAATTCTTTCGGTTCTTTGGTTTATTTTTTTGTATGTCCACCCCCATGCCCAAAATTATGATCACCAGTAGTTTCGACGCGCCGGTTCAAATTATAAATTGTCTTTCGGCTGACATTGTAAATATGCGCAACTTGCTGTTTTGACATTCCTTCGTTGAGAAGTCGAATGCCATTTTCCCTTTCTGCCGTGGTTAAACGCCTCATATTAATTAAACTTTACAAAATTATAACATTGAAATATGTCAGATTATTTCTAAAATAATGTAAACAGTTTTTAATTCCATAGCAACAAATTTGTTTTTCCAATGCCTACTTTGAAATTGACGCGTCGCGTAGAAATTACACCCGATCATAATTATGGGCATGGGGGTGGACAAAGAACTCTGTAAAACTGAATGATTCTTTGAGACAACAAACTGGGGTGTGAGTTTCGGACAGAACAGTGAGAAGAACATTAAATAAAAACAACTTGAGGTGAGAATTTATTTTTACAAAAAATTAAATAATGCCAAACTTTAGAGCTCGTCGTACCCTACGTTTTTGTTTATTATCGACCCGGTATAATGTGTAAATTTCAACCCTCAAATAAAATGCTTAGCCCATAGAAAATCTACGTGAAATAAGGATTCCAAATCCGCAAAAATCATCAAGAACCGTCAATCCAATGTCAAGTTATAGCATTTTAAAGATTTCGGTATCCAAATTTTATGTTGAGTAGTGTGTATAAGGCCTAAGGGCCTTAATCCAAAAACTGACAAAACCGTCTAGAGATATTGATGTTACCTTAGTAAGGAACCATATTGCAACGACCAAAAAAATTTTTTGCGGAAATTTCACTAATACAAACTTTTTGATTTTTTGCATGACTTCATTGATCACCCCGTATATTATAAACTTATGGTCCTACGATAAATATACGTCATGCAGCTTAATCCGAAAAAAACTAGCTCTTAAAATTTGCAAGCCGCGTTCAAAAATTTGCATTCCTGTTGAAAATATTGAACTTTAAATTTTGCCTGAAAGTCTCTATGTGTAAGTTCGAGTGGCCAGCAGTTTATCTCTTTTTTAATGAAAACTTAGGATATTGTGTAATGACGTAAGACACAGATACTAATTTTTAAATTTGACAGAATTTCTTTAAAATCTTAAATTATTTTCCATATAACAGAAGATAATTATATAAAAATCGTTGGCTATTGCTAGCTATTCCTAGCTTCCTGCTCTAATGTGGTTATTACTCCGCTTTCAATCTTATTCAATGTGTCGCTAAAACATCAACATTTCCTGAATGCTACAAACTGGCAAGAGTGTGTCCCATAGATAAAAATGGTGACAAAAGTGACATGCTTAACGACAGAAGTATATCCATTTTACCCAATTTTGCAAAGATTTTTGAGGTGTAGAACGTAATATATCTCGCAGAGAAAAAAATTTTATATCTCAACATGGCTTTATGAAGAAACACTCTACACTATCTAATTAAGCGTGTCTACCTCAATGTATTTCTAACACACCAGACAAACAAGAGCAGGTGGACGTGGTGTATACTGACATCTCGAAGACTTTTGACTTCATCGATCATAGACTTTCAATTAATAAACTCGACATTTTTTCTCTTGTGATACGTCTGTTAAATTCTTTGAGTCCTACTTGCAACGCCGGTTACAGTATGCTCAGTACAATGGTTTTAAATCGAATACATATATCGCAACCTCCGACGTACCTCAGGTATCAAACGTGGGTCCACTCTTATTTTCGGTATTTATTAATGACTTAAGTTATGGATTAAATTGTAACAAACTTCTATTTGAAGATGACCTGAAATTATTCAGTGAAATTACTACCATAGAGGATTGCTCAAAATTACAAGAACAACTAAATGTCATTGAGAATTAGTGCCTAGTGAATAAATTATCAATAAATGTATCAAAATGTAAAGTTAGAACTTATTCACGAAAGGTAAATCTGATTGAATATTCATACATTTTTAACATCTATTTAAGTCATTGTGAGAGTATTAAAGATTTGGGTATACTGTTCGACTCCAGATTGGAATTTACAGGAAACATTAACGCAGTTACTAAATCTGCGTTAAGAACATTCGATTTTGTTATAAGATATTCTAAAATTTTTACTAATACAGAAATAAAACCGCTGCCTAAGGAATCACTACTTCCACATCCAGATTATTCGTCCAAGTCACTTTAAAGGAAATATCTTGACTATATTTGCACTCTAGTATGTGGAAATTATTGGTCATAGAATTTTAATAATATTTGGGGTAGATGTCATAGAAAAGCTTGAGAAGTTGGTTTCTACCATATACGTTGAAAATGAAGTTTCTAGTTTACCGTACTTATTTTCCACTATTTACAACCTACCACCTCAATGGAGTCATCTCAATCAGATGTCACTACAATACATACGTGTACTAACTTTCAAGTGAATATCTCAATTTGATGTTATCAATCCCATTAATAATGAAGCGGAGGTGGTAGAGTTTGAAAAATATTAGAAAGAAATCTGAGGCCTTGGTTTCTAGTATATACACCGAATCCCAAATTTCTGTAGTCTTACCAGCTTGCTTTACTTATTTTCCCCTAGTTGCCCCTATTTAACCCCCAACCCTTCAACGGCATCATCTCAAATTATGATCTAGTTTCAGACGTCGTTATAATACATACGTGTACCAAATTTCAAATGAATATCTCAATTTTATTTTATCAACCCTTTTCATATTGGAGTAGGGGTGGTTGGGTTGAAAAATATTATAAGAAAATCTGACGCTGTGGCTACTAGTACATACACCGAATTTCAAGTTTCTGTAGTCTTACCAACGTTTTACTTATATTCCTCTATTTACCCCAAATTAACCCCCAACCCTTCAACGGAATCATCTCAAAATATAAACTAATTCCAGACGTCGTTATAATACATACGTGTACGAAATTTCAAATGAATATCTCAACTTTATTTTATCAACCCCTTTAATGGGGTAGGGGTGGTGGGGGGTTGAAAAATATTATAAAAAAATCTGAGGGCATAACTTCTAGTACATTATTTCCCCCTATTTACCCCTATTTAACCCCCAACCCTTCACCGGATTTCCTCAAAAAACAATCCAGTTCCAGATCTCGTTATAATATATACGTGTACAAAATTTCAGGTCAATATCTTAAACCGTTCCGGAGAAAGCGTGCGGACAAAAAAAGTTACAGACAGACCGACAGACAGACAGAAAATTTTTTTGCGATTACTATACTTCCAATCCACTACGTGGATGTGGAAGTAATACAAACATTTTATTTGTGTTTTGTGCGTTTTAGTATTGGAGTATGGTTCAGCAATATAGAATCTTATTTATGAGAAATAGTCACAATCAGTAGAATCTGTTCAACGGAAATTTCTTAAATATTTCTCTTTTAAAATAGATTACCAATACCCCGAACAGGGATATCCAAATTATTTAACGATAACACGGTTTAACTTCGATTCATTAGAAAATAGAAGAATCATCTCAATAATGTTTATTTACAAACTGATCAATAATACAATAGACTGTTCAGAACTCCTATCCCAAATTAATTTCAGAATTCCACGTTTAGGCTCGCTCCAAACCATTACTTTTGCACTACCATCTAAAAGAACAGACATCCTTGCTAAATCACCCATTTATTGCATGATGGAAATATGTAATTACTTCCACATCCACGTAGTGGATTGGAAGTATAGTAATCGCAAAAAAATTTTCAAAAATTTTTATTCGTGAAATAGGTTTAGAATGTCATGAAACGTCGAGATTTTAAATTTGAGCGAAAAAAAATTTTCTGTCTGTCTGTCGGTCTGTCTGTCGGTCTGTCTGTAACTTTTTTTGTCCGCACGCTTTCTCCGGAACGGTTTAAGATATTGACCTGAAATTTTGTACACGTATATATTATAACGAGATCTGGAACTGGATTGTTTTTTGAGGAAATCCGGTGAAGGGTTGGGGGTTAAATAGGGGTAAATAAGGGGAAATAAGTAAAGCAAGCTTGTAAGAGTACAGAAACTTGAAATTCGGTGTATGTACTAGAAGCCAAAGCGTCAGATTTCTTAATAATATTTTTCAACCCCCACCACCCCTACTTCATTATTAAAAGGGTTGATAAAATAAAATCGAGATATTCATTTGAAATTTGGTACACGTATGAATTATAACGACATCTGGAACTAGATTATACTTTGAGATGATTCCGTTGAAGGGTTGGGGGTTATTTAGGGGTCAATAGGGGGAAATAAGTAAAGCAAGCTGGTATGAGTACAAAAACTTGAAATTCGGTGTATGTACAAGAAGTTAAGGCCTCAGATTTTTTTATAATATTTTTCAACCCCCCCACCACCCCTACCCCATTAATGGGGTTGACAAAATAAAGTTGAGATATTCATTTGAAATTTTGTACACGTATGTATTATAACGACGTCTGGAATTAGTTTATATTTTGAGATGATTCCGTTGAAGGGTTGGGGGTTAATTTGGGGTAAATAGAGGAATATAAGTAAAACGTTGGTAAGACTACAGAAACTTGAAATTCGGTGTATGTACTAGAAGCCACAGCGTCAGATTTTCTTATAATATTTTTCAACCCAACCACCCCTACTCCAATATGAAAAGGGTTGATAAAATAAAATTGAGATATTCATTTGAAATTTGGTACACGTATGTATTATAACGACGTCTGAAACTAGATCATAATTTGAGATGATGCCGTTGAAGGGTTGGGGGTTAAATAGGGGCAAATAGGGGAAAATAAGTAAAGCAAGCTGGTAAGACTACAGAAATTTGGGATTCGTGTATATACTAGAAACCAAGGCCTCAGATTTCCTTCTAATATTTTTCAAACTCTACCACCTCCGCTTCATTATTAATGGGATTGATAACATCAAATTGAGATATTCACTTGAAAGTTAGTACACGTATGTATTGTAGTGACATCTGATTGAGATGGCTCCATTGAGGTGGTAGGTTGTAAATAGTGGAAAATAAGTACGGTAAACTAGAAACTTCATTGTTAACGTATATGGTAGAAACCAACTCCTCAAACTTTTCTATGACATCTACCCCAAATATTATTAAAATTCTATGACCAATAATTTCCACATACTAGAGTGCAAATATAGTCAAGATGTTTCCTTTAAAGTGACTTGGACGAATAATCTGAATGTGGAAGTAGTGATTCCTTAGGCAGCGGTTTTTTATTGGTAATCATTGTGACATGTTTAGTCTTTCTTTAAATAATTACTCCAAGACCATAAAAGTCTGTGATCGGAATAGATCGTAACCTACATTTAAGTACATAATCGTAATATTAAGCTATTCTAAACAAAACAATTACTTTATTTTTTTATATTTTATACTTTCTAAATTTTATACTTTAAATCGTATACCTACTTTGCGTGTATGTAATTTATTTCTATTTTGTAAAATTGTTCTGTAACTGGACGATTCTGTTGGGTAATAAATTCTTTATTATTATTATTATCATCGCAGGACCATATTTTATTACTTTTATGTGGCAATATTTTTAACTTATCATTTTTGTAGGCATAATATAAGCGGATACTACATTACGCTCTGCATAAGAGAATGTAGTCTATAAATAAACCGAGAAGTTATACTAATACAAAACCTGAATATAGTGATGGATTGGGCAAGTAGGCGAGGGATTTAGGAAAAGCTCAACAGGATCCTCCACTCGACCAGCTGATTATCCTGCCATCTCCTCTTTGTCCTCGAGATGATATTTACAATGTAAGCTGATATACATCAACGCAAGTTACTACACCGTCTACATTGCTGTTGCTTTGCGAGGATATAAATATTTATAGGCCATATTCGAGTCAACCTGTTAATTCGTTCTGATATCGAATACGTTAAACGTAAATAAATCTGTTTAGTAAAGTGAAAATAAATTTAAAAATGGATTTAATTGTGAAATTTAATTTATTTTAAAATATTAAATATTAAAAATACTTGCACATTTTCCAAGGCATGAAACTTATGAAAGTATAAATGAATTAGCTAATCGAATTACTATTCTCCTTTCGAGTATTTTACAGTTAGTGTAGGTATACCGTGAAATAAAAAAAAAGAAGGGAAAGAGCAGAGCTTAAAGTATCAGCTTGGACTTTCAAGTCTTACTAATAATGGAGCAGAGCTGCTCCAAATACCCAATAATATTATTTCAAATATCAAATACCAAATACCATCTAAATTATTTGCAATTTCAATTACCAAATACTCTGGTTTACAGACATGATTTGAAATACCAAATACTCAAGTACTTTGAAATTTCCAGCAAATACAGTATTTATTTCAAATATTCTCTAATAGTTGAAATACCTCAAGTTGTATTTGTAATATTTGAAATATATCAAGTTGTATTTCAAATACCCTGCTGATTTAGGTTTTTCCAGGGAGTGGAATATTTATTTATACATTTTATATATTTCGTTCGTACGCTACGGCTTTTTTGAATAATATTTTTCACATCAGTTGTAACTATTAAGTTTAAAGTTTGACTGGTACAACGGACATGTATTGGTAAATTAGGACGACAGAACTTGTCTCGTGGGCAATCGTCAACATCCATTATCGAAATATTTTCTTCCTCTGAATACTAGTCTGCGTCATAGGAAGTGTTTCCATTACTGATATTATTGTCTAAACTAAATCGCCCTAAGGTCCATTATCTGTAATAGTGGCATCCAGAGTGAATATCTTCCAATATCTCTGCTATTTCATCGTAACTATGAGTTCCTCAGAATCTTCTACAAGAAAGGGCTGCAGAATGTCTGATATAAGTGATGTCAATCCAATTTACTGATATGCCAAAAAAAAAATGTGTAAATTAGTAATTCTAGTGCTTTAAGCAGTATTTGAAATAACGTCTAGTACTTCGAATACGGGGACAGTACTTGAAACACCGGAGAGTATTTGAAATACCAAGCAAAGTAATTTAAATACCAGTATTTCTGAAAACCAACTGAAAGTATTTGAAATATTTTTTCCACTGCTTTTATTTGAAATACTTCAGTTCTGTTATGGAGTAATATGAACCAAAAGTATTTTTAGCAACTTTTAAGCAAAAATGAGTTTCTCCGAGGTGTAATTTCTTTAAATGCATGTAGAGAGTGGGTAACTAGGAATGAAGGCCGGCCATATCTCGGAAGCGAATCATCGCACAAGTTTGGGGAAAAAATTACCTTAAGTAAAGTGACCTGAAATATCGCTGAAAAATATTTTCGGGTTTCTAAAATGGCCGCTAGGGAGCATAACAGCCATGACCGAATAGAAAATTAGGTTTTTATCTGTATTTTGGCGTTAAAAATATATGCATCGTAATCCAAAAACAATTTCAAATCTTTTTAGTTTTTAATTTTTTTGGTAACGTCAAGAATAGAATGGTGGGGAGATGCCAAAAAAAAATTTTTTTACATGTCGATTACTCCGATGAGCCTTAAAGGAATTTAACTTGGTCTCATTACAAAGTGCTTCTCTCAGTCTGATTATTACCATCGCCACTAGAGGGCGTTATTTGATGTCAGCAAATATCTCACATTTTAAAAAAAATTTAAATGGTAAAACAGAATATTAAAAGCTTCAGATGTCAGTAAAAACCGCAACTCGAGAACTTTTCTCTAACAGTAGGTATTAGCAAGTTGACATTATGAATTTTTGTATGATATTGCCGACGAAATAAGCAAAAGTAGCTGTTGAAAACAAGTAAGAGCAGAAAATGACACAATGGAGAAACAACATATACTAAACATATTCAGTAGAATATATATTACATAATATAAAAATCGGTAAAGTTATTTACACAGAACTTCCCTTTTTATGAATACAGGGCGGTCACTCTAATAATTTATTAATTACGAAACCACATATGAGAATAGTAATCAGAGGGTATTATTACAAAGAAAACCTGATAATTTTTTGTCTAAAAAATATACAGAGTGGTCATCCGATAGCAAAAATTCAATATTAAAGAAAAGGTGTCAAATATTGAAGGTTTGCGTAAATACCTTTACAAAGAATGAGCGCAAAGAAGGCCTAAAATTCGCCTTTTTGCATAGTAGATAGTGGGCCAAGGAAAAGAGCAAAATAAATCCTATAGGGCTCAAATTAAACTTTGAGGAATTTTTAAAAGATAAAACAACTCTGTTATTACTCAGATGTTATATTGTATGAATTTTTTATGGTTTATATATTATTCTGTAGCGTCTTTGGAGGAATTTAGGAAATTGTCCTACAACCTTCCAACACCTTGTAATAATTAAAATACCAACACCAGGAAACGAAAAAATTCATAGGTGCTACCCACATGTTAAAATCGTCATCGGATTTTCACTAAAAAACAACTCATTTAATGAAATAAGTTTAGAATGTCATGAAACGTGGAAATTTTAAATTTGAGCAAAAAAAGGTTTCCATCATCTATTAGTAAAAATAAATTTTAAAATATTTAAAAAATTTTCTTTGACAAAATTTTCAATTTTTTTAAGAAATAAACTTAGAATGTCATGAAACGTGTCCACACTTTATTTAAGATAATGTTACTCGTTAATTTTTAGGTTCATTTTCTGACGGATACGTGACACTTTCTATGAAGTTGAGTCTTTCAAGTTTATAACTTATAACCACACAAAAGTAAATTCGTTAAGTTACAGCGTACTTGCATTTCATTTTACATGAAAACTATTGATCCTACGAGAAAGAAATGAATGAATTTTTTTCTAAATATCTACCCCTTTAAAGAAGAATTTAACTTTCATTTTGCCCAACGAATGTTTCACGAGATATTTAAAAAAAATGGAATTTTCAAAATTCAAATTCAGTTGTTTGAATGAAGCGCCTCCTATACCGATGTAGACATTTTTATTTTTCAAAAAGCAGTTCATTGGATATTGTCTACCATTGTTTATTTGTGGCATATTCAGATTTTCTTATATTGAAAAATGTTTAAAAATTTTAGTGAAAATACCTCTGCATCAAATGGATCAGATGTTGGTTCTTGAATACTTGGCTGTTACAAAATATCTCACATCTAAAAATATGTAAACTAGAACAATGTTATACACAAAATGAAAACTAATTTGGAAGATTTTCTAATTTCTTTCACAAAACGGCCAAAAAAGTTACCCAATAGTAAGACCAACAGCTCAGCAATCATTTTAATCTGTTTATAATATCTGCACAAATATGCATATATACAAATGTAAAATTATCACAGGCCCACAAAAGAAAAGTCCTGATACAGAAAGGTGAAGTACCTTCTGGTACGTTTTTCGGTGTGCTAAAAACGAATCTCAGGTCAGAACTGACCCATTACCCTTAGATTTCACCCCAGCACACCCTAGCACCCCCCCAAATGGTAAAATTTTCACATCATACAAAAATTCAAAATAAGTATCTCATTCTACCTTTCTCGGAAGAACGAATCTTAGGTCGTAATTTACCCATCACCCTTAGATTTTGCCCCAGCACCCCCCCAGAACCCCTCCAAAGGGTGAAAATGTTAGTTTATATAAAAATTGAAAATAAATGTCTCATTCTACGTTTTTCGGTGTGCTAAGAACGAATCTGGGGTCATGATTTACCCATGACCCTTAGATTTTGCCCCAGCACCCCCAGAACCTCCCCAAAGGGTGAAAATGTTAATTTATATAAAAATTGAAAATAAATATCTCATTCTAAGTTTTTTGGTGAGCTAAGAACGAATCTGGGGTTATGGTTTACCCATGACCCTTAGATTTCGCCCCAGCACCACTAGCACCCTCCCAAATGGTCAAATTTTTACATCATATAAAAATTCAAAATAAGTATTTCATTCTACGTTTTTCAATGTAATTTATTAGTTTTGATTTTGCTATATCTCCCCCCCCCCTTCACTATATGGTTATATTTTGATACTTGTAACGTTGTACCAGTATTAGGATGTGACAATTTTTCATTTCCATGGGATGAAATCAGGCAGCAGAATCATTCCTAGAAAAAAAAATGCTTCCATATTAAAACACATAAATAAATTTAAAATAGTTAGAAGATATATTGTATTATCGGTGTCAATATGTGACCGTAGGTAATCGTGTTTTAATATAGAAGCATTTTTTTTCTAGGAATGATTCTGTTGCCTGATTTCATCGCATGGACATGAAAAATTGTCATATCCTAATACTGGTACAACGTTACAAGGGTCAAAATATAACCATATGGTGAAGGGGGGATGGGGAGATATAGCAAAATCAAAACTATTAAATTTCATTGAAAAACGTACAATGAGATACTTATTTTGAATTTTTATATGATGATGTAAAAATTTGACCATTTGGGAGGGTGCTAGGGGGTGCTGGGGCGAAATCTAAGGGTCATGGATGAATCTTGGCCCCAGATTCGTTCTTAGCACACCGAAAAACGTAGAATGAGATATTTATTTTCAATTTTTATATAATCTAACATTTTCACCTTTTGGGGGTGCTAGGGTGTGTTGGGGTGGAATTTAAGAGTGATGGGTCAGTTCTGACCTGAGATTCGTTTTATATATATATATAAAAATACTAATATTTTTATATATAGTTTTTCCCTTTAGTTCTCATAGATAGCTTTTCTTTCCACTGTTTTCAAAATCCTATACAGAATATGTTTCATTACTATAAGCAAACAAATAATAAATAATTCATTTTTAAACATGCATAGAGTATATAGGCTCCAATGCTAGTTAGCTAATAGATAGGTGAAGATCTGTTGTTTTTTATCAATCAATGTCAATTATAATTATTTTATTCATGGATATTGTCTTAGTTTTGCATGGAACATCGTTATGAGTGGCTTTAGGCTTTTCTGATGAGTCCACAATAAGGACGAAAAACGTTTCAAAGGCTAAGCATTTCCAAGAAACTGAATGAGATTTTATGAAAATGCAATTCATTAGAATGAAAAAAAAATTTTAAAGACAAGGTACGTAAATAAATTAATTTCAGGCCTTTGTTCTCATTTTTAACTATTTACATAGCGTAGGGGATCATGTAGATACTAGTTTAGCCTGCTTAGCCGTAGGGGACTAGGTTGGATGCTAGTGTTAAAATGAGAATAGCAAGTAAGAATTTTTACTTGTTAGCATAACCAGAAGTAAGGTTATCGAAAGAATGCAAAGATTTCATTAATATTTTTATATATAGTTTTTCCCTTTAGTTCTCATAGATAGCTTTTCTTTCCACTGTTTGCAAAATCCTATAAAGAATATGTTTCGTTACTATAAGCAAACAAGTAATAAATAATTCATTTTTAAACATGGGTGTTTTATATTTTATAGTTGCCTATGTGTTAGTATTCCTTATTGTTATTAATAACAAAATAAATTTGTAGGCATTTATCAAACCTCACAGTTCCTAAATCATATTTCACAAATCCTCGCAACTTTTTGCAGAGAGTCGCTTCCTTGAAACAAAGACAAAGTTGAAAGCACATAATAAAAGTTCATTTAGATCATTCGTTTTGTCCCCGAGAAATAAAACATCAACATCTATTCAGGAATGTGAATTGATTTATCCCCGAAAATACTTTCACAGCATAGAAATAAATCATAATTATCTGTTCGATGCAAGCAGGGATTTTGTATAAGAGAAGTCCCGATCTGTTTATCCTCGTTGAAGATTTGAGACAGACGGCACTTCCGGGACGCACTAACGACCGCTTCATCTAAATGTGGATTATTTATTCCTTTTTGTGCATTAACTCTAATCATTTTGAATGATAAGGTTTTATCTAGAGTGGATATAAACATTATTTTTGATTTCACATTTCGTTATAAAATTCAGGCTTCAATTTAATTTTATTCTACCGGTTGAGGAAAGCCTTGGAACGTATTTTTGCATTTTTATACGTTTATGCATCATACGTTCAACATATATTATACAGTGAGCACGTAAGGGTTGGAACAAATTCATTAAAATAGTTACAAAACAAGTGACAAAAATTCGCTCAGACCCGTCGATTTTTAAATACATTTCTCAATTTGTTTATTTAAAAAAAAGTGCTGCAAATGTTTTCTTAAAAGTTATGACGCCATCGCCATTTTCTTTAAATTGCAACCCCCATTTTTAAAAAACGTCATTTGAAACAGCACATTTTTCTGCATACAGTACGTTAAATTCTAAGGAGTATTGCATAACGAAATTATCGAGAAAAAAACATTTAATATTAGTAGAACACAGTCATTACTTATCGTCGAACCTTTTTACAACTTACGCTTTTTTGTGTTTACGCTTTTTTTCATTTAGCAACGCGGACCTGGCTCTAACACATTAGTTGGTTACGCGCCTTGTAGTATTATACATAGAAAAATATACGTTTTAAATTCTTTATGGTAATACTAAGAATTTATTTTTTAGCTAGTTTTTTTAACGCCGTGTGGGTCGAGCGCGACCCGCATAGAAACAGTAGTATGATAGTAAGTAAGACAATAGTCACTTACGCCGCAGAACGCTGTAGTTATTTATCAGTGATAAGAATTATAATTGTTTTTTCTTAAATTAATTTAATAATTGTTACGTTAATTGTGTATTGTCTAAATGTTATTTGTGGCATTATCTTAATTTTTTTTCCTTCTTCAATTCTTTGGGACTTCCTGCCACATGTATGTTTTCTTTCTAAGCGGTGCTAGGGGAATCTACAAAATATATCACAATTAACCAGTATGTTACTGGTAAAAAACCTCTACGCCTGTGACGTTTACGTCAAAGGATCAGTTAAAGGTTGGTTTTTATAAATAAACAACACAAATAAGTATAAAAACTTGAAATTAAATATTTCGCCGACGTTTCGGAAATCTAATCTGTTTCCTTTTTCAAGGCTTTTTTTGAAAAATCTTTTTTGCTGTGTATGACAAATACACAGCTCTAAGAATGTTTGTTATATTCAATATCCATAGATACTTACTATTTACATAGAACTGTTGATATAGTTAACAGTTTTTTAGTTTCTATACAATGTTGAGTTTGTGAAGTTCTTCTTTTAACATTGGTAGCCAAGTTGTATAGACATCTACGGAACAATTCGACACGCAATTATCCTCATTCAATAATATTATCGCGGACTCTTTAATTTTTCTTTTTTTGCTATCTGCCTCTTTTGTTAAAATTTTTGCCGAGTCCCAGTTTATTCTATGTCCATTCTCCCACGCGTGTTCGCAGATCTTGGACCTCTGAATTTCATTTTTTCTGATATAATTTTGATGTTCGCCCAATCTTGCACTAAAAGGTCTGGATGACTCACCCACGTATTGTTTGTTGCACTCACACGGAATACTATAAATGCAGTTTTTTGAATTTTGCTCGTGGTTTGTTGGTTTCGTCTTTGTCAGAATAGATCTTAAAGTGTTGCTTGTTTGAAATAGCGTCCTCATATCAAATCTATCACCGATGCGGCGCAACTTTTCGGATAATCCGCATACATACGGAATTAACGCTGTGTAACGTTTTTCAGGTTTTTGTCGTATCTGATTATTTTCAATATTTTCATTGTCACCGATTTTAAGCAATATATTTATGGAGGATTTTGAGACTAGGCATGTTCAAAATTGTGCATACAAACCGGTTATCTGGTGGAGATACCTAGATGATATCTTTGCAATCTGGCCTCATGGTATTGAGTTACTAGATAGTTTTTTGGATCATTTAAATAATAAAGAACCTTCCATTAAATTCACTTTAGAAAAGGAAACTAGAAATGAATTACCATTTTTAGATGTTTTAATTAAAAGAGTAAATGGTACAATTGAAACAAGTGTTTATAGAAAACCAACACATACCAACAGATATTTAAATTTCAACTCAAATCAGTCGATGCACGTTAAGAGGGGTGTTGTAAAATGTTTGTATGATAGGGCCAAAATCATTTCTTCTAATGATGAAATACTAAACAATGAGAAGCGGTTTATAAAGGAAGTTCTTATTAATAACCAATACCCTGGGGGTTTTGTCGATAAAACCTTCATAAATATTGAAAATAATCAGATACGACAAAAACCTGAAAAACGTTACACAGCGTTAATTCCGTATGTATGCGGATTATCCGAAAAGTTGCGCCGCATCGGTGATAGATTTGATATGAGGACGCTATTTCAAACAAGCAACACTTTAAGATCTATTCTGACAAAGACGAAACCAACAAACCACGAGCAAAATTCAAAAAACTGCATTTATAGTATTCCGTGTGAGTGCAACAAACAATACGTGGGTGAGTCATCCAGACCTTTTAGTGCAAGATTGGGCGAACATCAAAATTATATCAGAAAAAATGAAATTCAGAGGTCCAAGATCTGCGAACACGCGTGGGAGAATGGACATAGAATAAACTGGGACTCGGCAAAAATTTTAACAAAAGAGGCAGATAGCAAAAAAAGAAAAATTAAAGAGTCCGCGATAATATTATTGAATGAGGATAATTGCGTGTCGAATTGTTCCGTAGATGTCTATACAACTTGGCTACCAATGTTAAAAGAAGAACTTCACAAACTCAACATTGTATAGAAACTAAAAAACTGTTAACTATATCAACAGTTCTATGTAAATAGTAAGTATCTATGGATATTGAATATAACAAACATTCTTAGAGCTGTGTATTTGTCATACACAGCAAAAAAGATTTTTCAAAAAAAGCCTTGAAAAAGGAAACAGATTAGATTTCCGAAACGTCGGCGAAATATTTAATTTCAAGTTTTTATACTTATTTGTGTTGTTTATTTATAAAAACCAACCTTTAACTGATCTTTTGACGTAAACGTCACAGGCGTAGAGGTTTTTTACCAGTAACATACTGGTTAATTGTGATATATTTTGTAGATTCCCCTAGCACCGCTTAGAAAGAAAACATACATGTGGCAGGAAGTCCCAAAGAATTGAAGAAGGAAAAAAAGTTAATTGTGTGTGTCGGAGATTTGTTCCTTCTTCTTTTGGCCCCCCTTTGTCCTTCCTATTGCCTGGGCCGACATCGACGACGGAGAATCCATCAAACCTACTGTGTAAGTTTCCGACACATTTTTTTTTATTATACCTAAATACAGTTCACTAAATTATATTAGCCTCACCACGCTGAAAGTGGTAGGCCCATTCATTAGTATTTACTTGTGATATCGTATTGAAAGTGCTGATAATGCAAGGTTTAAGTGAGACAGAACGAATTGAAATTTTGATAATGATTGGCCATGGAGACAAGTCCCGAACACAAACTACGGTTTGTGAATTATTTAATGGTAAATACCCTAATCGACCTATTACACTATCAATTGTTAGCAAAATAGAAGTTCTGAGATTGTGGTCATGTAATATATAATTTCACGAAAGGTCGTCCTACAATTTCAGAAAATAAACAGTTAGATATTTTACTGATAATGGAGGAGAATCCTCACAAACCAAGTCGTGAAGTCGCAGCAGAACAGTCAATTAGTCAGTCGACTGTTTTAAAATATTTGAAGAAGAATAACTGCCACCCATGTAAAGTGAATTTAGTGCAAGAGCGTAACAAAGATGATTTCGACCGCAGAGTAGATTTTTGTGAAAGAATGATGGAACGATGTAATATCAATCCACATATTTTAAGTCAAGTACTTTTCTCTGACGAGGCCACCTTCTGTTTACATGGCACTGTGAATAGGCAAACTTGTCGATATTGGTCACGTGAAAATCCGCACTGGATGGTGGAGGCCCATACTCAGTTTCCACAGAAAGTTAACGTGTGGGCTGGAATTGCTGGGACTACAATATTGGGTCCATTCTTTATTCAAGGTTCATTATATGGCGAAATATATTTGGAGCTGCTCCAACAAAACATAATTCCAGAACTTGTCGCACTGTATCCAAATGGTGAAAACCCCTAATGTACAGGAAAACTCCATATGGTTTCAACAGGATGGGGCACCGCCACATTACTCGGTAATAGTGCGTAATTATTTAAACGAAATTTTCCCATGCAGATGGATTGGTAGGCGCGGATCAATAGAATGGCCAGCTGATCTCCGGACCTAACCCCATTGGATTATTTTATATGGGGTTGCCTTAAATCCAAAGTTTATTTTAATAAACCGAACAATACTGAGGACTTAAAAGACAGAATTACTTACGAAATTGGAAGAATTGGTCCCGAAACAATTATTAAGGTTTTGCGAGAATTTCAGTTTCGACTTGGACATTGTCGAGAAGCAAATGGTGCGCAATTTGAACATTTAATCTAATTATTTTTTGCTGTATTCTTAAATTCTTGTATTTTTGTTTTATTACATCGTTATAAGTAGTTAAGATTTTTTTCTCGATAATTTCGTCATGCAATACGCCCTAGAATTTAACGTACTGTATGCATAAAAATGTGCTCTTTCAAATGACATTTAAAAAAAATGGGAGTTGCCATTTAAAAAAACTGGCGATGGCGTCATAACTTTTAAAAAAATATTTGCAGCATTTATTTTTAAATAAACAGATTTAGAAATGTACATAAAAATCGACTGGTCTGAGAAAATTTTTGTCACTTGTTTTGTAACTATTTTAATGAATTTATTCCAACCTTTACGTGCTCACTATATATAGGCTATGTGTTGTTTGCGAAAGCGTATAAAGGACATGGTATCAAATATTTTAACGATTGTGAGTACAATTATTATACATAATTATAAGTTTAACGCACATAGCGCCACATGCCCGCCGGTTATAATTTTCTTTTCACACCAGAATCAACATTGCTACCGGTGACCACTTATATTTTGACCTCTGCCACAGTGGCTCAGAAAAAAGTTTTTTCGGTCCAAATTTTCTAGAGCTCTTATTTTGCAACCGATTGGGATATTTTTTGTCAAATATTCGTGATTTAATCACGAAAAAAACTGTCATGGCCGATTTCTGAAGTATGAAAAGCTGAAGACGGTTAACGTGTCTAAATGGCAATTTTTTATAAAAATCGTAAAATATTTTTTTTTATAACCAATTTACATAAATCTTGCTAAAATTATCGTGAACCAACCTGCAAGATGGTGGAATCAATATGGCGTCTATAAAATGCTAAGAAATGATTAAAACAATATTTTCGTTAAAGTTAATACTGATAAATTTCAAATTTTACCGATTACTATTTTAAATTCAAATTGTCTCACTGACCAAAAATGGCCATTTAGACACATTAGTCGTCTTCAGGTTGTCATATTTAAAAAATCGGCCATGACAGACTCTTTCCTAACTAAATCACAAATATTTAAAAAAAATCCTAATCGGTGAACAATAAAACTTTTTTCTACGCTACAGCGTTTTGAAAAGTGCATAAGGTGTGAATGGATTTATACTGAAAGCACAAAAATGTACAATACTTCGGTAGACTTGTATTTATTCCATGCGTTTATTAACCGGCTTCCAATTTTCTCCAATCAGTTGTTATTTATTAATTTTTAATGCAGTGTTGAATGTTATTGTAATTATTTGATGTTCATGTTATTAAAAACACTACTTTTCATCTTTTGTTTCATTAGTTCACAACAAACTTTTATACAGGTCCAGTTGAAAAATGAAACATTTTGAAAACTAGCTATTGAGTAACAAACACCCTATATAAGTATAGGGCAGAGAGAACTTCGAATCGATTACGCTATCCATTTTTAAGCATCAAATCTTAGATTTTCAGAGAAATGCAAAATATAAATTCCAAAGTCCTTTACTCTTAAAGACAAATTTTTGTATAGGTCACAGTTTTAAACTTGCCGTTAAAACAAAAACAAACAAAGAGAGATGTACAAAAACATAAATAAATAATATATCTATGCACATTTATATGTCATAGAAACTAAATTAAAAGAAGTAAGTGGAGTATGCAACCACAACTTCTCAGCGGGGTGCCGAAGAAGCTATGAAAGCGTAGCAACCGGTTAACTCAGAGATGGTCGAGGGTCACTCTTTGGCGAGAAGAGTTATTTATGTATCTATTTTTTTTCCAATAAATAATTTGAGTGTTATTAAACAAACTAAACAAAGAAAAAGGGCGCCAGCGTATTCTTGCAACTGATATTCCTGCAACGTTTTAAGGATGAAAAAATCAAAAGCAAAATTTAAACAAAATAACATATTAACAAGAAATAAAATTTAAAATTTACAAAGACTTTACAATTGTATTAATGAAGAAATTTTTAGAAAATTTACTACAATAAAAATATACAAAGTTAAAATGATTGAGAGTAAATACAGAAAAAAATGATTTATTTGAATATTTAAAGTACTCAAAAAAAACTCGCAAAATAATTAAATTGAAAAAAACAACTGGTTTAACAATCACAATAGTTATCTTCTGACCAAAAAAAAAAGAAAAAGAGAAGAGACACGGTGAATGTGGCTTACGTAACTTTGGCGGTGGGAGTGGAGTTCAACGAGGTCGAACCCTGGAGATGGCCACAGGTACCTGGGAGAGAGGACTTATTGATCGTGTCCTGTTCAACGATGATGTTCCAGGGAGACGCTGCGTTGAGAAGATGTTCAGCCAGTTACAATTTTCATCCAGCCAATAGCAAATCCACCGTGTACTTGATCCAAGGTTGGTCGATCCAGTTATTACATGAAAACAGTGGTAAATCAGGAACCAGTTGATACAAATTTAGTTAAATTACACAAAGAAAAAACTAACGATTTAAATTTAAAATGACTCTAAATAAATTATTAATTACCTACTTTAAAATTTATTGCAAAGAATGATCTAGCAGAATAAAATATTGAATACCATTGGTTAAGCCAAAGTCACAAATTTTATAGAAAATACAAAAAATAGGTATTAGAATTTGTAAAATTTAAGCAATGAATCGAAAAAAAAAACAAAAAAATTAAACACCAATAAAAAAACTCTACTACTAGATTATCACAAAATTTTGGCCCTGAGACTGTGAATCAACAAAATTATTCTAAATTATGATGAAATGTTTAAAGCTGCATAAAAGAAATCGATATTAAGATATGCAATCTGGAAAAATTATATAAGAACATTTAAAATTTTGGAGATGATCTCCGTACTATTACAAAAATTAATATAAAGAAATCGACTTTACGTCTCGTATTTTAAGAAATTCAGTAATTAGTATATTAGTCGTGAAATGAGATTATCTAATTAAAAGTTTTAGAGCGACCCTAAATACCAAAAAAAATATATGTATATATGTAAGTATATAATATAAACTACTGGCAAAATAAAATATTGATATAATACATAAACATCAAATATCCAGCAGGAACTGTCTCAAAATGACAAATAAATAAACTACTGCTGGGGCAATCCACTAACAAGTGGTTTCTTATTAACCACAAGGTTAACCTCAAATATATTAATAATTTAACTAAATGCCAGCTTAAAATTTAATATTAATTCAAAATAACTAGGTTATTATTTAATGAATTATAATTAAAAAGTAAAAATTTCAACAAAGAATTGTAGGATGGCTCTAATAACTCTAAATCTTCTAAGAAAAAAAATTAGAATAGTCTCACCTCAGCGACGTCAAAACGGAAAGTGCCGGTTTTCAATTCCTGTTAGTTCCATCTCTCAATGATATTCCGCTCGCGCATGCTCAATGGTGACTTTGTATTGTGGTTTTTATCGCGGGAGATTCAAATTTTATGTAGTACGGGTGCTGAATGGAAAATATTTGGCCACTAATTAAATAATTGACAAGTTACAGAAAAAAACTTGTTACAGGTAATACATAATAATAATTCAATGTACAGCCCTAGAAACTTAAAGTTATTTTCGTTAGCTTGAATGCAAAATATGCTTCTGTTATTAATAGATAAATTGATGTTAGATGCCTTGTTTTGGTATGAATGAAATCTGCTCAGTTGCGTTTTGTCCTTATTAAAATATGAGGAAATACCGTTGAATCAGTTTATTAAGTGTTCAAGAGTGTCCTTGGATTTTTTCTTTAAGGTAATGTTGCATTTGTCTGATACGATGATAGAGGTATCGTCTGTGTACAAAGTAAAGCATACATCATTTGACAGTGCAGTAATATCATTGATATATAAAATAAAGAGAATAGGACCTATAAAATATGATACCAATTTAGCCTACAGAAATTTCGTGCAGAACTCTGAAGACAATATAAAAAATGATCCCAATAAATTTTGGGCTTTCATCAAAAGTAGAAAAGGTTCGGCCAGTGTATCTGAAGAGATGTTCTTTGAGGGATCTTCGCTAAACAATCCCTCTGATATACTAAATGCATTTGCCAATTATTTCGGTCAATCTTATAATGAGTCCTCATTAGATATCGAAGAACATCACATTGAGACCGATATACCTAACAATAACCCTATTGTTAGCATAAACTCTTTCAGTGAAGATGAGGTTATTCGGGCTCTAAAACGAATTAAACCCAAAATGACGACCGGTCCTGATTCCATTCCAGCTTATTTATTAAAGGATTGCGCTATCATCTTTGCATATCCTCCAACTCTAATTTTTAACCTAATCTTAAAAAACTGCCTATTTCCTGACCTATGGAAATATTCCAAAGTATGTCCCATCTTCAAAAAGGGAAACAAACTAGATATTGAGAACTTTAGACCAATCTCTGTAATTTGTAACTTCTGTAAAGTCTTAGAAATATTACTTCATGATAGAATATATCATTCAATTAACACCAAAATCTCTATTAATCAACATGGATTTATGAAAGGGCGTTCAACAACAACAAATTTATTCTGTGTAACTCAATATATTTCTGAATCCTTAGATGAACGCGGGCAGGTAGATGTCATATATACCGATTTCTCCAAAGCGTTTGATAGACTTGATCACCAGTTGTTACTTAAAAAATTAGAAAAAATCGGCTTCTCATATTCTTTGCTCCTTTTGTTTAAATCTTATTTAATGAATAGGAGTCAGTAGGTTGCATATTCGATCGAATTTGCTGCCACATCTGGAGATCCCCAGGGATCTATTCTGGGGCCCTTGTTTTTTAACATATTTATTAACGACATAGTGAACGAAATTAATTTGCCTCGCCTTTTATATGCCGACGATCTAAACATTTTCACAGTAATTGATGAAATCGATGACTGTTTTCAACTTCAAACTTCCCTTGAGAAAATAAACACCTGGTGTATAGTAAATAAATTATTCATGAATCCCAGTAAATGTAACGTAATGTCCTTTTCTTTAAAAACATCACCTATTATTTTTGATTACAGGTTAGATAATGTCATACTTCAAAGACCTATAACATTTCGCGACCTCGGCGTAACTTTTGATAGTAAATTATCCTTCACTGATCATATCGATACCATTGTGTCTGAAGCCTCCAAAGCCCTTGGATTTATCGTTCGTACTAGTCGAGACTTCACTAATACTGATACTCTGAAAATTCTTTATCAATCCTTCGTCAGATCGAAACTTGAGTACGCATCGCTAATTTGGAGTTCCAGTTATCATGTTCACAAGAATAACTTGGAGGCAGTTCAACGTAGATTTCTTAAATTACTGTGGTTCAAATCCGACGGTACCTATCCCGTGATTGGTTTTCCGCAAAGTAACTTGCTTGAAAGATATTCTATGAGTACTCTTGAGGATAGGCGTACGTACTTTTCTCAAGTATTTTTGTTTAAATTACTACACAATGATTTTGACGCACCCGAAATAATTAGCAAGCTTAATTTTCACGTTCCCAGATTAACTTCTCGTAATCGTAAGTTTTCTATTTACCTACGCCGCGTACCAACGTACTAAATAATTCACCTTTATATACTATTTGCAGTACTTCTAACAAATTATGTAGCGACTTCGATATTTTTAATTGCAGCCTTAGTGACATAAAACAAATTGTTCTAAATTAAATAACCAGTGAGTGTCTTTGTTTTTTTTTAATTTGCTTTGAATCATATATGTGTATATATGTATATATAGTTTTTATATGTAAACATTTCCCATGTCATTTTTTTCTCTTTCTTCGTATCATTAGTTATTCATAGTTCGTACATTTAAGTAAATTTTTTCTTAATTTTACTTTCTTTCTATGTTGTATATTATGTAATTAATGCTTTGTATGCCTTTATTCCTGTTCTGTAATTGGGTATCTTACCTATTGAACAGTGTATGCAATAAATAAATAAATAAATAAATAAATAAATAAATAAATAACGAACCTTTGGACTACGCCCATGTTTGTTTTAAATCTGAGGTATAATTACTATTTCATGTAGATTCAGCTTTATTTCCTGTAGATTTTAAGTTCTATTGCATAAATAGGCTTTTAGTTCTCATCTTTAACTCAATCATCTTAGCCTATGGGGCTATGTAGATGTTAGTTTACTCTTCATAGTCGTAAGGGACCATGTGGATACTAGTGTTACAATGAGAATTGTCAAATAAAAAATAGACAAATTCTTTTAAGAGTTTTACTTCCCTCGCATACCGAAGGGAAGTATTGTATTCGAGAAAAAATCACCCTCCGAGATTTTTACGGATTCTGACGTTTCAGATCACGGAGATTACAGTCTGTCTGTCTGTCTGTCTGTCTGTCTGTCTGTCTGTTGGTGCATTTACTAAAAAACTACTTGACGGAGAGCAGTCAAATTTGGTAGATAGTTGACGCTACTGTCAGTGCAGAAATGGTAGAAATTTCACTGGAAAATATACAGGGTGGACCGTCTAAACGGAATAAATAGTGAAAAATATTTTTTTTCGCTCAAATTTAAAATTTCCTCGTTTCATGACACGCTAAACCTATTTCTAAAAAAAAAAAACGGTAAAATTATTTACACAGAACTTCCCTCGTTATTTGCACATGAGGTTGCTCTAAAATTTTTTTAATTACGAAATGACATTGGGAATAATAATCGGAATATAGTTATTGCTATTGTTACATAGAAAACCTGATAACTTTTGGTCAAGGGAATATACAAAGTGCTCATCCAACAGCAAAAGTTCAATACTAAATAGCAGGTGCCACATATGGCAGGCTTGCGCAAATACCTCTACACATGTCCACCATGACTGAATTATTTCTTGGGATGACCACCCTGTACATTTTTCAATAAAAGTATAATAGGTGCATATTCCAGATATTATTGCCATCTGTCACATTTTCAATCCAACATTCACATTATGGAGTGGAAGTTTAGTGTGTGGTTAAGAAATTTCATTTTTTTTAAAATTTTTCAAATGATGGTAAAATAATTTTAAAAATGTTTTCTTCTGAAATAGGTTTAAAATGTCAAACGTAGAAATTTTAAATTTGAGCAAAAAGGAAAGTTTCCTTCTATTCTATAGTAGTGCTAAAAAAAGTTTAAAAATTAAAAATCATATATATTTTAAAATTGGTTTAGAATGCTATGAAACGTGAAAATTTTAAATTTGAGCAAATAAAAAAAAATTCGATCTATTTTGGTGGTAAAAACTATTTGAAAAATGTTGGTGAAAAAAATTTTCAAAAATTTTTTTTCTGAAATACCTAGGTAGAATGTCATTTAAATTTGAGCATTCTAGTGTTAAATTTTTTTCCAAACTGGTAAAATGTTGCAAATTTTATTTTCCGAAATTGGTTTGGAATATCATGAAACGTGGAAATTTTAAATTTGAGCAAAAAATTTTTTTTCGTCTGTTCTATAGTAGTGATACATAAATGGATTTAAAATATTTTCAAATTTTTTACAAAATTCTTCAAAAAACATTTTTAAATTTGTTTGAATAGTTTTAGAATGTCACGGAAACGTGGATAGTTAAAATCTGAACAAAGAAAAGAAAATTGTATCTTAGTGGTAAAATTTTTTTTAAAATAGTAAGAAAAATTTCCAATTTTTCTTTTAAATAGATTTAGAACACTATGAAACGTGTAAATTTGAAATTTGAAGAAATAAAAAAAAATCCATCTATTTTAGTGGTAAACAAATTTTCAAAAATTCAGGCTTAGAATGCCATGAAACGTAGAAATTTTAAATTTGAAGAAAGGAAAAAAATATATTTCATTTTAGTAGTAGTAAAAATTTTCAAATTTTTACTTCCCTCGCATACCGAAGGGAAGTATTGTATTCGAGAAAAAATCACCCTCCGAGATTTTTTCGGATTCTGACGTTTCAGAATACGTAGATTCCGAAAATATAGGTTTTTCAATTCCGTCAGTCTGTCTGTCTGTCTGTCTGTCGGTCTGTCTGTCTGTCTGTCTGTCTGTCTGTCTGTTGGTGCATTTACTAAAAAACTACTTGACGGAGAGCAGTCAAATTTGGTAGGTAGTTAACCCTACTGTCAGCGAAGAACTGGTAGAATTTTCACTGAAAAATATACAGGGTGGACCGTCTAAACGGAATAAATAGTGAAAAAAATTTTTTTTTGCTCAAATTTAAAATTTCCACGTTTCATGACGCGCTAAACGTGTTTCAGGAAAAAAAAAATTTTGAAAATTTTTTTCAAACATTTTTGAAAAAATTTTTACCAAGATGAAAAAAATTTTTTTTTGCTCAAATTTCAAATTTCCACGTTTCATGACGCGCTAAACCTATTTCAGGAAAAAAAATTTTTTGAAAATTTTTTTCAAACATTTTTGAAAAAATTTTTACCAAGATGAAAAATATTTGTTTTTGCTCAAATTTAAAATTTCTACGTTTCATGACACGCTTAACCTATTTCAGGAAAAAAAAATTTGAAAATTTTTTTCACCAATATTTTTGAAAAAATTTTTACTACCAAAATGATTTTTTTTTTCTTTCTTCAAATTTAAAATTTTCACGTTTCATGGCATTCTAAGCCTGATTAAAAAAAAGTTTTTTGAAATTTTATCACTAAGATAGAATTTTTCTTTCTTTGTTCAGATTTTAACTATCCACGTTTCCATGACATTCTAAAACTATTCAAACAAATTTAAAAATGTTTTTGAAGAATTTTTTAAAAAATTTGAAAACATTTTTAATCCATTTATGTATCACTACTATAGAACAGACGAAAAAATTTGTTTTGCTCAAATTTAAAATTTCCACGTTTCATGATATTCCAAACCAATTTCGGAAAAAAAAATTTGCAACATTTTGTTACCAGTTGGAAAAAAATTGAACACCAGAATGCTCAAATTTAAATGACATTCTAAACCTAGGTATTTCAGAAAAAAAATTTTGAAAATTTTTTTCACCAACATTTTTCAAAAAGTTTTTACCACTAAAATAGATCGAATTTTTTTTTATTTGCTCAAATTTAAAATTTTCACGTTTCATAGCATTCTAAACTTATTTTAAAATACATCAATTTTAATTTTTAAACTTTTTTTAGCACTACTATAGAACAGAAGGAAACTTTCCTTTTTGCTCTAATTTAAAATTTCTACCTTTGACATTTTAAACCTATTTCAGAAGAAAAAAATTTGAAAATTATTTTACCATCTTTTGAAAAATTTTTAAAAAATGAAATTTTTTAACCACCACTATACTTCCACTCCATTACATGAATGTTGGATTGAAAATGTGACAGATGGCAATAATATCTGGCATATGCACCTATTATACTTTTATTGAAAAATGTGCAGGGTGGTCATCCCAAGAAATAATTCAGTCATGGTGGACATTTGTAAAGGTATTTGCGCAAGCCTGCCATATGTGGCACCTGCTATTTAGTATTGAACTTTTGCTGTTGGATGAGCAATCTGTATATTTTTTTGACCAAAACTTATCAAGTTTTCTTTGTAATAATAGCAATAACTCTACTCCGATTATTATTCTCAATGTCATTTCGTAATTATTATTTTATTAGAGAGACTGCCATGAACGAGGGAAGTTCTGTGTAAATACCTTTACCGATTTTTTTTTCTGAAATAGGTTTAGCGCGTCATGAAACGTGGAAATTTTAAATTTGAGCAAAAAAAATTTTTTTTCACTATTTATTCCGTATAGATGGTCCACCCTGTATATTTTCCAGTGAAATTTCTACCATGTCTTCGCTGACAGTAGCGTCAACTACCTACCAATTTTGACTGTTCTCCGTCAAGTAGTTTTTTAGTAAATGCACCAACAGACAGACAGACAGACAGACAGACTGACGGAATTGAAAAACCTATATTTTCGTAATCTACGTGTTCTGAAACGTCAGAATCCGAAAAAATCTCGGAGGGTGATTTTTTCTCGAATACAATACTTCCCTTCGGTATGCGAGGGAAGTAAAAATTTTTTCGAAAAAATTTTTACCACTAAAAAAAATTGTTTTCTTTGTTCAAATTTAAAATTTCCACATTTCATGGCATTCTAAACCTATTTAAAAGAAAAAAATGTTTGAAAATTTTTTACCAACATTTTTGAAAAAAATTTTACCACCAAAATAGATGGATTTTTTTTTCTTAAAATTTTAAATTTCCACGTTTCATAGCGCTCTAAATCTATTTAAAAAAAAAATTGAATTTTTTAAAAAATTTCGAAAAAAATTTTACCACTAAAAATAGATGGAATTTTTTTTCTTTGTTCAGATTTAAAATTTCCACGTTTCCATGGCATTCTAAAATTATTCAAACAAATTTAAAAATGTTTTTGAAAATTTTTTAAAAAAATTTGAAAACTTGTTTAGGTAATCTATTTATCACTATTATAGAATAGACGAAATATTTTTTTTTTTAATTTAAAATTTCCACGTTTCATGACATTTAAAACCTATTTCGGAAAAAAAAAATTTTTATATTTTTTAACCACCACTATACTTCCACTCCATTACGTGAATGTGGAATTGAAAATGTGACAGATGGCAATAATATTTGGCATATGCACCTATTATATACTTTTATTGAATAATGGCATCCCAAGAAATAATTCAGTCATGGTGGACACTTGTAAAGATATTTGCGCAAGCCTTCCATATTTGGCACCTGTTATTTAGTATTGAACTTTTGCTGTTGGATGAGCACTCTGTATATTTTTTTGACCAAAAGATATCAGGTTTTTTTTGTAATAATAGCAATAACTATATTCCGATCTGTATTCTCAATGTCATTTCGTAATTAATAATTTTTTAGAGTGACCGACATGCACAAATAACGAGGGAAGTTCTGTGTAAATAACTTTACCGATTTTTTTAATTGCTAACATAGCCAATACGGGTTATCGATAAATTGTGCAAAGATTAGGAGGTAATATTTTTATATAGTTTCTTTTTATTCCACATGCGTAACTTTTTCTACTGTTTGCCAAATTCTATAAAGAATTTAGGTACCTATTCTTAAAAAGATATTAGAAAATAAATCGCGAGAACCTAAACACTGCATGAGAACTTCCAGGTAAAAAACTTCATTAATCTCATATTACAAGAGCCAGTCATACCCAAAAGTTTCTTGCAAAAAAATTGAAAATGCTTCTTTATTGCATGTGTTGAATAAATAGACAGAGTTATCCGATCAAGATGACACCAATTCCAAGTGGTTGGGGTTTGACATAATTTTTAATTTTTTTCTTTCAGTTTTTACATAGAATCACTCTCGCATAGTAAGAAGGCAATTTTACCGAAATTCTTACTTGAAGATATTTCACAAATGCCTATCAGTTGGGGTCTGTATAAAAAGTAGACTTCTAAATAATCCCCACTAGAAGGAACCGCTGATAGGGAACACTTTTTACTTTTCAACAGAGTATCTCGACACCTTTCTAAATCGGCCTATAACAATGACTATCAGTTTACGTGCAAGAAACTTTTGTGTCGCTGGCTCTTGTAATGTCTATTTAATTATTCACAATTTAAAAAATTAAATTGTTTTTAAATCAATTAGTCATTTCATATACTTACTCAAAAATTACTAGTGCTTACACCACAATAAATTTAGACTCACCTATTAATACGATATGTTTACATTAGCTATTTTCACAATGTAAAACATTCTGATATAAATATTTGATTTATATATTTAAAAATGCTTGAAGAAATTATGACGTATCGCGCTCACTGGGGCGATAAATTGTCATCAAGACATGCACATGTTCTATAAACGCATCAGGAAAAATAAAAGGGTTAAGGGTGTGATAAATCACACGTTACAAGTCAAAAGTATAGTAATTAATTGTAATCGTGAAGCTGGTTGCAGTGTAAGGTGTGCATCTGGCATCGTCACGCCTGAATAATTCGCCCCCAACCCCTAACGTGGAACATCTATAAATGCAATGGCGCAACTAGAAAATTTTGTGTCTCCGCTTAAAATTATAATTACGATTTAATTCCCAAAAATAATTATAATACATTTATTTTACTCAGAAGTAGAAATGGTATAAATTGAAGAGGAAATAATAAGGAAATATATATCTAATATTACAAAAAAATGTATTAAGTTGTTTTTTATTTATGAATTTTATACTAATGAATGATATATTTTATAATAACAGCAATAGCAGTACATAGCAATACGAACAGGCACAGGGAACAGAGTGACCTGGCCAAACAAATCAGAAATGCCACAAATGAGTACGATTATAGCTAAAAAAATATGTACGCCCAAAACACGAACATCAAGTTTCCGACCTCTGACAGATTAGGATGTAGTTTTTGACTACATTGACGTATTCTTTGTCTTTATAATGTGTAGGTTCAATTGGAAGTTCATTTCAAAGATGAAACGCGAATGAGGTAAACGATATTTAAAATATCGCAGTTTTATGCTGAGGTACCAAGAAATTTTGAATGTAGGATCTTGTATTATGTAAGTGATTTCGTGAAGTTAATTTGTGCCTTAAGTATTGACGTTTATCATTATAAGCTATTTGCGATATAAGTGTAAGCATGTGCAAGCGTCTACGATTTTCCACATTTAATATACCATGTTCATTTAGATATGGCAATATATGTTATTTATAATAAATATAACACATACATGAATATTGAAATTTTTGAATTTCTTTTTTTGCTGCATCTTACAATGATATCTCATATACAGGGTGTAATTAGTTTCATGTCATTACAAAAAGCTGGTAATAGGGACCGACTAGACAAACAAAAAACCTATACGACTTTTTTCTCTAGGGACACTTTGGAAAAACTGATCTGGGTTTACATTTTTAATGTTAAGATAGGAAACATTTCACAACCACTGTTTTTCATGGTCAATGGATGTTACAGTTCCGAATATTAGAAATAATAAAAAACTGTAATACCCGACTTGTGTTCCAGCCGGTAGAAGTGCGGCACTTTGATGGGATTATTTGTACCGAACTTCATATACCGCTAATTATGAAAATGTAAATAATTCCTTCTCTTTCGGCACAAGGCAAGCTCAATATTGCCTCAGGGGTTTAAATAGGATTTGTTTACATGTGTTTTTTAATTTGGAACAAAGTTATTTTATTGTCGATTATAGGAATTTATTAAATATAAAAGTGGTTTAATAACATTTGTAACATTGTGCTAAAAGCATAAAAAATTTGTAATTATTTTATGAAATTGGAAAACGAACAGTTAGACGTCCGAGATACGATAACAGGAAATAGTTGTGTATTTTAAGTTAGGGAAAAATCTGATTTTTATAACGAATTGAGCGCATAATTTTTCCCAATCAGGTATCGAAAACTAAAATTCGAGTCTTTGGTCTCTATGAAAGTCAATTTAAACAATAATAAACAGATCAAAACAAGACAGCGAATACTAATAATAATAATCATACCTGTAATGTCCAATAGGTAACACCCAATAACTGAACGATTTTTTTGAATTTTTCACAAAAAATGTTCGAAATTACCTCCATCTCCACGTATACACATTTCGGCACATCGAACTAAGGATATACGCACTCCGCTCAACACATTTGGTAAATTAGGATCATTTTTATGGTTTCTATGCATATTAAAATACGTTCTTGCAATTGTTGTAAAGCACCAGCTGCATTTTCACCACTTTCTCCATATAGCAAGAGCATATGCGCGAGCTCTAGATAAGTGTAATCTTCCATAATATCCAAAATCTGCGTTTTAAAACATCGCACCAAACTGTGAATTAACGTTATCAATAAAGAAAACAAAAAGAAAAACTTATTATTTTGGACATTTTTGTTTATTTTTTTCCAAAACTATGAACTTTAGACCCCATGTTATTTAAGGTTTTGTTGTTTGTCTTGTCGTTCCCTACCACCAGTTTTTTTTAATGACATGAAACTAATTACACCTTGTACAATATCACCATACTCAATTAAAGATAATATGAGAGAGTCACAAAATTTTGACGTACACTCGCTGAACATATTTTTCGCAAAACTGTATAATTTTTTCAATCGACTACATGCTCATTTCAGTTTGGATAAAATATGTTTTCCAAAATTTAATTTTGAGTCTAGCCTATTATTTATAGTAACATCCAAAGAAACTTCCGATAACTTCTTCAATGTGAAGGACGAACCTATCGGCATTTTTTCAGTGTTTAGTGTTAAATTATGGTTAGATAAATACTTGTGGTTTATTAAAGTTGAAGCGTTAAAGGATCCTGCAGCGTTTGGACATCAAATAATTAGTATATCTACCAGTAATTTGCATAAGAATGTAGAACTAGTGACTACATCTGAAATATTCGAAACGGTAAACAACAGTGGTCCCAAGACGAAACCTTGTGGCACATCTGTATTTAAACTTCGTAAATGCGATGTAATTCTAGTGCCATCATCATCTATGGCCACAGCTTGTTTTCTTCAACATAAATAATTACCCACGATATCTGTCCCAAGTTTCGAAAAACTGAGATAATGGAGTTTTGTTAGTAGCATAGAATAGTCTCAGGTATCAAAAGCCTTTGGAAAATCTAGTAGTACCAAACATGTACATTTTCCACCATCAATGTTTATTAGAAAATCATCTACTAATTATGTTAATGCTGTTGATGTGGAATGATATCTTCAAAATCCCTAATTTGAATTTTATTTGATTTTGTTTAGGAACTCAATGACTTGAAAATGAATATACGAATGAATAGTATCTGTGTTTTGAATTTTACTTTATTTGCAATAGTAAATAGGCTGTTCAGTTAAAATTGGACATGCGTCTTTTGTGTTCTGGTCTACAGAAACAATCATGTAGACCAGAGACCACTGAATGCTCATGGCATTGCCATTTTTGTTAATAGTTGAAAAGAATTAAGACATGAATTTGACGATAAATATCATAAAAGTATAATAGAGAATTACTGCGATGTTAAATAGTATCCTGATATAAGGAAAACCACTAACAATATTGTATTATATTTTATATTTCTCATTAAAACTTTTGGTTAAGTATTTTCAGAGTAGCTTTCCAAAATTGCCCACAGACGTATCTTTGTGCGTATCAGTTACTCAATTAACACCGTGTATGTGTCTTTTCTTGCTCTATATAATGGTTATCCTATTCTTACAGTAAAGAATGCTTAAAAAATTGTTACAGGCACTAAGAGTAGTGTATGTGTGCAAAGGAAATTAACATGAAAACTGTTTTCTTTAAACGTGTTTCTCTTAAGTGCGATTTCTAAAATTATGGAAAAAATTGCGAATAATCAAATAGTGGCATTTTTCAATTCTTTCAAAATACTGACGGATCGCCAACACGGGTTTCGCAAAGACCATTCTACTGACACTGCTATAATTCAGTTTACCTTCCAACACTCAGTTAAATTTGAACAACATGACCCTGCCATTTAGCCCGGATACAAGATTTTAAGGTATTTCAATAGATACAAAACTAAATCGACGAAGTATGCAAAAAGCTTAACAAAGCATATTACTGTATACGCAAGCTCAAGAACTCCCTAAATACTGAGTTTTTATTGCAACTGTATTATTCAATGGCTTATTGCCATATATCCTAATGTGGGGACGTGCAAAAAATTTCCAGCGATTTTTTGTCTGCCAAAAGCGCATAATTAGACTAATTTCTAATCTTGATTTCACCATATCATGTAAAAACTCTTGAAAGTCACAGAACATTAATATCATCCATATATCTTTTTTCATTGTTAAAGTACATAAATAGTAACATTAACCAATTCAAAACTGTTGCAAGTTACTATAATTATAATACTCGTCATGATGACTTATTAGCTCTGCCTCATCATAATACCTCTCATTTTGAAAAATCACCTCATTTCTCTGGTATCAGTTTTTACAAAAAATTGCCTAGTTTGATTAAGGTGGGCAACAATTTTAACAAATACAAATCTAGTCTCAAACAACTTTTTAATCTGCATTTGTGTCACATTTGTTGTTTATTGTGTTTTATATTTACTACGTATTGTCCCACTTTGTATACTGAATTATGTATTTTTCTTCTTGTAACAGCCTAAGTGATTAAATATAAATAAATAATAAATTTATTTCAGTTTTAATTTTGACTTCAAAATTGGTAAAATTATTCTTGTACCTTTCGCTACGCCAATGTATATTGAATAAGTAGAAGTTATGTTCATCATTTCTTGCACCCTTTGTAATGGCTTGTGGTCTTAACACCCCTTTTGGACAATGCCAACAAAACAAGAGAATTCAAAGTTTATGTTGTGTATCCAGAATTTATTCGGATGGATTCATTTCAATAAGTATTTGACATTTGAACTATTCCATGCAGTAGTTGAATTATTGAGAATGAGTTATTAAATCAACAATTTCGGACAATCCATTTATTATAATGTTGTAGTACTTCTGTAATAAATGAATACTTCATTGATTTTATCACCTCAACAAGAACTGCAACCTTAATTATTTTTACGCTGGGGGAGAACAAGATATTTTCAAGATTTACGTACTTTATTTACTTGTAATCTGTATATATGTTTTCTTATAGATAAAAATCACAAATTTGCCACAATGTAAGGCGAAGTTTTGACAATATTATATATTCTTACAATTTACAATTTAAAAAATTTGTAAGTGTATTAACTCCAAACTTAACTCATTCATTTAATAAATATTTCTATTGAATTACCACTCTATATCTTTTTCACTCAAAAAATGAAAAAATGAACAAACAACTAAGAACGTATATATCTATTTGTTAGATCTAAATCTAAACGATGCGTTGGCGAAACTTTCTTGTTGACAACTGAGCTTATTACCACTGAGCTGGGCAACGCAAATCTCTGTTACTTGAACCTCTGGTCTTATTTCGATTTTGGACCAATTGCAATAAACTCTTCAATTTTATGAATGGAAAGGTAAACATGTAATAAATAAGTAATTTTAAGAAATTAGAAAATACGCTTTTCAAAACAAACTGAAACTGTTCAAAATACACTAAAAAGAAGAAAATAAACTTAATAACAACAATAATTATGTTAAGAAACGTAAAAGTGTGGGGCGCTTGATGAGAATAATTTTCTCTTTCTCCAGGTACTTTGAATGCCCCACGCTTTTACGTTTCTTAACATAATTATTGTTTAAAAATGAATTATTATTTGTTGAAACATATTCTTTATAGGATTTTGCAAACAGCAGAAAAAATAACTATCTATAACTAAAAGAAAAACTGTGTAAAAATATTAATGAAATATTATACTTGAAATATAATACATACGTGTACCATATTTTAAGTAAATATATCAATTTTATTTTATCAACCCATTTAATATTGGAGTGGGAGGGTGGTGGGGGGATGGAAAATATTATGGCCTTGGCTAGTACATACACAAAATATCAAGTGTTTGTACTCTTACCGGCGTGCTTTACTTATTTCCTCCTATGTACCCCTATTTGCTCTCCAACTCTTCACCGGATATATTCAATTCAGTTCCAGATCCCGTTATAATATAAGTCGGAAAATGCAGTTTAGGATATAGGAATAACGATGTAATTGCCCACGCCCCGCTAGTTTCATAAATCGTGAAAGCAGAGGCACGCAATGAATTGAATTTAGTACGGCATGAGCTAAGAATGGGTGAGGACGTAGGTAATAATTTCTAATACGAAACGAGACAATATCTCTTCGTCAAAAGCGAAGAAGTTATTTGTCACATTTTTGACAAATAATTCCTCTATTGAAAGCATTTCTGCAGTTTCTTTTTTAGCCGTAGGTAAATGCTATGGGAATAGAATAATAATTCTTATTAAAACCTAAATGTAAATAGAACATTAAAATAAAATACAAAAACTCGGAAACTAAAATCAACTAAGTAATAATTATCAAAAAATAAATTATTCTTATTAAATTACAAAAATTGAACATAAAAATAAAATTAAATAACCCTCAGAAACTAAAATCGACTAATAATTATCAAACAATAAATTAATGAAATAAGGATTAACACAAACCACCTTCATGTGCCAAACAATAGCCGAACCGATTATACAATGAACCTCTCATATCATTGAGTTGATTTGGAGTAATGCTTGCACAAATTTGGATAAGTTTTTCCCGTAATTCAACTAAATTATTGGCTCATTCAAACACATGTTTGTACGCGGTTTCTTTTAAAAAACCCAACAGAAAGAAATCATGGGGTGCTAGATCAGGTGACCTGGAGGCCATTTTATCATTACTCTCGTAGCTATTAAACGATTGGGAAATGTTATTTCCAGAAAATTAATAACAGTTAAGGTAATGTGACTTGGGCAGCCATCTTATTGAAACCAAATGTCGTCAAAGTTGACAGGAAGATTTTGAACTGCAGGAATTATTTGGTTTTGTAAAAGCTCTAAATGTTTATTGCCATTTAAATTGCCATCGATTAGCAGTGGGCCTATAATATGATTGTCTAAAATTCCCGTCCAAACGTTCAACTTTTGAGGATACTGAGTTCGCACAGCAACACTCAAATGTTTATTTTTCCGAGACCAATATCGTACAATTCTTACGGATGGATTGTGTTTCCTATGTAATAGAAAGGATGATTCATCTGTAAACAATGTATTCTTTAAGAAGTTTTCATTTTCAATCACTTTATTTATCATGATTTCACAAAATTCCATCCGTTTGAAATTGTCCTCGGGAAGTATTTCTTGCGTTGTTTGAACTTTGAAACAACTGAACCCATTTCTTTTCAAAATATTTCTGACAGTTGTTTCCTTCATGTCAACTTCATCAGCAATTTACCTGCTAGAACAAGGTTCACTAGTTTCAACAAGTGCATAGACATTAGTTTCGCGAATTTCACGTTCTTCGCTCATTTGTTGATGACGGGGTTCGGGTTGATAGCATTTTTTACAACACACCCGAAATTCTGTAATTTTTTAATAATGTATGAAATTATGCTCGCTGAGGGGATTGGTATGTCTTGATATGCCACAGTAAATAAATTCATTGTGTCTTCAATATCTTAAACCGTTCCGGAGAAAACGTGCGGACAAAGAAAGTTACAGACAGACAGACCGACAGACAAAAATTTGTTTGTCGCTCAAATTTATAATCTCGAGGTTTCATGACATTCTAAACCAATTTCAAGAAAAAAAAATTGAAATTCTTTTTAAGATTACTATACTTCCAATCCACTCCGTAGATGTGGAAGTAAAATTATCAATGTTTTAATACTATGATAGAAAAAATCTATTCTTTTTGCATGACTTCATTTTATTTCCGTATGTTGAATATGTCCCTTTGATTTTTTAAATTACCTAAATTCTCTAATATGCATCATATTCGCAATATTTCTTAAATAATGTTCTTCTTTGTTTCTGAAAGGTGGAAAAAGTGTTACTGATGGGTACTGCTAGTTAACTTTACATCATTTTACACCCTCTCCTAATTAGAAAGACATTTATATAAATTGTAATGTGGATATTAAAAATAAAACTAGTAATTGAATGAAACTGGAAACATATCCCGCTGCATAAAGAATAACATTACTCATAAATTCGGAAATTATGCTAGAAAATAGGGGGCTAGTCCGTGGAAAAGGACATTTGTATAGCGTAAAATAGAACAAACTGTTCATTCCTCTTATTGTATCGTTATTGCCACATTGTAGGTACATATCCCTGACAGATGTGCTTCTGAATAATTGATATACTTGAAGTGGAGTCTGATTTATTCGACCCCACACGTTCTGCTAAACGAATTACCCTTTATATGAACATAAGGCAGTATTAGATTATTTAAGCGTAAAAAACTCGGAACCCTTCCTGTAGTGGAGAATTTTATAGCAGCCTTTGACCATGTCTTGACATATTCTTGAGAATTTTGTCAATGATTTTACAAGTAAATACTACTTAACTCAATGAAAACAAAAACTTTCAAATAAAGCTTAATCTACAACAGTATAGTTTCAGGGAATGAAAATCCACAAAAGATGATGTAACAGTATTAACCTTGTTCATTTATTGACAATAAGATGATGAAATAAAAAGTTTGTCTACCTTTGTATGCTTATCAATAGCATTTGACACTATTGATCATAAGCGTCTATTGTCGAAAATGTAACAACTTGTGATCTGGTGAAATGCTGTTCACCCCATAAAAAATTGTCTTAAAAATAAACCCAATGCATACGAATTAATGAATAAAATAATCCAAAAATTATAAATTGGTTTGTCCCTCAAGGAACTGTATTAAGGCCAGTTTTACTTATTGTCTACATGAATAGTCTAGTGCGTCCTACTACCTACATCTACTTACCTTTAATAGTGCATGTAAAATTCTAAGCTTTGCTGATGATACCGCACGTGCAGATACGTATCAGGACCTAAAATAAATGATAGAGGACGATTTAAAAAATGTCAAAAATTGGTTTGATGTAAATATGTTAAGGTGGCCATTCCCTAGAAAGAGACATCCGATAGGGAAATATTTATTGTTTTTGGCCATAACTTTTTCTTCTTAGTACGCATATTTAGAAAACTATAAGTGTATCTAAGTAGAACCATAACAAGACTATGACTATGAATTTTCACTCAATAATTACCGTGGTTTGTAAAATAGCTAGATTTAAATTTAAAAATTATGTTAATCAGTAATTTGTTTGTTAAGGATTTGCGACTTTTTATGGCATTTTCTGCACTATCCCTCCATCCCTGACAATCGATAAGTATTGATAAAAACTACCATGTCTATGTGGTCTTGCCACTTTCGTAAACGCAAAAATGGTCTATATCTCCGGTTCTAGTTAACGGATCGATGTCTATCAAAATTTTCCTTTCTTTTGTATTCATTTTCCGACAATTGCACTTCAATACGACGTTCCTGAGCCGAGATATATCTTTTGTTTATTAAGCAATTTTTTTTAAAGTCGACAAAGGCCAACAGAAGAAGCCTGAGAAGAGCTGAAAGGGACATTATCCAACTGCTAGCAAAAACAGGAAAACCACAAAAACGACAGAAAACGTCAACATTACTATGGGTGTGTACAATAAACAAAAGAATAGAATCATACGCAATGAAATATTGGGGACACGTAAAAAGACGAGACACGACACACCTACTAAAGAAAGCGCTGCGACTGAACAGCAACAAACTGAAAATAGGGAGGCCATGCTACACATAGATAACAACAATCGAGAGGATTATGAATAAGCTAGGAAAGAATTATACACATTGGGTAAATCGGCACAAAAGAAAACGGAATACAATAAACAAATATCAAGGATATACACACTGCCAGACTCAGAAACAGAAGAAACAGAAAACTCAGAAGTAGAATAGGAGAGAAGATGATCACAGACAGAAACTAAAAAGAAGCATCTCACAAAAACCTGAAAGTAAAAATAAGCACGAAAACCTAAAGAAAGCATCTCAGAAACGTCTACACTTTCCATTCGATGAAGACAGAAGGAAAACAAGAAGAGACATCTCACAACACCTACACGGTCCATCCTATACTCCTACCCCATGCGTCACGCGGCTCTCGCTGCTGACAACAAGCATGTCCAATGTCCAATCCAGCATATGCAGCCGGTCCGGGGGTATATAAAAGCACCGGGGGTTTGTTCCGGCACACGGTGGGATGATCCGTTGGTCAGTCGGGTAGAGCTGCATGAATATGTAATAGACGACTGGTCTACTGCAAATGGACGTTCGGCGGGCGATCGGGCTGCGTGGTGGAACAAAGCTCCATGCACCGGAATTGGCAGCAATGCCAACCTTACGCTGGCAAATCAATCAATCAATCAACAATTGAATGGTCAATGATAAAAGGTTGCTACAATCGCAAACGACGCGTATTGATATTCCTTTATCCGATGCACCGTAAAAATGTCAAGAAACATAAAAAAATTAAAATTTTCGATAAAAACATTGTCTTTAACAATGAAGCCTGTGTTTCATATTTTTTTAATGTCACCATCGCGTTCGGCGCAATTTTTTCTGTAAGAATAGTCGACAAAATTGCTGTTTTGAATTTCTGACGAAAATCGATGATTTTGACTTTACGACAACCGGCTTATATTTATCCTGCGGCAGATATGTATCAAAAATAATCTGGCCAGCCAAAACGCTTACCAGTTTCTTCTATCTGAAGAATCTATGCCCTGTGATTGAAGAGGACAGCGAAGATGATTAAATATATCGTAAATATTTATATAGTAATATGTGTTACTTTTAATGTTCAAGTATCTTAATGGTTAAATATGTATTTTTTAGAATAAAATTTAATTTTGGCAAAAATTATTCCTTACTTTTAATTTCTTATATATGATAATGAATACTTACCTCGGGGAGGGGAGGGGGTTGTTTGGATGTCTCTTGACCTCAGTGGTCTTTGGCCCACGGGGGGGCCAACCCAACGGGGTGACTGTTGATCTCAGGGGAGTGTTCTTTGCCCCAGGGGGGTGATTCATTAATCAAGCTTTCAAAGCTACGCCTCCTATCTAATTAACGTGAGGTTTCCGTAAAAAAATGGAACAATTCGACTTTAAGACATTTAATAATATGTTCATGTGCCTTAGTGAGCCCAATAGAGCCCCAAAAAATTGATGCTAGAGGTCTTTGGGATTACTATATGCACGATTTTTTTCTGAATTTTAAATTGGAACGATACTAGCATGTTTATTTCAAAGTCCGTCATAAGGCACATTTCACCTAACTTATCCCAAGGTGACCTTTATAAAACAGTTTATACAGAACTTTACTTACTTGTCCTTAAAAGAATTATTAATATTTATGGAATTCTGCCAGATTTTTATTATAGATCGGCTATTATATAGCCACCAACATAGAGGTAAATTCTTATCTGTAGTATCCCACTCAATGCTCCGGCCAGCTTCAAGCACCGCCTCTCCAGTAACGTAATAGCCGACGATATGTAGCTGTAACAATCAACACTAACGACCATTTTACACTTTTTAATGAACAATCAGATTACGACACGCTGGCGAAACGGCATTGTCGACATGTCGTTAGGTCTTATTGCGATAGGATATGGGCTAAATGAAAGCCGTTTTGTCTTTAATTATTTCGTTTAGGAATCTCCACACAAAAACTGTGTTGGTAGCACTGACAATACAAACGTATAGCCACTTTATTATGGTTTTCTTAAGTGCAAAAAAATGCATTCAATGAACACACTTTGCAACAATGTTTTTCATCTCAGTTTGAGTACTCAGTTTGTTTTGAGTGTTATTTTTATAACTCCAAAGGTATTTAGCAGTAACTTTGTGCAGCCGCTAGAAATTGTTGAATTGCACACCAGTTGTAGTGATATAAATGGCCAGTGATTGGGTATGGACATAAAATATTGTTAACGCTTTAAAAATGTAGTTCTGATAACACTCGATTACAAATTTTGTTAAATAAGGGAAGTAAACACGATTTTTTTGAATATTACTTTCATTATTTATGCAGGATTATTTCAGTGTATTATGCCAAAAAATTATTCGTTTAGGAGATACGAAGTTTTGAGATTCCAAAAAATACATTGAATTTTTTTATGTGTTCATTATTAGTGAAGCTATTTAAACTGAATTTGGTATACAGTTCATTTCTATAAAATATCTTAAAATGTAATTATATCGTGCTATATAATTATGGATTTCTTTTGCAATTAAAACCAATAATAACTGTAAGCAAAATTCACCACCTTTATTGGTGGGGATGGGTGTAACTTACACCGATCCTATGGGTGGTGAATGGTGAGAGAAACGAGGGGGGCGGGGGTGAATTCTAGAATGTTTGCTTCCTTTTCTACTTACCTAACGAACCTGAGTTTTCTGCAGTAAATAATAAAAGTTTGTCTAAATGTTATTTGTGGCATTATCTTAATTTTTTTTTCCTTCTTCGATTCTTTGGGACTTCCTGCCACAAGTATGTTTTCTTTTTAAGCGGTGCTAGGGGAATCTACAAAATATATCACAATTAACCAGTATGTTCCTGGTAAATAACCTCTACGCCTGTGACGTTTACGTCAAAGGATCAGTTAGAGGTTGGTTTTTTAAATAAGCAACACAAATAAGTATAAAAACATGAAATTAAATATTTCGCCGACGTTTCGGAAATCTAATCTGTTTCCTTGTTCAAGGCTTTTTTTGAAAAATCTTTTTTGCTGTGTATGACAAATACACAGCTCGAAGAATATCCATAGATTCTTACTATTTACATAGAACTGTTGATATAGTTAACAGTTTTTAAGTTTTTGTATAATGTTAAGTTTGTGAAGTTCTTCTTTTAACATTGACAGCCAAGTTGTACAGACATCTACGGAACAATTCGACACGAAACTATCCTCATTCAATAGTATTATCGCGGATTCTTTCATTTTTCTTTTTTTGCTATCTGCTGCTATCTTTTGTTAACATTTTTGCCGAGTCCCAGTTTATTCTATGTCCGTTCTCCCACGTGTGTTCGCAGATCTTGGACCTCTGAATTTCATTTTTTCTGATATAATTTTGATGTTCGCCCAATCTTACACTAAAAGGTCTGGATGACTTACCCACGTATTGTTTGTTGCACTCACACGGAATACTATAAATGCAGTTTTTTGAATTTTGCTCGTGGTTCCTTGGTTTCGTCTTTGTCAGAATAGATCTTAAAGTGTTGCTTGTTTGAAATATCGTTCTAATATCAAATCTATCACCGATGCGGCGCAACTATTCGGATAATCCGCATACATAAGGAATTAACGCTGTGTAACGTTTTTCAGGTTTTTGTCGTACCTGATTGTTATTTTCAATATTTATGAAGCTGTTATCGACAAAACCCCCAGGGTATTGGTTATTAATAAGAACTTCCTTTATAAACGGCTTCTCATTGTTTAGTATTTCATCATTAGAAGAAATGATTTTGGCCCTATCATACAAACATTTTACAACACTCCTCTTAACGTGCATCGACTGATTACGGTAAGCCATAAAAAATGAGGAGGCTTGCTTACTAAAAATACATAAACAGAATGTCCCATTAAGACCCATTGTTAGTTCCATTAATTCCTCATGCCACAATTTGGCAAAATTCTTGCTTAAAATTATTAATCCATTATCTGAAAATACTGACTCGTATATAAAATAGTTGATAGACTCGACCTTTACTTGGTGAAAATCCATTATCACTAATGAAATAAAAAACACTAAACTGTTTTTCACGTTTTCACATGTATTACGTCAACATGACGATCGTTTCGCTAAAACATTAGCTTCATCAGATGAGTGCACTGTAACACTACTCACAAATTGAACTTATTGAACCTTAAATACATGAAATTGAATTACCTGAAAACTAATTTGCATAAAATTGTGATTATTTACTTATAATATAAAATGTACTACTAGGAAATGGAATTAAAATAGATTAACAAGTGGAGAATTATTTATGTCTAATTGATCGTTAAGTAAAATATTATCGTTTTTATACCTATTAATTTCTAAGCTCTCAAGTAACGACAACTTTGATCCCTTACTAGCTGTATGAAGGATATCAAAATCGTCGTTAAATAAGTGCTTTTCTTCCAAAAGGTGATTTGCAAAGGTAGAATTATTTTTATTATTCAAAAAAGATTTTTTATGTTCCATTATCCGTTTTTTAAAATTTCTACCTGTTTGTCCCACATATATCTTAGGGCAAGTCCCACAAGTTAGTTTATACACTCCCGACAACTCTTCTTTTTTATTCTTATCTTTATTGTTTTTAATAATAGAGCCTAAAGTATTATTAGTTTAGTTATATTATAAGTAAATAATCACAATTTTATGCAAATTAGTTTTCAGGTAATTCAATTTCATGTATTTAAGGTTCAATAAGTTCAATTTGTGAGTAGTCTTACAGTGCACTCATCTGATGAAGCTAATGTTTTAGCGAAACGATCGTCATGTTGACGTAATACATGTGAAAACGTGAAAAACAGTTTAGTGTTTTTTATTTCATTAGTCGTATATAAAAAATAGTATCCAAAATTTTGAAAATCCGCTCAGAAATATTTGAGATTTCAGCCAAAATACAATGCAACCAAGCTTTTAGAAACATGCGGCTAATAGATAATAGATTAGTGGGCTTTGGAAACTAAAATGGCAGATTTCAGTGTAAATCTGGTAACCTAATAACATCATAGTAGCCATTGAATGTAATAAAACAATATCAGCTGTCAGACAGACTAGTGCAGTTATAGTCAATCTTGAGCTATCAAACATTTAATAATTGTGAGCGCAAAGAACGTTACAATTAAGTTTAGCATAGGTATGTGGAGGTAAACACAATTACACCCACAAGGACATTTGCAATGGAATGCGACATCAGTTCAGTTTTCAGAGTTTTATTTAAATGAACATAAATATCGGGCCTATAAATAAATAAAAATCAATTCCGTTTGAACAATTAAACTTAAACTAGATAACAGTAGGTATCTTTAAAATAATTAATATAATTAAACCATAAATTGACATTTATAGATATTGTTCAAAATGTCCACCATTTTTTTCTATACACAATTCGGCTCTGCGTACAGTTGCTTGAATGGCTCTACGTAATTCAGCCGGCGTTATTTCATTAAGAGCCCGTACAACTTTATTTTGCAGCTCTTCACGGGTATTTGAAGAAGTTTTATAAACTTTATTTTTGAGAGTGCCCCATACATAATAGTCGAGGGGTGTTAAGTCAGGTGACCTAGGAGGCAACCTGATATGACCTTGATTTGCGATAAGGCGTTCACCATGCAAGTTGTTTAAATATTCCATCACTCTTGTGGAATTATGTGGGGGAGCACCATCTTGTTGGAAAAACAGATTTTGTAAATAGGCAAGAGGAAGTAAGTCAAGAAATTCTGCTGTCTGGTTTTGTAAAAACAATAAATATCGTTCGCCAGTAAGTGTTCCATAAAAAAATATGGGTCCAATTATTCGATCTCCAAGTACTCCAAGCCAACAGTTAAACCCAAATCTTTCCTGAATATTCCCCCGCCCTACCAACCTCGGATTTTCTTGAGCCCAGTACCTAGTATTATTTATGTTAAACATACCTTGGTTCGTAAATCTACTTTCATCTGAATATAAAATATGAAAAGGAAAACCTGGGTTTTGTTGTACTGCATTTAAGAACCAGTTGCAATATACTAGCCTCCTGTCGTTATCATCTCCATAAAAATGTTGGTGTATTTGGTATTTATAAGACCGAAACTTATGTTTCTTTAAAATTCTGCAAACCGAAGACTGACTAATGTCGCATTCCATTGACAATTCCCTTGTTGATGTTGTTGGGTGTACCATCACAAATCCTAATACATCGATTTCTTTGTCCTCACTTACAATAAATATTTGATGGTCATCTTGTTGATTCCATCGACCTTTTCATTTCTACTAAAATTATTCATTTTCTTTAATTTTTACTCAAAGAGATTTCCGCAACGCTTTGTATCTGTCTGACAGCTGATATTGTTTTATTACATTCAATGGCTGCTATGATTTTTCCAATGTTACTAGGTTACCAGAAATGTGCCATTTTAGTTTCCAAAGCCCACTAATCTATTATCTATTAGCCTCATGTTTCTAAAAGCTTGGTTGCATTGTATTTTGGCTGAAATCTCAAATATTTCTGAGCGGATTTTCAAAATTTTGGTATCATTAGATTAGTATGAAAATGAGGTATTTAAAAATGTTGGTGAACGATTAAATTCCCATTTAAAAAAACCGAGTTAGTAATATTTTTCAGCCCCCCACCCCCCACCACCTCCACTTCATTATTAAAGGGATTGATTACATAAAATTGAGATGTTCGCTTGAAATTTGGTATACGTATATATTAGAATGACATCTGGAACCAGATTGTATTTTGGGATTATTTCGTTGAAGGGTTGGGTGTTAAAGAGGGGTAAATAGGGGAAAATAAGTAAAGAAAGCTGGTAAGAGCACAGAAAATTGGGATTTAACGTTTATACTAGAAGCGAAGGCCTCAGGTTTTTTTAATAATATTTTGCATCCCCCCACCACCCCCACTCCCTCATAAAAGGAGTTGATAAAATTAAATTGAGATTTTCACTTGAAATTTGATACACATATGTATTACAACGACATCTGAAATTAGAATATATTTTGACATAATTCCGTTGAAGGAGTGGGGGGGGGGGGGGGGGAGTAAAAGTAAATAGGGAAAAATAAGTAAAGTAATCGGGTAAGAGTACAGAAACTTGGGATTTGGTGTATATCCTAGAAACCAAGGCCTCAGATTTCTTTCTAATATTTTTCAACCCATCCCCCAACCCAAACCCCTCTTTAAGGTATATGGTGGAAACCAGCGTCTCAAATTCTTGTATGACATGTGCCCCAAATATTATTAAAATTCTATGACCAGTAATTTCCACATACTAGGGTGCAAATATAGTCAAGGTGTTTCTTTTAAAGTGACTTGGACGAGAAATCTGGATGTGGAAGTAGTGATTCCTTAAGCAGCGGTTTTATATAAAGTTTGGCCAATTTAACCTATTTCTTTCATATAGTTTTGTTGCACATAATACATTTCTTTTGCTTGTATCACAATAGTCTCACATTTTTTGGGTGTATGTATCACATTAACTACTAATTAACTAACTCAAAAATAGTAGTCAGCATTCATATGAAGGAACTAATGTCTACTAACATCATATTTATTTTCGTCGTTTCTGTTCATCTTAATAAAAGCTTGTTTTTAAACCTTATTTTTTACGTATTATATTATTGTGATATTGGGATATTTTACAATAAAGATTAACTTTGCAACAGAAAGGTCAAAATAGCAAAATAATTGATTCATAATGATAGCAATAAATTGTTCATTAATAAAAATTTGCCAAAATATCAACTCATAACATAAATTAAAATTAGAAAATTATAACATTTAAGCCAGAATCTACCTCATGGCAGAACATGAAAAAGTGTTGAACGAGCCTCGTACAGCAGTAGTAAGTTTCAATATGGTAAGTAAAATGGTAGAAAAAAGAGCTCATGCAAAATGTATAGGTAAAAATAACGCGTAGTATATAATATTTTAATTGTACTGAATACCAAATAATTGTAATTTTATTAATTTAAATATTTAACATACATGATATTAAAAAAGGATATTGCTACATCGTGTAACTTACAAAATGCTTGTGGAACAATATTAAGTAGTCAAACACAGGTAGAATCCTACCAGAGTGCATAGATGTAGTTGGAACTCAGCGTAGAACCTACAAAATACAAAATAAACATTTTAAAAAGAATGTATTAACAAAGAAACTTAAAATACAAATGTAATAGGCTATGTAAGTGCTTAATTAATAACATTTTAACTATAAAAATAAAATGAGAGACCTGAACTCAGTGACTATGAGATAGTGATAAACTCTCCCGCAGCTAACGTAAAGTTATATAAAATACAAATTTCAAGCCTCGTAATGTGTAAAATCAGTACTAAAATTATAAAGTCTTACCAAGTGCATGTAACCACACATCAAGCACTGGAATGTGTTGATTTTAAATAGTAGAAAGTTTATAAAATAGTTGGTGGTAATCTTTGGTTAGGACTTTCTCCATAAAAGTTGCATAAAACATTTCAAATAAAGAGTTTATGTAAGTTTATTCATTTTGTAATTGTAGAGACCACTTTGTAGTTTGATTTGATGTAATAGCACATTTCGAATACCATACCCAAGGACTGGTGCATAGCATTGCATCGTAGGCATACCTGCAAAATGTAACATTATTATTATTATTGTTACAAATGTTAAAAATGGTGTTTATATAACGGATATTTCTACCTAGAATTAATGCTTATTCCCAAAGCAATAAAATAAAATACCAAGTTGTGCCTTTTATATAAAGTATAAAATATAATATTAATATCCTATATTTTAACTACTAAAATAAATCATGAATTAGGAGTGCAATTTCCCTAGCAAATTTTGCTTCATTACACATTTTTTAATCTAACGTATAAGTATAAGTTTTGCAGTATTATTGACCAAATATACTTAACGTTATTTTTTCGCTCAATACTGATCTGACTGCACTCACCCTCTTATCCCAGCATGAAGGCCAGTCAAGGTATAGTGTGTTTTCGCGTTTATTCAAAGTACTCACCCTTGCGTTACATTTCGCTCGCAACCTGCCACTCTCTTGGAGATGTTTCGAGTCGGCCACCACCACAACAAATTTATCAGCCTCCCTCTGACAGTTGAAAGTGTCCGCTTAGGGTGATTCCCCATCGCTTGTTTGGCATACTCTTTTTATCCATCTATTATCATTCTAATTATTTACGCGGGGTGGCGGTATCGAATAACCAACATAACTAAGTGGCAGGCCTTCTCGATCACTCTGTGTTGGGTCCCTATAATGATCCTGGACGGATTGTGATTAGGCGTATTGTTTGATGAATTATTGGCCCATCATATTTTCCTCTTAAAAAACCTGTCGCAGATGTTTACAAAAGGGGCGCATTTGGTAAAAATGTGGCCAGATTGGCCGAGTATCAGTGTCTGATACTTGTGGAAGCGTATGTTAGGATAAACGAAGCTGTTTACATTAACAAGGTACATATGGGTCAAAATAATAACAAAAATTATTTATCTCGTTTAAATTAATAATTGTGAACACATTTTATATTTTGAAATCTCACTAAATAATACACTGTAGTATACCGGGTGTTAGAAAAGTATGGGAACGGTGAAGAATCTCGAACAGTTTGCATCAAATCGAAAAATAAAAAATACGCGTCAAAAAGTTTTCAAGAAACTATCTACTGATACCAAAAATGACTTCCCCACTCACCCCCAGTGGGTGGGGCGAGGGGCAACTTTAAAATTTCAAATGGAAACCCCTATTTTTTATTACTGAATCGGATTCTACGGCAAGAAATACGTAAGTTTTATTCACGACATTTTTTTCGATTCTTGCACGGTGTCACTGTAATCGCAAAAAATGAAAAGAATGCATGACTGTTTCAAGAGTAGCGTCTTGTGCCCATAAAAAAAGTCCAATTCAAAAACTGAAAAACACGTATTTGTTATCTTGACGAAATCTATCCAATGATATTGGATTCGACTCTCCCACCCCCAACCCAGTGGGTGGGCCGGGGGACAACTTTGTAATTTGTAATGAAAATCCCTATTTTTTATAGCGGATTCGGATTCTACAGCCAAAAATACGTGAATTTTATATCGGACATTTTTTTCGATTCTTGCAAGGTGTCGCTGCAATCGCAAAAAATTTAAATAAACCTGAAGTCTCCATAAGTTTGTAAATACAGCTACTCGTGTTGACAAAAAAACATTCAGTTTAAAAAACAATATCTGTGATATCTTGATTTTTATGAATGTTTTTTTTAAGTGTTGTTAATAACAGTATTTGTTTTGTGAAATTTCTACGAGTTGTAAGATTTTTTGCGATTGCAGCGACACCTTGCGAGAATCTAAAAAAATTCCCGTTATAAAATTCACGTATTTTTGGTCGTAGAATCCGAATCCGTTATAAAAAATAGGGATTTTCATTACAAATTTCAAAGTTGTCCCCCGCCCCACCCGCTGGGTTGGGGGTGGGAGAGTCGAATCCAATGTCATTGGATAGATTTCGTAAAGATAACAAATATGTGTTTTTCAGTTTTTGAATTGGACTTTTTTTATGGGCACAAGACGCTACTCTTGAAACAGTCATGCATTCTTTCCATTTTTTGCAATTACAGCGACACCGTGCAAGAATCGAAAAAAATGTCCTGAATAAAACTTACGTATTTTTTGCCGTAGAATCCGATTCCGTAATAAAAAATAGGGGTTTCCATTTGAAATTTTAAAGTTGCCCCTCGTCCCACCCCCTGGTTGGTGGGTGGGGAGGTCATTTTTGGTATGAGTAGATAGTTTTTTGAAAACTTTTTGACACGTATTTTTTTATTTTTCGATTTGATGCAAACTGTTCGAGATTTTTCACCGTTCCCATACTTTTCTAATGCCCGGTATACCGTGCAACTCAGCACATTGGAACGATCTTATAATGTTTGAATGAGTGGATCAATTGTTTTCAGCTTTCGTTATATCAGAAGAACTTTGCAATTTTGCGATGAAAAACCAGCAACTGTTTACAATGAGGAAAAGAGGGCGTACAACAATCTTTAGAATAAAACAAAAAAACACTGTTATCAAAATAAAATTATTAATTCAAATAATTCCACATGAGCTGCTTGGAAAACAATTTCCGAATTATCAAATAAAAATAGAAAGCATGATAACTTTCAAATACAATATGAAGTTAATATTATTCAAAATCCGGAAATGGTTGCCTCGTTAAATAATGACTTTTTTATAAACACACCAATAAATATTGCTAATCATATCTTAGGTACCGATAATACCTATTTTCCTACAAAAACACGAATTATCTAACATACATTGTTTCTAAGACCATTTACTGAAGACGACCTGTTTTCATTATTAAATATGAAACAAAAAAATACCAGACCATGTACCCGGCTATTTAATTAAGAATGTTTTAAAATAATTGGTGAAACCATCCTGTTGGTTATAATATATATGATGCTGATATAAAAATCAGATATTAGGTATTTTGATTTCCAAATGTTTTTTTTAAATTTTTGTTTTAATCATAGAAGGCCTTATACTCCCGGGAAATTAAGACAACGTTACAGAAAGTTTTGGGACTAGCTAAGAATTGTTCTATTCCCTACAGAATATCCTCAGAAATCCGAAAAATATAGTGTTGACCACTCAAAATGGCGACTTAATTTGTTATTTAACTTTTTTTATGTCCCTCGCATACCGAAGGGAAGTATTGTATTCGAGGAAAAATCACCCTCCGAGATTTTTTCAGGTTTTCACGTTTCAGATTGTGTAGACTACGAAAATATAGGTTTTTAGATTCCATCAGTATGTCTGTCTGTTTGTCGGTGCATTAACTAACGACGGAGAAGAGTTCAATTTGGTAGGTAGCTGACGCTGCTGTCAGCGAAGAAATGGTTAAACTTTCACTGGAAAATATACAGGGACCGTCTAAAGGGATTAAATAATAAAGTTTCCACGTTTCATGGCATTCTACACCTATTTCAGAAAAAAGAGAGAGAGAAAATTTTTTAAATATTTTTGAAAAAATTTGTAATCTTTTTTTACCACTACCTACTATAGAATATATGAAATATTTTCCTTTGCTCACATTTAAAATTTCCACGTTTTATGTCATTCTAAACCTATTTCAGAAAATAAAAATGTAACATTTTTTTACCATTTTGAAAAATGTTTTACCACTAGAATAGAAGGAAAAAAATTCCACGTTTCAGGGCATTCTAAATCTATTACAAAAAAAGATTGGATTTTTTTTTAACATTTCTTTTTTTACCACTACTATGAACTAGATGGGACATTTTTTTGTTCAAATTTAAAACTTCCACGTTTCATGACATCTAAACCTGTTTCAAAAACTTTTAAAAATTAAAAAAAAATAAAAAATTTGCAAATTTTTGCCCACTACAAAATACAAAATAAATGACGAAAAAATTTGTGAAACATATTTTTTATAAGACTTTGTAAACAGGGTAAAAGACTATCTATGAGAACTAAAAGAAAAACTATATGTAAAAATATTAATGAAATCGTTGCATTCTTTCTATAACCTGACCTCTGGTTATGCTAGCAAGTTAAGATCCTAAAACAAATTTGTCCAATTTCTTATTTGACATTTTCATTATAACACTAGTATCTACATGTCCCCCTACGGTCTGAAGATTCAGTTAAAAATGAGAACAAAGGCCTGAAATGAATTTACTTACTTGCCATGTCTTAATTTTTTTTTCATTCTAATGGATTACATTTTCATAAAATCTCTTATTCAGTTTCTTGGAAATGCTTAGCCTTTGAAACGTTTTTTGCCCTTATTCTGAGCTCATCAGAAAGGCACAAAGCCACTAATATCAATGTGTCATGCAAAACCAAGGCAATGTCAATTTTTTTGTTTTTGCTCAAATCAAAAATGTCCACGTTTCATGATATTCCAAACCTATTAAAAAAAAATTAAAAAAACGAAAATATGTTTACCACTTCACCTTCATCAGAGATGATGAAAAAATGTTTTAACTAGAACACATTAAAAAAAGTTTGTTTGCTCAAATTTACAATTTCCACGTTTCATAACATTCTAAGCCTATTAAAAAAAAAGAAATATTTGTAACCACTACTATACTTCCACTCTACTACGCGAATGTGGAACTTAAAATGCAGCAGATGGCAATGATACTTCGCATATGTATTATAGTTTTATTGAAAAATGTACAGGGTGGTCATCCCCAGAAATAATTCAACCATAGTGGACATTTGTAAATGTATTTGCACAAGCCTTCCATATTTGGCAGATACATGTTGTTTAGTATTGAATATTTGCTGTCGTATGACCACACTGTATATTTCTTTAACCAAAAGTAATCAGGTTTTCTTTGTAATAATAGTGATAACTATATTCTGATTGTTATTCTCAATGTCATTTTGTAATTAATAATTTCTTAGAGTGACCCCATGCACAAATAGAGACGGAAGTTCTGTGTAAATGCCTTTGCCGATTTTTTTTTATTTTGCAGCTTAGTTTTCTGCTTATATCATCGCTTGTAAACGTCGCAGAAAGACATTTGACACGTCCTCTTGAACTCCCCCATAATCTACGCAATGAACGAAATTTCAATTAACATTAAAAATAACATTTTATGGCAAATGACTGAAAAAATATTTTATTTCTCGATTCTCGAACTTTGAAGTAATGTAGAAGCAAATGTAAAAGCCGTATATTAACGATATTATAAGAAAAAGTACACCTTTTTACCCTTAAAACATGTGCTTTATTACGTTGCAAAATATTAATGACTTATTTGCAATGAATTATTTTTTTCCTTAACTGATGATCAAATTGATATTATACAATTCTGCTTGGGTTCATACATTCTATTTGGCGTATATTTTCATAATCAAAAATAACATTACAAAAAAATTGAAATTTTCGACTTTTATTCGCAAAAAACCATTTTGCAACTTAAATAAATGTAAATATCTTGGTGGATTTTGCATAAAACTTTAATCGTCATAAGAAACACGAATTTTAAAAAAGTTTGTTCTATGATGCTCTAATGCCGAGATATGCACAAATTTGATAGAATATCCACCGAGATATTTACATTTGTTTATGTTGCAAAATTTTTCTTTGCGAAAAAAGTCGAAAATATAAATTTTTGTGTATTTTTTTTTTTTTATTATAAAAATATATGTCAAATAGAATATATAAAATCAAGAAGAATTGTAAAATATAAATTGTCATAAGAGCCTCATTTAAAAAAAAAGAACTGCAAAAAAGCAATTGATATTTTGCAACGGAACAAAACTCATTTTTTAAGTTTGAAAGATGTACTACTTCTTATAACACCGTTAATATACGGATTTTACATTTGCTTCTACATTACCTTAAAGTTCGAGGATCGAAGAATTAAATTATTTTAGTTTTTTGCCTTAAAATATTATTAACCATTGAAATTTCGTTCATTACGTGGACGTATCATACAGGAAAGTTCAAGAAAAAGAAATTGACGGGTAAACGTCTTTCTACGACCTTTACAAGCGAAGATATAAGCACAAAATTAAGTTGCAAAGTGAATTTATAAAAAGTTAAATAACAATTGAAGCCGTGAGTGGTCAACACAACATTTTTCGGATTCCTGAGGAAACTCTGTAGGGGATAGGCTAATTTGCAGCTAGTCCCAAAACTTTCCTATAAATCGTAAATTTTGAAGCTCTTTATCTTCACCGGACTATTAGTATGATCAAAGCTGTTAAAATACCGATAATTATGCACCAGTATCTTTTCAACTACTGAGGTTAAACAATGTTTTCTTTTCATTAAGTTCAACGATTTTACTTCTTTACAGGATACAATAAACTTTACAACAACTGTTTTACTTTCAAGAATATTTCTCCTAAAATTTCAGCTGCTGAGAATTTTTTCCGTTGTGAACAACCCATTATAACCTAAGTGCTGTGTTTAATAAAATACGCGGAGTAGCCACGTGCTAAACTCAATTTAGGGTTAAAGAAATAACGCCGCAATAAATATTAAACTAATCAGCCGACACCGTTTTTTCATTTTCCTTTTAACTTCCGTAAAAAACCCTTACGGCCCTCGTGGTCATTTCGCGCGTTCACACTCTTCCCCCGGCCCACTAAATATTCATGGCTGACCATAAGTTATAATAATTTTTGTCTAAATTCCGCCGCACCGAATTATATATTAATAAAGGCCATTCCATTTGCATAGGAGGGGTCCCCACGCGCTCGCATCTCCAAATAAGAAGGCCGTCCGCGGTAATGGACCCATTAAAACGGTGGCCAACTCTGATATGATTACATTCGGGAGATGCAAGGTTATACGGCCTTTTATACGGCCCTCGGGCGGCCGACTGAGGTTGAGTCGCGTCGCAAAGGGTCACCAGGTGACGATTTGTCACATCTAGGAGGCGGCGAACAAGCTTCAGCCATTTCATGGACATTCGCCAGAGGATTAAGCCAGATTAAGCCTTCTAGACTGTTTCCATTGATAATTATTGTGGTGAGTAAGATTTCACATACAAAGATACCCTCAGAATTACCGCAATTAACAAGTTTGCAAGTATACGTCTTACAGTAATGTTGGAATCATGTATATAAATTAGAGTTACTTCGTTGCCTTGTTCCGCTGCGAGATTTTGCGCCACTCCTTTAAATTATTGTTTGAAGATAAAATGTTCTGTTATTGTACATGGCATACCAGGTATAGCCCAGGCATAAGAGCCAGAAAAGGTCTGTTTCAAAAAAAAAAATAATAAAATGCCAGTTGTGTTTTTTCAGCGAAAATATGTACCTCTCAGTGTGTATAACTTTTGCATTTAAAATCCAGCAGCTGAAAATTAATATACGATTCAAATGTATTGATCCCACACTTTAACCGTGAATGTCTCAGAAACGGAGAAGCAGAAAAAATTGAAAAAATTACGTGTTTATTTTAAGTCTATTCTAAATCAGTCACTGAAATTTGAATAATGTACATTAGACAATTTTGGAGTTCTGCTAAGTTATTGAATTATATTCTGCTAAGTTATTATTATATTGAAAAATGTCCTACTTTTTAAGGACATTTTGACCATACCAGTTTTAAATCCTTTATGTCATTGCAAGTTTGCAATGATATTATCTATTATGCTTGATAACTAAATTAATATTTGATATACAGGGTGATTCGTGAAGAGAGGGTTATACTTTACCAAAAGATAGAAAACATTGAGGTGATCTTAAGTCCCTAAACAGTAATGGCTAAAGCGGCCCCGTTTTCGAAATACGTTTTATATTTTTTGGAAGAATATTCTTTTTACCATATATCTGTAATGCGTAAGCGGAATCCAATGAAATTTTGTATTTTGATTACAGTATTCACTCATCATCTAATGCCTGGGATATTAGTACAATATCAGGGCCGGACCTAGAATAAAAATATTCCTAGAAAATAACACTCTGTATACTGCTTATAAAATATTTGACATTAAAATATTAATTTACACCTAGAAAGATGCAACATCCCATAAAAAATCTTTTAGCACCATTTCATTGTTTAAATAAAAAAATTAAATTCTTGAGGGTTCAAATAACTTTAAATGAGAAATGAAGAGAAAAATGTCACTCTAGGCATTAACTACATATTATTTTTTTTGTTCCCTATCTGCACTACCAAAAAGTAGTTCTCCAAACTCTGGTTTCAGCAATATTTAGTTCATTGCAAGAGTAATTAATTGTTACAATCATCTAGTCTTGCCATTACATTTGTTTTAAAAGTTGTGGCTACGTACTTTTTAATAATCAAGTAGGTACCTGTCAAAAGTCAGTCATATTTTAATTAAGAAGTGTCACGTCACCACTGTTGCTTTTACTGGTTACAACATTGTCTTGTAATAATTCTAAATTATGCCGTTTACATACACGAGTAGAGAATACGCAAAAATGTATTGTGTCTATGGATATTGCAATGGCAATGCAAAAGCTGCTGAAAGGGAATACAGACGCTGGTTTGGAAATCAACGTGTACCAGATTATAAAACATTTTATAGAGTGTTTAGGCATCTTTCTTAAACTGGAACCGTTCCCTCAATCATGAAAATAGAAGGTCATGTTAGGCAGACCCGACAAGAAAAAGATTTGATTTTAAATATGGTTGACCAGAACCCAAAAATCAGCACAAGAGGAATTGGTCAACAATTAAGTATTCCTCAAACCAGAGTTTGGAGAACTATTAAAGGCGTCAAATGCATCCTTATCATATCCAAATTGTCCAACGATTGGTGCCAGGTAATAATAATAATAACAATCTTTATTTGGCACAAACAGCTATTAAACACAGATGTAGTATACTTACTTAAAAATACATTTACACTTACTACGTATTACAAAAAGAAATACATTTCATTATTTAGTTTAGGATATAATATTTGTGGATTAATTATAATTAACTTAATATTTAACAATCAGACTAATGCATAAAGTAAACTAGAATTATTTATTCATGAATTTATACACATGTTTTTTAAACAGAAAGACATTCTTCGCTTGTTTTATAAATTCAGGTAATTTATTAAATTCTGCCGCTCCGTTGTCGTATGTGGAGGATTTTGTTTTCATTAAGTTTGAAAAACTAATGTTTATATGATTTCTTTGCCTTGTGTGATAATTATGAATATCCCCTCGATGTTGAATATTTGATGACAAATATGTTGGTAGTATATTATTGTGCAGTTTATATAAGAATATCAGTGTCTTGTACTTTATATTATCTTTTACCGAGAACCAGTTTAGTGTACATTGCATTGTTTTTATATTAGTGTATATATATTACATTTTAAAATAAATCGCATACACCTATTTTGAAGTAGCTGCAGTTTAGATATATGGGTATCATTACACATATACAATATACTGGAACAATATTCAAAATGTGGCTTTATTATTGTGTTATAAATTGTTTTCTTGGTAGATGAAGTTAAATGTTTACTTACACGATAGGCGAATCCAAGTTTTTTTGATATTTTTTTGCTTGTGTAATTTATATGGTCGTTAAATGTTAATTTACAGTCTATGATAGTCCCCAGATATTCCATAATTATTACCTTTTCAAGGTGTTCTCCGTTGTATTTAACACAAGTATCATCGACGTTCTGATTTAGATATTTATTAGATCCTAATATCATATATTTTGACTTTTTAGCATTTACCATTAGCCCGTTCGTTGTAAACCATTCGTTAATTATTTCCAATGTCTTGTTAATTTTTTGAATAACTTGCTTTAGATCAGATCCAGATAAATATATGATAGTATCATCAGCAAAGAGATGTATTTTGCATTCTTGCGAATCGATTAAAAATATATCGTTAATAAATAGCGTGAAAAGCATAGGCCCTAGTACGCTGCCTTGTGGTACTCCGTTATTATTTAAAAGTTTTTCAGACTTAGTATTATTTATTTTGGTTTGTTGGCTCCGTCCATGCAAATAGGACCTAAGCCATCGATGCGCCGTGTCAACAATCCCAAAATACTGGTAAAGTTTATTAAGTAAAAGTGATGAAGGTATTTCGATTAACTTTTTGCCGCTGGGTTTTATCCCATAGACGAACTATGTTAGGAGTATTGTTTACCTATGAATCTCAATTTACCCGTGATGGTATAAATAATACTCGAAATTTTCATATTTGGAGTCAAGAGAATCCCCTTGCAATAATCCAAAACAATTCCCAACATTGATTTTCTGTAAATGTGTGGTGTGGGATGTTCAGTAATAATAATTATTTAGATTTTTTACAACATACCCTGCCAAATTTATTAAATAATGTAAACACAAATGGAATGTGGTTTCAACATGATGGGGCTATGCCGCATTTTTCGGTACGAGTCAGAAAGTATCTGAATGAACAATATCCAAATAGGAGGATTGGTCGGGGTGGTTCCGTTGCATGGCCTCTGAAATCACCAGATCTCACACTCCTTGACTATTTTTTGTGGGGTTGTTTAAAAACTGAAGTATATAAAGAAGAAATAAATACCAGAGAGGAGCTGATTGCAAGAATTGAGCATTTCTGCAATGAAATTAAAATCGATTTAGAGATTGTTATAAAAAGCGTAAATGAAATGACAAATCGATAAAGAAAATGTATTGAATTTGGAGGTGGTCACTTTGAAAAATAATTTAATTGGATTTAGTAAGTTTGACTGATTTCTTATGTACTAGTTAAATTGTTACTTTTTATTATTTATTATTTTGTTAAGTTTATTAATTACACATTCATTACAAGATATTTTTTTTATTTCACCAGGTACATGTGATGATTTTTTATTCTCCCTATTTGCACTACCTTTTGCTAGTGCAGATAGGGAACAAAAAAAAAATATATAGTTAATCCCTAGAGTGACTTTTTTCTCTCAATTTCTCATTTAAAGAAAAAAAATTTTGAAGCCTCAACAATTTAATTTTTTTATTTAATCATTGAAATGGTGCCAAAAGATTTTTATGGGATGTTGTATCTTTCTAGGTGTAAATTAATATTTTAATGTCAAATATTTTATAAATAGTCTACAGAGTGTTATTTTCTAGGAATAACTTAAAAATATTTTTATTCTGGGTCCGGCCCTGATATTTTATTAATATCCCAGGAATTAAATGGCGAATGATTACTGTAATCAAAATACAAAATTTCATTAGATTCTGCTTACGCATTACAGATATATGACGAAAACAATATTCTTCCAAAAAATATAAAATCACCAGAATTTCGAAAACGGGGCCGCTTTAGCCATTACTGTTTGGGGATTTAAGATCACCTCAATATCTTCTATCTTCTGGTAAAGTACGACCCTCTCCTGACGAATCACCCTGTATATGCTGGATAGATATGCTGAATAAATGTGTTATAAAAGTTAGTAACGTTAACTTTACCCCTAATTTCACGAATCTTGGAGCGAGAATTTTTTTTTTAATTTTCACAAAATAAAGAGGGTTAATTTAAGTTTTAAGGTAAATCCCCTTGAAGCATTTTGAAGCACACATTTCAAATTTTAAGAATCACACCTACAGAAGTCGCGATTTAAACCGGAGTAACAGATGGTTAAAGTTCATACATATCAAATTTTATCACTCAAAAATTTGAAATTTTGGAAGTGTACATCCTCAAAAATAAATTTTTCGTGCGTTAAATAAAAAAATCTGGAGGCTACATTTTTGTTCGTACAAAAAACTTGTTATACATTTTTAATGTGACATTTCCCGTACCTCAGAACGGAGCAATTAGTCTTTTTAAGAAAAAATATTTTAAGAGATATTTGACAGACTCTAGTATCTTGCAACTAGTATGTTTAATAACAAATGATGCTCAAGAACTATTGTTGGTAACTTTTGGTATATTCTTCCTGCTATGTTCAGAGATGTATTCTCAAAAGTTACTGCTTCCCGGAATTTTTGCGAAGTGGAAATTTCTATTGGCTCCACTATGTGTAGAATGAGTGTTTTTCTTGGGAAATTTTTGCCAAAAAAGCGTTTGTTTATTAAAATGGCACTTTTTTGAAAATTAATTTCTACAGCTTCTTTTGACAACAGCAGCATGAACACTGACATAACAATAATTGGACACATGCACAAGATAGGAAAGTTAAAAGAGGTCAGTTTTATAGGCTGAAATGCTTCTTTTTGCAATAGTAATGTGATATTTCGTTCTATCTCGTCGAGCTACCCCAAATCAATTAGCTATAACTGTTTGCACGTCCACAGGAAGCCGAGGTAATGATGATCGCAAAATTATCACCATTTTGAACGTCCGAGTTAAGTTTTTTTGTGTCCGCTGGCACTAAATTTTTGCAAGCAAGCACTTTTCTGTACTCAATTTTGTTGAGCCTACGTTGCAATAATCGATTTGCTATAAATGAGAGATCGAAAGTACAACCCTTTAGGAAGAAAATAAGTCCAACAATGTTACGCTATAACATCCCAAAGTTGTAGAAATTAATTTTCAAAAAGTGCTTTTTTAGTAAACAATTGCTTTTTTGCAAAAATTATACAAGTACACATTTCCAAAAAAGAACACTCACTATATATAGTAATATCTATAATTTATCAAACTTTGTTGTGGAAATTTGGAGAAATGTGTTATAATTTCTTCATGATTACAATTCTTCTCCTTGTAAGAAAACTATCTAAAAAATCAATAAGAAAACGATGCCTAAGGAATCACTACTTCCACATCCAGATTTCTCATTCAAGTCTCTTTAAAAAGAAGCATCTTGACAATATTTGCACTCATGTATGTGGAAATAGTTGGTCATAGAATTTTATTAATATTTGCGGCCGTTGCTATTAATAAGTTTGAGAGGTTGGTTTTTAGCATATACTCCAAAAAATGACATTTCTGGATTCTTATTAACTTGTTCTATTTATTTCCCCAATTTACACCCTCCTACCCATTCCACGGAATTATCTCAATCAGATATCATTAAAACTTGGTCAAATTTCAAGTGAATATCAATTTTATTTTATCAACCCATTTAATAATGAAGTGGCCCAACTAGCACCAAAGTGACAGTAACTGGATAGGAACTTCGTATGAGTAACCATTACGAAATTGCGAATAAATTTACGACTTTGGTGTAAAAATAACTTCATTTGACAAGTCTACAGTCCCTGCCTCGTAGTTTCTACCACTAGTGATTACTTTAGAGTTATGCAACTTCTACGTAGCTTTCATGGTACATGGGAACATGGTAGTTACCAGTGGGACGACTTTCGGGTTTTCATAACTTGAAGGTGGTAAACTATAGTAGCAGCGACTAACTCGCATCACTGAAATGTGACTTCAAAGTTGCAATCACCTTCAAGTAGCTTTAATAGTTGCCGCGACGTTCTGGGAACCTTCACTATTTCTTTAAAGTAGTGGAACTTGTAAGTAATATTCATAGGTGTTAATGACACTACTGTTACCTACAGAACTGTGTACGGCTACTACAAAGTGCACATCACCTCTGAAATTCACCATGAAGTAAATTTCACCATCTAGTTCCCAATGTTGACCATAGATAAAGTTAATGCAACAAACCTAACCTATATAATATGTTTGCATAACCTAGACTAGAATTATATGCTGCTATATTATGCCATGCAACATTTTATGTTCAAAATGAGGCAACAAAATATAATATTTCAACACAGTTTTATTACACCTACCTTTTTTTCTATGTTATCTATCATTGTAATAGTATATTATTATTATACCAACAAGGTTTATGTTTATTAAGTCGTTGATATATGGCTGCATACAAGTAAATTGCGACAGCTGACAGGTTTTTCAATGTGAAGTTAGGTAAATGACAAACAGCAAAAGCTAGGAACGCGTTCAGTCTAGACCTTAACGTACGGCTAACACATACGTTCCGAATCAATATCGGGAAAAATGTAACCATGAAGTAGCAGCGGCAACTTTGAAGAGGTAATTTGTGGTAGCCACAACTTTGCTACGACTTTGAAGTGATGCTACAGTTCCATTCGCAGATTTGTGGTAAATATAACTTTAAAGTTACGCATTTGCAGTTTTCGTCACTATCGCCAAGTAGCAATTACTTTCAAGTAGCATTTCTTGGTGAAAACGACCTTAAAGTCATATTTTCTGAAATACGCCATGTTGATGGCCAAAATTATCGACGCCATTGTTATGACATATGAACCATAATTTCACAATTGACTAACAAATTTAATTTATCGCCATTTCTTCACCAAATGCAACAAATGAACACATAAAAAGTAGTGTTAAGTTCCGAAGAACAATAAAAAATTGGTTTCGGCATCTAGTGTGTCATATTCTCGCATGACATTACATATTTTAAAAACAATATTTTCATTAAAAAATGCAAATTTTAAAGGCGCGTGGTTAGATTCGGACGTTTTATCATTATGTTTGTCAGTAAAATTGGACCATTGGAAAATAGAACAAGTTTTGCTGTCTAATATTACCTTATGATATTCTATTAAATTTCTGAGTTAGGGAAATGAACAAGAACAAGAATCGTATGTAAGAATGAAACATAAATATAATAAAATCGGTTGCAAGACAAAGAAGGGGCAACATCGATTTGAAAGAGTAGGGAGTGGTAAAGTTTTCTGAAAGTTGCGGCGTCTACGCCGCCACGTCGCCGCTCCGGAGCAACAACGTCATTGGAACGTAGCCAGACAAGTTTCAGGAACGTGGCTGGAACGTTATCGTCACCAAAAAATATTCCCCATTTTGGTCATAAACACGTATTCGGAACGTTCCTATTACGTGCCTGTGACTAGTACCAAAACACTTTAAAGTGCCTACAATAGTCATTGCTACGTTCTCACGACTAATTGTGCTAGTTGGGGGATGTGATGTGGACGTTGAGGAATATTATAAAGAAATTGAAGGCCCTGGTGTGGAGTACATACACCAAGTTTCTGTATTCTTGCCAGCTTGCTTTACTCATTTTCCCCTATTTACCTCTATTTACCCCCCCCTCCCATTCAACGGAATTATCTCAAAATATAATCTACTTCCAGATGTCGTTATAATATATACGTGTATCGATTTTTAAGTGAATAGCTCTTTGATAATTGAGTGGGGGTGGTGGAGGGATTGAAAAATGTTATAAAAGAATCTGAGGCCTTTGCTTCTAGTATATACGACAAATCCCAAATTTCTGTACTCTTGCCAGGTTACATTACTTATTTTTTCCTATTTACCCTTATTTACCCCCCACCCCTTCGCCGAATATGTTCAAAGACATTCCAGTTCCAGATCTCGTTATGATACATAGGTGTACAAAATTTCAAGTACATATCTAAACCGTTCCAAAGAAAACGAGCGCACAAAAAAGTTATGGACCTACAGACAGAACCACAGACCGACAGAGAGACAGCACTTTTTTCCTTCAAATTTAAAATCTCGACGTTTCATGACATTCTAAACCTATTTCAACAACAATTTTTTAAAAAATTTTTTTTTCAATTGCTATACTTCCAATCCGCTACGTGGCACAATGGTACCATTGCCATGTAAAACGCGACAAAACGGGCGAAACTGAATATTTATTTCAATGAGTATTTACTACATTTACTGTTTTACAACCCTCCCCTGTACAGCCCTTCCAAGAAATTAACCTGTTTTTTCATTTGTTTACGTATTACAGGTATATTATAAAGCAGTCGATTTGCAAACTTTGTTTTAATAGACATATTTTGTGTGCAATTTATTAAAATTTATTAACTATTATTTTAATAATCAATTAACTTCTGATACATTTTATTATAGAGGGCCATTATTCAGGTAAATAAGTATTTTTATCATTCGTAAAATTTCCCTTTCTGCTTTTATATTAGTAAAAATATGCGATTGTATAAAATGTGGATAAAAAGATATTTCCGTTTTTATTGTTCTTAACTTTACATAGAGTTATAAACAAAAGTACCCGTAGTACTTTCAGATTATAACTTATTCAGTTGCAGTATATGTTTGTGAAACAGAGTGTTATCAAATTTTTTGCTCGATTTTGCTCTTTTTTTATAAATCATAATTAAGTAAAACGTAGCATAATTCTTGTATTATTTCTAATAATGAGATTATGTGATTAAAACATTCTTTTAAGGTATCAGGTGTAAAAGAAAAGTTACTGGACGCCTACCGACAAGAGGGAAAAATAATGTGTCCCATATGTTTAATAAATTTCCTAATTTTCTAGTAGCAAAAAGAAATATTTCAAAAATGATTTCATGTCTTGAATTGGGTCTAATAATTCCATTTAAATTATTTTATGCGAAATTCACGTCAATTTGGGAGGCAAACAACCTTGTTCGCGACCGCTTCGTAGCAAGTAATTCAGAATGGTTAAACGAAGAATTTATATTACCTATATTTTATAGTTCAAATCCAACTAGCTGGCCTAAAAGAGATTTCGTAGACATTTTACTGCGAAGTAAACAACGAAGAAATAAGGATCTCAGAGAGCAACTAAGTCCCGAAAAATTAAGTTTTACAGCTGGCAGAGTTTAAGATCAGCCGGCATTTTAAGTAGTGCAAAACTTTTAAAAGAGCCTTCTACTACACCCACACGTGCGAAAAAAATATGTCTAGCCTATCGTTCCAAACACAATGAAAGCCAAAAGTTTACCAAAGATGAAGCTTTGTCCTTGTTCACAACTGCAAAAGCAAAAGCATCAATAGTATCAAAGATTATTGAACGTGAAAAATAAAATTAATTTATTCAGCAGAAATTTATTATTTTCACGAAAATGGCACAAGTATACCGGGTGGCCACGAGTCAATGTACGCCCCCAATAATTTGGTTATTTTTGTATTTAAAAATGTGGTTTTTGGTACACAAAAATTAGACAATAATAAGCTACTTTTAGATTAACAGGAATGAAAATATCACTTCCGGTTGAACAAGAAGTGACATCAACTTTTTTTTCTTAAATGGAATGACTATATTTTTTTGATTGTTTCCCATTAAGCATAAATTTCCAAGTGCAACAGTTTTTTAGATGTAAAAAATTCCAAAAAATAAGTGAGATACGAGCAATTTTTTCATTTTTTCAAAATGGCCGCGTCAGATGAATGCAATGCAAGAAAATTACTAAGTAGGCTATGGAAATTATTAGCTAGGTTGTAGACTTGTCTGTAAAGAAGAAAACAGTTGTTTGAATTACTGATAGGTACCAGTATTTTTAGTTTTTTTCAAAAAAACGGAATTTCATTTTCATTTTCATTTCCGTAGGGGTCCTATGGATTTTTTTTTTAACGGAACTGTGCTATTTCTTTTATTAATCAGAAATAATGATTCATAAACTATAATTTATGACTATATTTTTTTTGATGATTTCTCATTAAGCATAAATTTCTAAGTGCAACAGTTTTTTTAGATGTAAAAAATTCCAAAAAATAAGTGAGATTCGAGCAATTTTTTAATTTTTTCAAAATGGCCGTGTCAGATGAATGCGATGTAAGAAAATTACTAAGTAGGATATGAAAATTATTAGTAAGGTTGTAGACTTGTCTGTAAAGAAGGAAATATTTGTTTGAATTACTGATAGGTACCAGTATTTTTTGTTTTTTTTTTTTAAACGGAATTTCATTTTCATTTCCGTAGGGGTCCTATGGAATTTTTTTAATGGAACTGTGCTATTTCTTTTATTAATCAGAAATAATGGTTCATAAACTATAATTTTTTCGCCATTAATCATTTCTTAACGATATCCTTCGTAATAATAGAAGTATTTTTAAAAAGTAAGCGCCAACAAATCATTTTAATAAGGTAAGTACCCTCTACATTTAAATCCAAAATTGCAGATAGCCATGAAAATGACAGACATTGAATTAGTCTTAACTTACTCACTAATTTTCTGAAGCAAGTATATTAAAGTTATTATAAACAAGAAAATTAATATAAAATGGCTGAAAATTATTCAAGAGATGAAAAAGTTGACATGATCATTATTTATGGAGAGACTCGACGTAATGCAAGTAGAGCAAAAAGTCTGTATGGACGGAGATATCCAGAAAGAAAACAACCTCCGAGAAACTATTTCGACCGGTTGGAGCAACAATTTAGAACTGAACCTAATGTAGAAATTGAAGAAAATTTATTGTGGATGAAGAAACGGAAATTAATGTATTAGCTTTAGTGCATGTCGACCCAACCATTTCGATAAGACAAATTGAACATGAATTACCAATTTCCAAAGAATCAGCCAGAAACATTTTAAAGAAACACGGCTATCGTTCTTATAAATATCAATTGCATCAATTTTTCTATGAAAATGATTTTCAACGAAGAATAACCTTTTGTAATTGGTTAGAGTTACGCCAATTAAGAAATGAGAATTTTATCAAAAACATTTTGTTCACTGATAAATCGAGATTTACAAACCTTGGGTTATTTAATCGAAACAACACTCGATATTGGGCAATTGATAATCCTCACATTATGAGACAGGGGCGGTTTCAGGAGCAGTTTCGCTTCAATGTTTGGTTAGGCGTACTGGGCGACCATATCATAGGTCCAATAATTTTTAGCGAAACTCTAACTGGACCAAAATATCTAGAATTTCTCCAAAATATAATAGTTCCACTGATTAATCAAATTTCCAATACCAATGTTGACGAGGTTTACTTCCAACAAGACGGGGCTGGACCATACAATGCTATTATCGTTAGGGATTACTTAAATCAATTATTTCCAGATCGTTCAATTGGGACCTATGGTCCATTCAGATGGCCTGCAAGGTCGCCTGACTTAACCCCACTCGATTTTTTTATTTAGGCGCATTTGAAAAATAGAGTATACATGACTGCTCCAACCACAAGGCAAGATCTGGAAGAAAAAGTTCGACATGAAATTGCACAAATAACACATCAACAATTACAGAATGTTCGACGTGCAACAATAAGTCGCGCTACTCTGTGTATTAATCATAACGGTGAATAGTTTGAACAATTTTTATAATGGTTTATTATAATTTAGGTTTTAAATAGTTTTGTTATTCTTGGTAATTTATTCATGGTTGTAACGTTATACCTATTAAAATTATTTCTTGTTTAACTTGTGTTCATTTTTTAAAAATACTTCTATTATTACGAAGGATATCGTTGAGAAATGATTAATGGCGAAAAAATTATAGTTTATGAATCATTATTTCTGATTAATAAAAGAAATAGCACAGTTCCCTTAAAACAAATTCCATAGGACCCGTACGGAAATGAAAATGGAAATGAAATTCCGTTTTTTTTTTAAGAAACTAGAAATACTGATACCTATCAGTAGGGTCAAGGTGCCGACAGTGGATCACTTTTTGTTCTCCTTTTAATAAATTCTTATTGTATGAAGCTGGAATGCCGAAATTTGGCATCTGTATAATATAGTCATTCTATTTTCATAATTCATTATTACATTTTGAATATTTAGTAGGGAAAAAAATATGTAATAGATTTTTCTAAAAATGGATAATGATCTACTGTGTACCGCGAGGTGGGTACAGTGAACCAAAGCTTAATATACAGTGGTTCAGGTCGGTACACAGTGAATCATTGTATTTATAACTGGGCTAATAAAACGAATAATTACAATTTAATCAGTCTTTACTTTAGATCAGTGTTATTATATTTATTTTATACCAAAACTACTTAAATATAAATCTTATTTGTTTAAATGAAAACGATAAAAATAATAATAATCGGAATATTAAAAAATATTAATAGGTATTTACATAACTCAACATAGTTTCAGTTGAAAACTGACATCAAATAACACAAAATAGAAAAATCAGTTCTAGTGAATATTGAACATGGATAAATCAAGAGAGAAATAATAATAGGATTTGTTGCCTGGAACAGCTTCCACTCAAACAAGGCTTTGGCAATATCAGCTTTATATCATCCTCTTTTACAGTAGAAAGATCAGGAATGTGTTTGTTTTTAGTTTTTAGCCTTAAAAAATTTATGAAATATTCTAGTGCTTCATTTCTATTTTTTATGACTTTCCCAACGTAATAGATCTTTTGTCTTTTTATTGCAAACTCAACTAATACAAATTCACCCTCTTCTGGCGGTCGAGGTAATGACTCTTTGAGATCAACTTCATTTGAAACATGAATTTCATTTTCCTTTTCGTCCGTCCTCTTTTGTCATCAGAATCTTGCAAACTAATTTCTTCTATTTCATCCTCTGATCGCTCTGTACATTTTTTTAAGATAGTTTCCTTTCCTTTATGTCTTTTTTTATTTTAGCTGCATCCTTTTCCATTTGAATTGCAAGTTTTTCTGGTGTATCTGTTGCTATTAAACTTTGACCAAGTTTTCTTTGCTTCCTTTCAGTTTTTCTTGCTCCCGCTATTATGGGATCTCTTAATTGAAATGGTGACAAAAACTGAAGTTGATTGCTGATCTGCAGATGTGCTGGAATTCTGCAATATTAACGACGATGTTTCTCGAACGTCTTGATTATACTGAATCTGGTTGATGCCAGAGGGTCCTGCTTGTTGATCTTCCATCAGTGGCAACTCGTGAAATATTCCACTGTACTTATTTGCACGTTGCAACGTTCAAGATATTTTTTGAGACTTTCCTCCTGTTCTTGGGTAAAAACTTTGTTGACAGAATAATTTGGCACTAAAGCCATATTTTCGATGAACCCCAATCTTTTCCTTTTGATGTAATAACGTCTCAATGTTGTAAATGAAATATTTGTGTCGGTTGCTGCTTTTCTTATACTACTACCATTTTTAATAAATTGTAATGCTTGCTTCATTTGAGTTTCGAAGTGGTTCCCAAATTTTCTAGCTAACCCTTTAGGACAAGCCATCCTGCAAGCAGAAAATACAGGCATGAACATGTGACAGAAGGTTTAGTACACAGTGGATCATGATCCACTGTGTACTAAGGCTTCTTGAACCACTGTGTACCGAGGGGACATTTTGTTTTTCAAACGGAACACAAACCTAATCACTTGATATTGAACTATTATAAATACATTAAAATGTACTTGAGTATACAGAGTTTACAATAGAAAGAACGTTGTACACAAATACAGTGCACTGAATTGACTAGAAGACGAGAAAACTTACCTCACAAAAAAGTTAAAGCACTAGAAAACACAAATTCATTCACAGTGTGTCAACACGCAACCACAGTCACTGATTAACTGAGTCGGTGGAGTACCGGACGAAATTACGTCCTCCTATGAAAAGGGTGGAAGAAGAGCGTCGTTCTCTTTTCTCAGGCAACGAATGATCCACTGTACCCACCCTAACCACTGTCGGCACCTTGACCCTAATTCATTCATTCATTCATTCATTCAATTCATTCAACTATTTTCTGCTTTAAAAATTAAAAAATTGTTCGTATCTCACTTGTTTTTTGGAATTTTTTACATCTGAAAAAACTGTTGCACTTAGAGATTTATGCCTAATGAGAAACCATCAAAAAAATATAGTCATTCCATTTAAGAAAAAAAGTTGATGTCACTTCCGGTTCAACCGGAAGTGATATTTTCATTCCTGTTAGTCTAAAAGTAGCCTATTATTGTCTAATTTGTTTGTACCAAAAACCAAATTTTTAAATACAAAAACAACCAAAATATTGGGGGCGTACGTTGACTCGTGGCCACCAGGTATAACACTTTTTAATGTTATTACAATAATTATTACCTGCATTTAACACATTTTTCTCAGTTGCAACAAAAAGTTGCCGAAAACAATTTTGTCGAAATTTGATGTCAACGCTACCACTGTGCTAGGATGTGGAAGTAAAATAACAAGATTCCTTTACGGTAGCCGAAAAATATATTTATTGTTGGCCATCAACAACACAACTTTAAGTATGATATTTAAACTTTAAAACCAGTTATTAAAATAATGGTCTCTAAAATAGTGTGCTTACTTTTCTTTTCTAAGTTTAATAAACTCCGCTACCAAAAAGTTTCCTAAAATTATTCATGCCAGAAATAACATGTATCATTTCCTTCAGTTAAATAATGACACTTAATTAAAGGGATCACAAATTGATATGCAAGTATGAAAAGTAGGATCTTGCTAGCATTGTACTATTGTGTCGGATCTAGATTCTATGTAATATTCACAAGGGGAATAGTTAGTGTAAATGACTCCTATGGGACTCGTAGTATTTTTAACAAATGCAGCAGATACAGTAGGAAGATTTACAGGGCTTAGAAAATATTCAAGGGAAAGTGATTCTGACTAATTGCTACAGCTTGCATATAATAATAATTGTAATAATAGAAACATGTCTTCATTATTTTTCATTAACAATACAATTAATTATTGATTTTATAAGATAAACCATGAAAAGTAAACGGCGAAGTTAAACGGTCACAATTCACAAGAAATCATGATCATATTTCTTACGCTTAGATTCTGTTCGCACAGAATCGGTCCCTTACTTTTGTATCTTGGAGATACACAAGGGAGGTGAAGTCTGTACATTTCGAACAGAACAGAAAATAATTGACAATAATTTCAATATACTTATAAAAAAATCGGTAAAGTTATTTACACAGAACTTTCCTCTTCATTTGTGCATGGCGGTCACTCTAAAAAATTATTAATTACGAAATGACATGGAGAATTATAATCGGAATATAGTTATTACAAAGAAAACCTGATAACTTTTGGCCAAAAAAATATACAAAGTGGTCATCCGACAGCAAAAATTCAATACTAAATAACAGGTGCCAATTATGGAAGGGTTGCGTAAATACCTTTACAAATGTCCACCATGGTCAAATTATTTCTTAGGAATACCATCTTGTACATTTTTCAATAAAAGTATAATAGGTGCATATGCCAAATAATGTTGCCGCCATCTGTCACATATTCAATTCCAAATGTTGGTAAAAAAAATTCAAATATTTATTCTTCTGAAATAGACTTAAAATGAAACATTTTCTTTATAGGATTTTGCAAACAGTGGAAAGAAAAGCTATCTATGAGAACTAAAGGAAAAACTATATATAAAAATATTAATGAAATCTTTGCATTCTTTCGATAACCTGACTTCTGGTTATGCTAACAAGTAAAATTCTGATTTTTTGAAAGAATGCAAAGATTTCATTAATATTTTTATATATAGTTTTTCCTTTAGTTCTCATAGATAGCTTTTCTTTCCACTGTTTGCTTTCATTACTATAAGCAAACAAATAATAAATAATTCACTTTTAAACATGCATAGAGTATATAGGCTCCAATATATAGGCTCCAATATATAGCTAATAGATAGGTGAAGATCTGTTGTTTTTTTTTATCAGTCAATGTCAATTATAATTATTTTATACCATTCATGGAAAATGTCTTAGTTTTGCATGGAACATCGTTATGAGTGGCTTTAGGCTTTTCTGATGAGTCCACAATAAGGACGAAAAACGTTTCAAAGGCTAAACATTTCCAAGAAACTGAATGAGATTTTATGAAAATGTAATTCATTTGAATGAAAAAAAATTTTAAAGACAAGGTACGTAAATAAATTAATTTCAGGCCTTTGTTCTAATTTTTAACTGAATTTACATATCGGGATCATGTAGATACTGGTTTAGCCTGCTTAGCCGTAGGAGACTAGGTTGGATGCTAGTGTTAAAATGAGAGTGGCAAATCAGAATTTTACTTGTTAGCATAACCAGAAGTCAGGTTATCGAAAGAATGCAAAGATTTCATTAATATTTTTATATATAGTTTTTCCTTTAGTTCTCATAGATAGCTTTTCTTTCCACTGTTTGCAAAATCCTATAAAGAAAATGTTTCATTACTATAAGCAAACAATGAAACGTGGAGATTTTAAATTTGGGCAATACAATGTTTTCCTTCTATTCTATTACTAGTACAGGCAATGAAGGCAAAATGTTGTAAAGACCTCGCAAAAATTAATAAAAGAATCATCTCTGGGATTTAAGTAGCTAGTAACCTGTAGAATGGAATGAGGCATTCTTTGCACTTCCAAGTTCCGGGAAAATTCAAAAAAAATTGGAAAAACTTTTTGATTTTCGGTTTTTGTGCTCTAACGGCTAAAATAATGAAAATACAGAAAATAGTTTTCAACAAAATTTGTAGCTCAAAATAGGTCTTTACAAATTTTTGCCTTCTTAAGCCGCCTAGGAAATAAATCCAATTTTCCACTTATAGTTTTGAGCCACTCCGAAATGCACGGAAAATGAGAATTCTCTGGGAGTTTCGTACGACCGGACATATCGATCGATAATTATTACTATTCAGAGCCGCTAAAAAAATTCAAACAACGCAAAATGTAGAGAAAAGTCTCAGCTTTAATGTGGAACTAATCACAAAATTCATACGAATTTTTATCATAGAGAAGAAAGTGTTAGAAGATGGCTTAGTAAACTTTATACAGTTCATTTATTCACATCTTTGAGATTTATGCATTCGGCCTATTTCTCCCATAACAATGGGTGTTTTTTCACTGCATGGATTCGAATCCACGCACTTTAATCTATATTTCGTGAAAATTTTATTGAAGAATGTTAAGAAACAAATAAGTTGTATATGTTTTACTGTATAGTTGTGCATTATCTGAACGTGTATGAATAATGTAGACAAATTCAAAAAGTACTGCGCGCATTTAAAAAACTTTAACGTCATTCAAAAAAATATGTTTTACTGTAGGGGAGACTGTTGTACCTTGAATATAGTGTACCTTGGAACATTACCTCTTTTGAACTGGTTTTTACCATGTATCTAATTATTGCGAAAGTATATTATGGGGAAGTATAAAGAAACTTCATAAAACGTATTTTCACTAATTCACATTGTTTGGTGTGGTTTTCAAACAATTTGGTTATTATTGCATGTTAAAACGGCCGGTTTTGTGTTTTGTTTCGTGATTTTACATTCTTGATGTAATATAACTAGAAAATTTCAAATTGGTGTGTTCGATATACATATTTATGGTGAGTAAATGCGTATTTTATTTTTTAGTTTTGAAGTAAGCTAGATGAGCTAGGCAGTTTAGTATCATTGTGTGTACCCTCGTGTACCATGAAACAAAACTACATCTTGTACCTTGGAACAATCTGTTGAGGTAAAGAATGCTACAAACTTGCTGTTTTTTTATAGGTTCGCAATGCCACGAAGTAACGTAGGCCTGAAAAGTGCTTCAGTGGATTCCGAAAGTTTATGCAAAGCTATAGCTGCTGTTTTGTGTGATAATGACAGGAAAATTTCTTTGCGCGAGGCTCGTAAGGTTTCTGATGTAAAACTCGTCACTATTTCGACATTTAAATCGCTTTAAGGAAAGTGGAGATAAAAATTTCACTTATAAAGCAAAAACGGATCTTAATAAAGTTTTTAGTGAAGAAGAATAATAATCAGATTTATCAAAATACATTATTCATATTGCATACGATATGGTCTAATAGGGAGTTCTAGAACTTGCATACAAATATGCCAAAGCAAACGGAAAATAAATCCAAAACATGGAAAGAAAATTACATTGCTAGAGAAGAATGGATGCGTCTTTTTATGAAGAGGTACTGAACGTTATCCATCACTTTTTTTAAATTTCATATTCGAAACTTTTAATAATTTTGATATATCACTAAAGTTATATTTTATAGTAATAGCATTGGACTAATTTTTCTTGCCTTACCAACATAGAGGAACACTATTTTGTCAGGTTTTATTGAGATAAACGCAAGTGTTCCAAGGTACAGGAGGATGTGTTTTAAGGTACATGAACATAATGTACCATGGAACGATTCTCCTTAAAATTTAAAAATTGTGTGAAATTGACATTTTTACACCAATGGCCCTCAAAAAATTTGGATAGTTGTCCAAATGTGTACTAAGTAATGTCTGATTTATGCAGTGCTAAAAAATTTAATTTTATGCTAAAAAAAAATCAAAATCAAAAAGTGTTCCAAGGTACAACAGTCTCCCCTACTTATAGTCCAAAAATTAAGACTATGCTATTATTATTACTTAAGATATAGCGAATTGAACTCCAAAATTTGGAGGTGATTGATCGATGGGAAATATACCCACCACTTTGATCGCAAGGCATATTTTGCGAACAAATTTAATTGCAATAAAATTTTAATTGGATTAATATATCATTATATAAGAATATACAAGCAAAATGAATTATCATTCTAACGACTCTCGGCAAAGATATGAATAAATCTGTGGATCAACTGTATAAAGTTTACTAAGCCATCTTCTGACACTTTCTCTCGTTGATAAATTTTTTTATGAATTTTGTGATTAGTCCCACGTTAAAGCTGAGACTTTACTCTACAATTTGTGTTATTTTCATATTTTTTTAGGGGCTCTGAATAGTAAAAATTATCGATGGATGGGCCCGGTCGTACGAAACTCTTGGAGAATTCTCATTTTTCGCGCATTTCGAAGCGACTTAAACCTATAAGTGGAAAACTCGATTTATCTTCTAAACGGCTTAAGTAAGACAAACATGTGTAAGGACCTTTTTTGTAGAGAAAAAGACAAGCTACAACTTTTGTTGGGAAATTTTTCCATTTTTTTTTAAATTTTCCCGGAACTTGAAAGTGCAAAGAATGCATCATCTCATTCTCCAGGTTATTACCTACTTAAATCCCAGAGATGATCCTTTTATTAATTTTTGATACCCTAAATTGTTAATTTGCCTGTACTACGTAATAGTGGTAAAAAATACAAATTTCTTTAAAACAATTAAAAATATTTTTTTTAAATAGATTTAGGATGCCATGAAAGGTGGAAATTTTAAAGTTGAGCAAAACAATATTATTTCCATCTAGTGGTAATTTTTTTTTTCCGAAATAGGTGTAGAATGTCATGAAACGTGGAAATTTTAAATTTGAGCAAATAACATTTTTTTTCATTATTTATTCCTTTTAGACGGTCCGCCCTGCATATTTCCCAGTGAAAGTTTAACCATTTCTTCACTGACAGCGGCGTCAGCTACCTACCAAATTGGGTTGTTCTCCGTCATGTAATTTTTTAGTTAATGCACCAACAGACAGACAGACAGATGGACCGACAGACTGACGGAATAGAAAAACCTATATTTTCGTAATCTATGTGATCCGAAACGTGAAAATCCGAAAAAATCTCGGAGGGTGACTTTTTCTCGAATACGGGGAGTACCTTCGGTATGCGAGGGAAGTAAAAGAGACCAGTCTGCAAAATACGATTTAAATATTTTAAAAATAGTTTTTAGATTAATTCTGCATCCTGTACATTGACGTTCAAACAAATATAACTTATATATCTTTTTGAACCCAGTAATGCTGTTTTTTGTAGCTGATTATTCAAACAATTATACATTTTACTAATTTGGTAACTAAGTGATCTCTTAAACAGTTCAGTACGGTGCTGCGGTGGAGCAAGAAGAGGTTTAAATCTAATATTTAATGTGTGCACATCAGTTCGAAATTTAATTTTTTGGTATAGATATATAGGAGTCTTGTTTAGTATAATTCCGTGAAAAAAACAGACTGTGTGACGCAATCTTCTGTTGTACATGTTAAGCCATTTTATCTCCTTGAGTTTGTGAGAGATTCTCTAATTTCGAATAGTAGAGCTGAGTGTCGTCTGTATAAAAGTATACTTTGTAATAACACAGGCCTGTGAAATATAACTTTTAAATTCTCCTTAAAATAATACTTTTTTTAGTTACTTAGGCATGTTGATTTAATATGTAGCGCTAGTTTCTCTACAGCACATCGAGATTTATTTTTATGCAAGATATGCATATTTACAGATTTTTGAACATTTTTATAAAGAAATAAAATATAATGAATATAAAACTGAATGTTTAGTTATAAAAAACAACAACATATTAATATTGAACAAGATAATGCAGCTTTATACTCGTTACAACCCAGTTATTTCAGATTATTAAGCATGCTGTTGACTATATTTTTATAATCAGAGCTTTTTCTGTTTTCTAAAAAAATGTTTCACGACATCCTTAAATGCCTTCCAAGCGAGCTCTTCGGTCTTATTCATTGTTTTGTCAAAGTCAGCATCTTGCATTAACATCCTTATATCAGGGCCGACAGAAATGCCTTTTACCTTTGCATCTGATAAATGCTTAAATTTATCACATAAGTATCTGAAACAGGGACGGTCATTCAGTAATGCCTTCAGAAATTGCTTCATAATGCCTTATTGGATATGAAGTGGAGGTAGCAGAATTCTTCAGCGGTCAACCAGCGCCTCGCGTACGACATTTTTACTTCCAGAACTTAATGATTCTCTCTTTGGCAATTTTTTTATCCAATGTTTTAAGGAGGGTAGATGAATGTTTGAATATGAACAGTACCAATAATACATATGATTGACACAAAAATTAGAAGTTGACTCTAGTAGTACTAAGAAAAAAGAAAAAAATATTTTTCTGGGAAAATTTACTTTTTCAAAAATTTTTCTCATAGATTCGTATCTAATACCTACCGAAATTACTACTCAGATTAGTCAAGCGAAAACCATCGCAGGCCTGTGTAGTTTAAATGATTAATAAAGCTGCTTGTATATACAGTAAATAGCAACGGACCAAGGATTGATCCTTGGGATTTATTGTGTACCACAGTGACTTTTAACCTAAAAGAAAGTAACGCTTATAGCTTCGGTCCTTAATTCTTGGAATTGTCTAGTGATTTGAATAATAAAAAAACATTGTCATTGTTTTGGGAAAGTGCCGTATTGATTACCATAAAATCTGCACGATACAAGCACAGAAAGTAACTATCTGCGATTGAGGTATATTAAGGTACCTTTCATACAGTGTTTAGGAAATCATTCTTATCATACAGTGAGCACGTAAAGGATGTGGTAAAGGTTGGAATAAAGTTATTAAAATAGTTACAAAACAAGTGACAAAAATTCTCTCGGACCCATCGATTTTTAAATGCATATCTCAATCTGTTTATTTAAAAAAAAAGTGCTGGAAATATTTTTTTAACAGTTATGACATCTCCATTTTTTTTAAATGGCAACCCCTATTTTTTAAAATGTCATTTGAAAGAGCACGTTTTTCTGCATACAGTACGTTAAATTCTAGGGAGTATTGCATGACGAAATTATCGAGAAAAAAATCTTAACTACTTATAACAATGTAATAAAACAAAAATACAAGAATTTAAGAATACAGCAAAAAATAATTAGACTAAATGTTCAAATTGCGCGGCATTTGCTTCCTGACAATGTCCAAGTCGAAACTGAAATTCTCGCAAAACGTTAATAATTGTTTCGAGTCCAATTCTTCCAATTTCGTAAGTAATTCTGTCTTTTAAGTCGTCAGTATTGTTCGGTCTATTAAAATAAACTTTGGATTTAAGGTAACTCCATAAAAATAATCCAATGGGGTTAGGTCCGGAGATCTAGCTGGCCATTCTATTGATCCGCGTCTACCAATCCATCTGCGTGGGAAAATTTCGTTTAAATAATTACGCACTATGTGGCGGTGCGCCATCCTGTTGAAACCATATGGAGTTTTCCGGTACTTTATGGTTTTCACCATTTGGATACAGTGCGACAAGTTCAGGAATTATGTTTTGTTGGAGCCGCTCCAAATATTTTTCGCCATCCAATGAACCTTGAATAAAAAATAGACCCAATATTGTAGTCCCAACAATTCCAGTCCACACGTTAACTTTCTGTGGAAACTGAGTATGGGCTTCCACTATCCAGTGTGGATTTTCACGTGACCAATATCGACAATTTTGCCTATTCACAGTGCCATTTAAACAAAAGGTGGCCTCGTCAGAGAAAAGTACTCGGCTTAAGAAATGTGGATTGATATTACATCGTTCCATCATGGTTTCACAAAAATCTACTCTGCGGTCGAAATCATCTTCGTTAAGCTCTTGAACTAAATTCACTTTATATGGGTGCCATTTATTCTTCTTCAAATATTTTAAAACAGTCGACTGACTAATTGACTGTTCTGCTGCGACTTCGCGACTTGGTTTGTGAGGATACTCCTCCATTGTCAGTAAAACATCTAACTGTTTATTTTCTGGAATTGTAGGACGAACTTTCATGAAATTATCTCTTACATGACCACAATCTCTGAACTTCTTTTCTATTTTGCTAACAGTTGATTACGCAATAGGTAGATTAGGGTATTTACCATTAAATAATTCACAAACCATAGTTTGTGTTCGGGACTTGTCTCCATGGCCAATTATTATCAAAATTTCAATTCGTTCTGTCTCACTTAAACGTTGCATTATCAGCACTTTCAATACGATATCACAAGTAAATACTAATGAATGGGTCTAGCCCTTTCAGCGTGGTGGGGCTAATATAATTTAGTGAACTGTATTTAGGTATAATAAAAAAAAATATGTGTCGGAAACTTACACAGTAGGTTTGATGGATTCTCCGTAAGAAAGGGCAATTATAATTCATTTATCACTGATATATAACTATAGCGTTATGCGGCGTAAGTGACTATTGTCTTACTTACTATCATACTATTGTCTCTATGTGGGTCGCGCTCGACCCACACGGCGTTAAGAAAACTAGCTAAAAAAAACTTCTAGTATTACCATAAAGAATTCAAAACATATATTTTTCTAGGTATAATACTACGAGGCGCGTAACCAACTAATGTGTTAGAGCCAGATCCGCGTTGCTAAGTAAACGAAAAAAAGCGTAAACATAAAAAAAGTGTAAGTTGTAAAAAGGTTCGACGATAAGTGTTCTATTAATGTTAAATGTTTTCTTCTCGATAATTTCGTCTTGCCTACTCCCTAGAATTTAACGTACTGTATGCAGAAAAATGTGCTCTTTCAAATGTCATTTTAAAAAATGGGGGTTGCCATTAAAAAAAAATCGCGATGACGTCATAACTTTGAAAAAAATATTTGCAGCACTTTTTCTTTTAAATAAACAAATTGAGAAGTGTATTTAAAAATAGACGCGTCTGGGCGAATATTTGTCACTTGTTTTGTAACTATTTTAATGAATTTATTCCAACCTTTACGTGCTCACTAGCAAATAGACTTTTCTAAAAGATACTGAATAGTTATATACGAAAGATGAATGTCGCCTGCATACGTTCATTTTCTTTAAATAATTGAAAATAGTTACGACGCCCTCTGTATAGAAATTACTTTTGTTCGTTAAGCAGCATACAAGCGAGTTTACTAGAAACAACAGGATATAACAAGTGATGACAACAAGAAATGGGGTTGATCTCAGAATACCAGTTCATCAATATCTTTGTCTCTCTCATGATGCAACACCCTGTATAGTAACTTGACTACTTAAATAAAATAATTCATCAAATTGTCGAATCGGGTTTATATTCTCTAATATTCTTAGCTTCTTAACTTTTAGTTTTGCATAGGTGTATCAGCAATCAACGTTTCCACAACTACTCCCAGCCCTGAGACACGAAGGCCATCCGGATCCAAAAGTGCAGTAGCGTATTGAATCCAAGGCGGTTGGAATGTCGTCGTCGTGCAGTTATCGCGCCCATTACAATAGCCGTGAGAGGTAAATACCGTTGTAATGGGCACGTGGCCGGACGACGAGCGCCCTGGGACGCACTAACGCTCAGAAGCGCCGCCGTCCGCCCTTTACCTGGGCGCGCGCGAACGCGTTATTGGATATTTTATCACCAATCTCATTCCTCTTTCCGGCTCATGGTGAAGACGCATATAGCTAAGGAGGTATTGTTTCAAATATGTTGATGAAAGAACCATTTCTGTACCTTTGGTAAGGCTTAATCGAAAATATTTACGTTTAAGAGCAATTTAACATCAACTAACGAAGGCAGTGAGTTGGAAATTTCATTTTATTCTCTAATTATGGGTTGCATTCAACTAAATTTAATATATGTAATAAAAATAAATTTAATATTTTACACTGTACGTCATATTATAAGGCCTCTTTAAGAGAACCAATAAAAAACATAGGTTAGCAAATGCATACTTTCCAACTCGAAAACTGGAAAGAAAGTGGCTCCGTTCCAACCTGAAATGGCACATTCCAGCTCAATTGTTGAATGTAGTTGAAATGTCATGCTTTCGATCTTTTGACATGTAAGACAATTTGATGTGTCTGTATGATTGTGAATAAAAGCTGTTGCTGATGTTGCTTATAGCTTTCTGAAATTTGGAGACTGTATTTTCAAAAATGGTATAATTTTCAGATTAACTTTATTTTTCATAAAGTTCTTAAACTACTTGTGAAACCTCCTTCGTCTCGTCAACTTGCTATAACAGCTTCGTCTACTATCAGAAAAGAATCTTGCTGAAATTCTTAATGACATGTGAAGCAGTATAATAATTAACACTGTTCTGACAATTTTGCCATTCTCGGCGTCTATTGGGTAAGTAAGGAAAAACAAGTTTTTTTTGTATAACTCGCTCTAATTCAAAAACGGAACATTGACTTAATTTAAAATTTTTGCAGTGTCAAAATGAAGTTAAAATATTAGCAGGTGTAGAAAATATATATTTTTCTCTAAGACTGTATCGATAAAATATAACAGTTTAGAGTGGTAAGTATAGTATGTGCGAGGACTATTATCTCTAAAGGTGGTGATATTCCCTGGCGTCCTAGATTACCAGACCTTACTCCAATGGGCTTTCTCTAGAGGTACCTAAAATAAAGCATGTACATCGCCTTCCAGCCAATATGGAGTTAAAGGTGCGAATTTACAATGAAATCAACAATATTCCCATTAAAATGTTTTTAAAAAATAAAGTCAGAGTTTCGGTAGACGAGTCATGGGAAAGCATACGCAGTTGAAATGATGTAATGATAAGTGTGAAACGTTGTTAATAATTTCCTAGAAGGAAGCCAATCCCTTAATTTTTAAGAATTTACACTAACGTAGAAATTTGATTATTAAAAGGATAAACTAATCAATTCATAATAAATTTAAAAGTTATAAAGGAAAAGGTAAACCTGTAAATTTGGTCAGAATTATTACAAATAAAATTATTTCACCATAAATCAAGGACAGAAGTTAGTCAGTTTAGTGAAATGAAATACGTGGATACACCTTTTTTTAAAATTGATTTTATTGAAAACCAATCAAACTGATGCCTTAATTGTGTTTTAAAATTGGTTTTATTAGAAACCAATCAAAGTGATACCTTAATTACTAATAAATTGGTATTATATACACGGAAAGAACATTTAGAAAATAATAAGATACACTTATGAGATCTAAAATTAAATATACAGCTCAGATATGATTTCTAACCGTACCGTGTTGTTAACAGAAAACTGAAATTATTAAAATATGTTAAGAACAATCCTTTTCGTATAAATTGTGATCACAAATTCCACACAACAGTTTCTTTCAGAAATGCTTGAATTTAAGCGTTATTTAAATAACCCAGTTATTAAAAATGTCTTTACAATGTAAGATTCGTATGTTTAACCAAATTTAGAATAATATTTGAAAAAATTGAAATGTTTTAACCAAATTTTTTTTTTGGGAATAAAAACGTGTGAAATTATAGTCCAATAATTATAAAAATTTCCATCACAAAAAATGTTATCTGAGATTTTCCTCCAGCAGCTGTTAGTGGAAGGGTTATACATCACAAAACCACAAAAATCAGTTCTGGGGGTGACGCGTACCCCCCAAATAAAAAACCACCCCTTCGGTGAAAGAAGCCTCATTTTACTGATAACTCGTTAATCGTTGAAGATATAAAAAAATTACTCATCATAGAGCAGAAAGCTTGACTAACTTCCTAAAAAAAAGTCCTCTTGTAATATTCCTGTATATGCCATGGTTTTCGTGAAAATCGATATTGAAAGAAATTGTAAAATTTGCATTTTTCATGCGCGCGAATTTTCCTTTATTTGAAATGCTTTGCTCGCGGCCTATAGAAAAAATTGAATTACTTGACACCAAATAAGCTAGGAAGAAAAATTAAAATGGGTTTTAAAGGTGATATAAAATACTCTCTTGTGTTCCATTTTTGATCGCTATTGATATTTATTAGTATATAAAAATAACAATATAATATAGCTATCTCTTGACTTTTTGCGCTTCTATTCACAGGCCCATAAAAAATAACTGACTTTAATATAAGTTATAAATGCACCATATTTTAGTTCAAGATAGTACTTCAATGCAGAAAAAGTTAGGAATAAAACTATGCACACTTGCAAATTTACCAGCATGTTGAAGTTAGCCAAATTTTGGCCAATTCTTTATTGCTTCCTAAAAATAAAAAAAAGACGTTTTCAAAATTTAGCTCAAAAATTTTTATTTTGAGTTTATATATCATATGTCTATTGTTTCTAATCATTTGATAGTTAAACTTCATCAAAAAATTGAATATGCAGCCTTTTTTGGATTAAAAAAAATTAATCTAGCATCCCTGCATTTTAATATTTTTGAATGCATCCGGTCTAAAAATAAGATAAGACTTCATATTATTTGATCATACCATTTAAAATTATACAATATTTCTCAGGTAGAAAAAAATGCTATTGAAAGGGAGGGAATTTAAAAAAGAGCAATTTTTACTTACACAATCTCCAAATTACAAAACATAGGGACTTTTATTTTTTATGGTTACAAAGTGAAGTTGTTAAAAGAATGTATTTCATATCTGATTCTATTTTTTATAATATACCTTAAAAACCCCAGAAATCTAGTTACTTTTATAATTTTCTATGGTAAAAAATTGAAGGTTATAAAAATATCTTTCATTTGCTTCCTGATTTTCTTAGATATAATATGTCGATAATTGGTGAAGATATTAATGATTATACAGGGTGTTTGGTGCATCGTGTGCCAAATTGAAATGGCCGACAGAAAGGGTTATCTGCTATTCTTTCAGGCCCCTTAACACTTCCCATGCTCTGCGGGATTTTTCATATCGACATTCTATCTTTTTAATGAAAAAAATCCCAAATTCTACATTTAACTTCAAATTATAAAAAAAGTATTAGGTGTAGACTGCGAATTTCATTTTTATTTTGATGTATATTGTTGAAGGGTTCTTTTAAATCCAAAATTACTGGAATTAGACATCTAGCTGTTTTTTTATTCACTCGCAAACTTTCAGAATAGGTAAAATTTAAATTTAAACTTAGACTTTAGACGGCTATAAAAAAAAACTCGGAGCAACCGGGATCTTCCAACTCCCTCAAAAATTCTCTAGTCTATCCTCTTGCTAATGATGTGCCACATGTCATAAAAATATTTTAATAACTTCGTGAATTCGCTAAATTAATGAATCGGGTCAAATAAGGCTAATATTCAAAATTTCGAATCAAAAATTATATTTGCTTAAATTATGCATGGCAAACAGGTAAAATCTGTTACCTCACTCTTGCGAAGTAAAATCTATCTTCTATCTCTTTCTGTTCATTGGTTTTCTTGAAATAAAGAAACAGTTACATTTTTATCATTTATTAAAAAAATTTAAAAATCTTGCTCAAAGTGTTGGTCTCTGTTGCGAATGTAGGCCCGACATCTGCTTCGTATTTCGACAGTTGTTGTATGAAGTCGTAATTCCTCCCTAATTGTACCGAAAGCCGTTTCTACGCGTTGGACAAGAGGACAAATTCCCCCCTAGTCGTAACCTCCGTCGTGTACACGAGCTCTTTGGCACGTCCCCAGACATAAAAATCCAACGGAGTTAGGTCTGGGGAATGTGGAGACCATTGAATAGGGCCATCCCGCTCAATCCACGCATTTGGAAGACATTGTCTAGATATTGTCTTACAATCAATCGCCATTGCGCGGGACAGCCGCCATTTTGAAAAACTATAGGCGTATGCGTAGATTGGGCGGGATGGCCCTATTCAATGGTCTCCACGGTCCTCAGACCTAACTCCGTTGGATTTTATGTCCGAGGTCGTGCCAAAGAGCTCGTGTACGCGACGGAGGTTGCGACTAGGGAGGAACTTGTCCTCTTGTCCAACGCATAGAAACGGCTTTCGGTACAATTAGGGAGGAAATACGACTTCATACAACAACTGTCGAAATATGAAGCAGATATCGGGCCTGCATTCGCAACAGAGACCAACAGTTTGAGCAAGATTTTTAAATTTTTTTAATAAATGATAAAAATGTAATTGTTTCTTTATTTCAAGAAAACCAATGAACAGAAAGAGATGGAAGATAGATTTTACTTCGCAAGAGTGAGATAACAGGTTTTACCTGTTTCCCACGCAAAATTGAAGCAAAATTTTTTTATTCGGAATTTTGAATATTAGCCTTATGTGACCCGATTCATTAATTTAGCGAATTCACGAAGTTATTAAAAGATTTTTATGACATGTGGCACATCACTAGCAAGAGGATAGACTAGAGAATTTTTGAGGGAGTTGGAAGATCCCGGTTGCTCTGAGTTTTTTTTATAGTCATGTAAAGTCTAAGTTTAAATTTAAATTTTACCTATTCCGAAAGTTTGCGAGTGAATAAAAAAACAACTAGATGACTAATGCCAGTTATTTTGGATTTAAAAGAACCCTTCAACAATACACATCAAAATAAAAATGAAATTCGCAGTCTACGCCTAATACTTTTTTTATAATTTGAATTTAAATGTAGAATTTGGGATTTTTTTCATTAAAAAGATAAAAGGTCGATATGAAATATCCCGCAGGGCATGGGAAGTATTAAGGGGCCTGAAAGGATAGCAGATAACCCTTTCTGTCGGCCATTTCCATTTGGCACACGATGCACTAAACACCCTGTATAACGCATTTTCTAAAAATTCAATTTATCCTATATTTTCAACATCAATTTTCTCGAAAACTATTTCATATATAAACAATGATAGAGACTTTTTTAGGAAATTAATCAAGCTTTTTTCACAATGAGCATTTTTTAAATCCTCAACGGTTAAGTTATCAGCAGAATAAGGCATTTTTCACCAAAGGGGTGATTTGTTGGGGTATTGTGTGGCACCCCCAGAACTGACTTTTGTAGATTTGTGATGTAGCTAACAATTACTGGAGGAACATTTCAGATAACATTTTTTACGAGCTTCTGGTATATTTTTAACTTTATTGACTGGACCATTAGTAATAAAGTGAAAATGTTCAAGCAAGAGTGCGTAACGTTGAAATATTTATAATATATATGTTACACTTAACTGGAAATTCCTCTAAATGATCTTTTTACTCCAGACCAACTGCAGCGGACGAAAATGGGAAAATGCGATCCACTGTTGCATGCTCCGGATTTTCACCGTTTTCACCGACGACGAAGGAGAGCTCCTCGACGACCTACTCCCAAAATCTTATATAAATAACGATACCATACTAATGTCTAACGTTTCCCAAAGGTGTTCTTAATTTGACTATATTTACGTGCTAAAGTATCCTTAATATTAACTTAATCCAACTTTAACACCGAGTCTAACACCCTCGTTAACACCGTCATTAACACCATAAAAAGAAAAACGAACGGCATGTAACAACTACTATTAAAAATGGCGGCTGCCCAACTTGAATTAATATTCTATTTCTTTATTATTTACTTAGGGAAAACATCCGGTGTTGAATAGATTATTCTCCACTTCAATATGCTGAAAATGAGGCTCCCGAAGGAAAAGGTTCTCATTCTGGGCATAGAACGTGTCTGTAAAGAAATTGAGACGCCATTTAATTGTTAGAGGCGACCTTTTTATGAAGCAATATATTTTATTCTTACCATATTTAATGTCTGTTAAATCAATCGCTTTATTTAAGTAAACAGTTATAAAGGCCTATTGCAAATAAGTGTGACGAATATATTAAGCTCTTTGGCAATTTGGATAGCAGTAAACAAAAGCTGCTAATTTAACGCAACGGAGTGCAGGCACTGAACAATATATCATATCAATTATTCTCCATATCTTGTTTCTCTCTTCCAATAGGTTTACTCATAATTTTAATTCAGGCAACTTACATACGTCTCTGCACAAATCTGGCTTTCTACGGTTCAGCTAGACAAATTTAAATAAATTTGTGATGATATGTATTTACAATTCTGAAAATGTAGTAATATTTGAAATAAGTACTTTTAACTTATAAAACAAAAATGTTAAGGTAAAAAGAACAACAAAAGGCAACACAGTCCATAAAATACAGTATGGAAATAGAGTCAAAGAAACGGAAGTACTTAATGGATACAACAAAACACCAAATAACACTTGGAACATTTTCTAAAATAGTAGATGAAAAAAAAAACACAGGAATCGACAGATCTTACGTTCTCTCCGAAATAATTTAATACTCTCTCCTTACTTCACGCACATTTTATGTTAATTGTGGATAAATTCATCAGTTCTCAATTGCTATATTTAGACCGCCATCGCCACCTGATTTTTCGGCATATATAGTTGTTCTTTCAGATCGGGTTAAAGAGATATAGCGTCAGTAAATGAAAGTAGATAGAAGACGTTGCGAAGGAGTGGCGATTCCACCCTGGAGGGCAATTGCCGGCCAGGCGGTTACGACTGTCCGATTGCCCACTATCGCCGGCCACCGCCGTAACACGAACCGCTTTCCTCAGTGATTGTTATTCGTTTTTTAGTGTCTCTCCGACTAATCGAATGACGACGCTAACTACATCGCTTGTACCGGTAAACCGAAGCGAGTGCTTTTACTACCGGCGCAGTTCGTTAGTATAGACCAAGCTCCCATGACAAAAAAGATACTCCATCGAACACCTCAAAGTTAAAAGGTGAAAATGGTTGCAAAACATGTAAAAATCATGTTACGCTCGCCAGACTAGTAGAAATGTGTTAACCGTTATTTTTAATGAATTTTTGAATTTAGCTAAAAAAAATTATTCTACTTTACAGAACCCCTAGGGTCAAGTGGTGTAAAAATGAGACGATTTTTGAAAATTTTCATTTTAAACCCGTTTCTGCTAGCCAAAAAAAAAATAAAAAAATGCAGCTAGGACACAAAAACGTGTTATCAATACCCTGTGCTATGAAAAAAATTACTCTTCCGAGTACTTCTCTTTTTAAAAAAATCGGTAAAGGTGTTTACACAGAACTTCCCTCTATATTTGTGCATGGCGGTCACTCTAAAAAATTATTATTTACGAAGTGACATTGAAAATAATAATCGGAATATATTATCACAAAGTAAGCCTGGTAAATTTTGGCAAAAAAAATATAGAGTGCTCATTCAACAGCAAAAATTCAATACTAAATAACAGGTGCCAAATATGGAAGGCTTGCGCAAATACCTTTACAAATGTCCACCATGGTTGAATTATTTCTTGGGATGACCACCCTGTACAGTTTTCAATAAAACTATAATAGGTCCACTCGTAGGTGCATATGCCAAATATTATTGCCATCTGCCACATTTTCAGTTCCACATTCACCTAGTGGAGTGGAAATATAGCAGCGGTTAAAAAATTTAATTTTTACTTCCCTCGCATTCCGAAGGGAAGTATTGTATTCGAAACAAAATTTCCCTCCGAGATTTTTTCGGATTCTGGCGTTTCAGATCACGTAGATTACGAAAATAGAGGTTTTTCAATTCCGTCAGTCTGTCTGTCTGTCTGTCTGTCTGTCTGTCTGTCTGTTGGTGCATTAACTAAAAAACTACTTGACGGTGAGCAGTCAAATTTGGTAGGTAGTTGACCCTACTGTCAGCGAAGAAATGGTTAAACTATCACTGGAAAATATATAGGGTGGACCGTCTAAACGGAATAAATAGTGAAAAAAAATTTTTTTCGCTCAAATTTAAAATTTCCACATTTCATGACACGCTAAACCTATTTCAGAAAAAAAAAATCGGTAAAGGTATTTACACAGAACTTCCCTCGTTATGTGTGCATGGCGGTCACTCTAAAAAATTAATAATTACGAAAAGACATTGAGAATAATAATCGGAATATAGTTATTGCTATTATTACGAAGAAAACTTGATAAGTTTTGGTCAAAACAACATACAGATTGCTCATCCAACAGCAAAAATTCAATACTAAATAGCAGGTGCCACATATGGCAGGCTGCGCAAATACCTTTACAAATGTCCACCATGACTGAATTATTTCTTGGGATGACCACCCTGTACATTTTTCAATAAAAGTATAATAGGTGCATATGCCAGATATTATTGCCATCTGTCATATTTTCAATCCAACATTCACGTAATAGAGTGGAAGTGTAGTGGTGGTTAAAAAATTTCATTTTTTTTTAATTTTTCAAAAATTTTGGGAAAAAAAAATTCAAAATTTTTTCTACTGAAATAGGTTTAAAATGTCAAACGTAGAAATTTTAAATTTGAGCAAAAAGGAAAGTTTCCTTCTATTCTATAGTAGTGGTAAAGTTTAAAATTTAAAAATTGCATATTTTTTTAAAAATAGGTTTAGAATGCTATGAAACGTGAAACTTTTTAATTTGAGCAAAAAAAAGTTTCCATTTATTCTAGTGTTAAATTTTTTTCCAAACTGGTAAATATTGCAAAAATTTATTTCCGAAATTGGTTTGGAATGTCATGAAACGTGAAAATTTTAAATTTGAGCAAAAAAAATGTTTTCGTCTATTCTGTAGTAATGATAAATAGATTAAAAATGTTTTAAATTTTTTTTTTCATTTTCCAAAAACATTTTCAAATTTGATTGAATAGTTTTAGGATGCCATGGAAACATGGATAGTTTAAATCTGAACAAAGAAAAAGAAATCTATCTTAGTGGTAATTTTTTTTAAAAATAGTAAAAAAAAAATCTAATTTTTCTTTTAAATAGATTTAGAATGCTACGAAACGTGGAAATTTTAAATTTGAAGAAATAAAAAAAAATCCATCTATTTTAGTGGTAACATGGTAAAAAAAGTTTCAAAGAATTTTTTTTTTGAATCAGGCTTAGAATGCCATGAAACGTGGAAATTTTAAATTTGAAGAAAGAAAAAAAAATTATTTCATTTTAATAGTAAAAAATTTTTCAAAAATATTGGTGAAATAAATTTTCAATTTTTTTTTTCCCCGGAATAGGTTAAGCATGTCATGAAACGTAGAAATTTTAAATTTGAGCAAAAAAATTTTTTTTTTCATCTTGGTAAAAATTTTTTCAAAAATGTTTGAAAAAAATTTTCAAAAATTTTTTTTCCTGAAACAGGTTTAGCGCGCCATGAAACGTGGAAATTTTAAATTTGAGCAAAAAAAAATTTTTTTCAACTTGGTAAAAATTTTTTCAAAAATGTTTGAAAAAAATTTTCAAAACATTTTTTTTCCTGAAATAGGTTTAGCGCGTCATAAAACGTGGAAATTTTAAATTTGAGCAAAAAAAAATTTTTTTCATCTTGGTAAAAATTTTTTCAAAAATGTTTGAAAAAAATTTTCAAAAATTTTTTTTTCCTGAAACAGGTTTAGCGCGTCATGAAACGTGGAAATTTTAAATTTGAGCGAAAAAAATTTTTTTCACTATTTATTCCGTTAAGACGGTCCACCCTGTATATTTTTCAGTGAAAATTCTACCAGTTCTTCGCTGACAGTAGGGTTAACTACCTACCAAATTTGACTGCTCTCCGTCAAGTAGTTTTTTAGTAAATACACCAACAGACAGACAGACAGACAGACAGACAGACAGACAGACAGACAGACAGACAGACAGACAGACTGACGGAATTGAAAAACCTATATTTTCGGAATCTACGTGTTCTGAAACGTCAGAATCCGAAAAAATCTCGGAGGGTGATTTTTTCTCGAATACAATACTTCCCTTCGGTATGCGAGGGAAGTAAAAATGAAAATTTTTTTCACCAACATTTTTGAAAAATATTTTACCACTAAAATAGATGAAAGATTTTTTTTTTCGTTCAAATTTAAAATTTCCACGTTTCATGGCATTATCTTTTTTGGATTTTTACTTCCCTCGCATACCGAAGGGAAGTATTGTATTCGAGAAAAAATCACCCTCCGAGATTTTTTCGGATTCTGACGTTTCAGAACACGTAGATTCCGAAATTATAGGTTTTTCAATTCCGTCAGTCTGTCTGTCTGTCTGTCTGTCTGTCTGTCGGTCTGTCTGTCTGTCTGTCTGTCTGTCTGTCTGTCTGTCTGTCTGTCTGTCTGTCTGTTGGTGCATTTACTAAAAAACTACTTGACGGAGAGCAGTCAAATTTGGTAGGTAGTTAACCCTACTGTCAGCGAAGAACTGGTAGAATTTTCACTGAAAAATATACAGGGTGGACCGTCTAAACGGAATAAATAGTGAAAAAAATGTTTTTTTGCTCAAATTTAAAATTTCCACGTTTCATGACGCGCTAAACCTGTTTCAGGAAAAAAAAAAATTTGAAAATTTTTTTCAAACATTTTTGAAAAAAATTTTACCAAGATGAAAAAAATTTGTTTTTGCTCAAATTTAAAATTTCTACGTTTCATGACACGCTTAACCTATTTCAGGAAAAGAAAATTTTTTTCACCAATATTTTTGAAAAAAATTTTACTACTAAAATGAATTTTTTTTTTCTTTCTTCAAATTTAAAATGTTCACGTTTCATGGCATTCTAAGCCTGATTAAAAAAAAAAGTTTTTTGAAATTTTATCACTAAGATAGAATTTTTCTTTCTTTGTTCAGATTTTAACTATCCACGTTTCCATGACATTCTAAAACTATTCAAACAAATTTAAAAATGTTTTTGAAGAATTTTTTAAAAAATTTGAAAACATTTTTAATCCATTTATGTATCACTACTATAGAACAGACGAAAAAATTTTTTTTGCTCAAATTTAAAATTTCCACGTTTCATGATATTCCAAACCAATTTCGGAAAAAAAAATTTGCAACATTTTGTTACCAGTTTGGAAAAAAAATTAACACCAGAATGCTCAAATTTAAATGACATTCTAAACCTAGGTATTTCAGAAAAATAATTTTGAAAATTTTTTTCACCAACATTTTTCAAAAAGTTTTTACCACTAAAATAGATCGAATTTTTTTTTATTTGCTCAAATTTAAAATTTTCACGTTTCATAGCATTCTAAACCTATTTTAAAAATACATCATTTTTAATTTTTAAACTTTTTTTAGCACTACTATAGAACAGAAGGAAACTTTCCTTTTTGCTCTAATTTAAAATTTCTACCTTTGACATTTTAAACCTATTTCAGAAGAAAAAAATTTGAAAATTATTTTACCATCTTTTGAAAAATTTTTAAAAAATGAAATTTTTTAACCACCACTATACTTCCACTCCATTACGTGAATGTTGGATTGAAAATGTGACAGATGGCAATAACATCTGGCATATGCACCTATTATACTTTTATTGAAAAATGTACAGGGTGGTCATCCCAAGAAATAATTCAGTCATGGTGGACATTTGTAAAGGTATTTGCGCAAGCCTGCCATATGTGGCACCTGCTATTTAGTATTGAACTTTTGCTGTTGGATGAGCAATCTGTATATTTTTTTGACCAAAACTTATCAAGTTCTCTTTGTAATAATAGCAATAACTCTACTCCGATTATTATTCTCAATGTCATTTCGTAATTATTTTTTTTTTAGAGACTGCCATGAACGAGGGAAGTTCTGTGTAAATACCTTTACCGATTTTTTTTTCCAACACTTGAAACATTTTTTACCACTATTCATCAATTTCTTTTCTTCAAATTTAATATTTCCGCGTTTCATAGCGTACTAAATCTATTTAAAAAAAAATATGTAAATTTTTTTACCATTTTTGAAAAAATTGTGCCCGTAAAGCAGACGGAATTTTTTTTTCTTTGTTCAGATTTAAAATTTCCACGTTTCCATGGCATTCTAAAACTATTCAAACAAATTTAAAAATGTTTTTGAAAAATAAAAATAAAATTGAAAACATTTTTAATCAATTTATCACTACTATAGAATAGACGAAAAATTTTTCTTGCTCAAATTTGAAATTTCTACGTTTCATGACATTCCAAGCCTATTCCGAAAAAAATAATTTTGAAAATTTTTTTCTCCAACATTTTTGAAAAAATTTTTACCACTAAATTAGATGGAAAATTTATTTCATTTGTTCAAATTTAGAATTTTCACGTTTCTAAACCTATTTAAACAAATATATATAATTTCTAAATTTGTAAACTTTTTTACTACTACTATAAAATAGAAGGAAACTTTTCTTTTTGCTCAAATTTCAAATTTCTACGTTTCATGACATTCCAACCCTATTTCAGAAGAAAAAATCGGTAAAGGTATTTACACAGAACTTCCCTCGTTATTTGTGCATGGCGATCACTAAAAAAATATTAAATACGAAATGACATTGAGAATAATAATGGAAATATAGTTATTGTAATTATTACAAAGAAATCCTGTTAACTTTTGGTTCCAAAAATTGTGCTCATCCAACAGCAAAAGTTCAATACTAAATAACAGGTCTCCCACAAATTATTTTTTGGGATGACCACCCTGTATATTTTCCAATAAAAGTATAATAGCATATGTCAAATAGTATTGCCATTAGACAGTTCCACATTCACGCAGTGAAGTGGAAGTATAGTGGTGGTTAAAAATTAAATTTTTTTTTTGAAATTTTTCAAAACTGTTGGTTAAAAATGTTCACTCCTTTTTCTTCTGCAATAGGTTCAGAATATCATGAAACATGGAAATTTTAAATTTGAACAAAGAAAAAAAAATTCCATCTGTTTTAGTGGTTAAAAATTTTTCAAAAATATGTGAAAAAAATTTTTTTTTCTGAAATAGGTTTAGAATGTCATGAAAGGTGAAAATTATAAATTTCAGCAAAAACAAATTTTTCCGTCTATTCTAATGGTAATTTTTTTTCCAAAGTGGTAAAAAAAAATTCATCTATTCTATAGTAAGTAGTGAAATAGATTTTATCATTTTTTTTTTATTTGTTTGAATAGGTTTAGAATGCTATGGAAACGTTGAAATTTTAAATTTGAACAAAGAAAAAAAAATAATTTTTTTGAAATTTTTCCAAAATGTTGGTTAAAAAATTTTCAAAATTTTTTCTTCTGAAATAGGTTTAGAATGTCATGAAACGTGTATATTTTAAATTTGAGCAAAAACAAAATTTTCCATCTATTCTAGTGGTAATTTTTTTTCCAAAATGGTAAAAAAATTTTACAATTTTTTTTCTTCCGTAATAGCTTTGGAATGTCATGAAGCGTGGAAATTTTAAATTTGAGCAAACACAAAATATTTTCTATACATAAATTTTTTCAAGAAAATTTTTCGGAAAAATTTTTAAATTTGTTTTAATACGTTTAGAATGCCATGGAAACGTGGAAATTTTAAATTTGAATAAAAAAAAAATTTCACCTATTTTGGTGGTAAAAAATTTTTCAAAAATGTTGGTAAAAAAATTTTCAAAATTTTTTTTTTTTTAAATACGTTTAGAATGCCATGAAACGTGAACATTTTAAATTTTAAGAAAGAAAAAAATTCTCATATTTTAGTGGTAAACATTTTTTCAAAAATGTTGGTGAAAAAAATTTCCAATATTTTTTTTCTGAAATAATTTTAGCGCGTAATGAAACGTGTAAATTTTAAATTTGAGCAAAAAAAAAAAATTTTCATCCTGGTGAAAATTTTTTCAAAAATGTTGCAAAAAAATTTTCAAAATTTTTTTTTTCTGAAATAGGTTTAGCGCGTCATGAAACGTGGAAATTTTAAATTTGAGCAAAAAAAAATTTTTTTCACTATTTATTCCGTTTAGACGGTCCACCCTGTATATTTTCCAATGAAATTTCTACCATGTCTTCGCTGACAGTAGCGTCAACTATCTACCAAATTTGACTGCTATCCTTCAAGTAGTTTTTTAGTAAATGCACTGACAGACGGACAGACAGACAGACAGACAGACTGACGGAATTGAAAAACCTATATTTTCGTAATCTACGTGTTCTGAAACGTCAGAATCCGAAAAAATCTCGGAGGGTGATTTTTTCTCGAATACAATACTTCCCTTCGGTATGCGAGGGAAGTAAAAAAATTTGAAAATTTTCTTACCAACATTTTTGAAAAATTTCAAAAAAAATGAAATTTTGTAACCACCACTATACTTCCACTCCATTACGTTAATGTGGGATTGAAAATGTGATAGATGGCAATAATCCTTGGCATATGCACCTATTATACTTTTATTGAAAAATGTACAGGGTGGTCATTCCAAGAAATAATTCCGTTATGGTAGACATTTATAAAGGTATTTGCGCAAGCCTTCCATATTTGGCACCTGTTATTTAGTATTGTACTTTTGCTGTTGGCTGAGCCCTCTGTATATTTTTTGGAACAAAAGTTATCAGGTTTTCTTTGTAATAATAGCAAGAACTATATTCCGATTATTATTCTCAATGTCATTTCGTAATTAGTAATTTTTTAGAGTGACCGCCATGTCCAAATAATGAGGAAAGTTCTGTGTAAATACCTTTACCGATTTTTTTTTAAATAGGTTTAGAATGTCATGAAACGTGGAAATTTTAAATTTGAGCAAAAGCATAATTTTTCCGTCATCTATTTTGTATTTTATAGTAGCAAAAATTTGCAAATTTTTTATTTTTATTTATTTTCAAAAGTTTTTGGAATAGGCTTAGAATGTACTGAAACGTGGAAATTTTTAATCTGTGCGAAAAAAAAATTCCATCAATTCTATAGTAGTAGTATTTTCCAACAAAAATTTAATTTTTTTTTTAGGTTTAGAATGCCATGAAACGTGGAAAATTTAAATTTGAGAAAAATTTCTTTTTGCCATCTATTATAGTGGTAATAATTTTTCCAAAAATGTTGGTAAAAAAATTTCATTTTTTTAAATAGGCTTAGAATCTCATGAAGCGTGGAAATTTCATATTTGAGAAAAAAATGCTTCCATCTAGTGGTAAAAAAGAAAAATTTTTTCAAAAATATTTAAATTTTTTTGAAATAGGTTTAGAATGCCATGAAAGGTGGCAATTTTAAAATTTGAGCAAAAAACATTTTCCTCTATCTATTCTAGTGGTAAAAAATTTTTCAAAAATGTCGGTAAAAATATTTTTCAAATTTTTTTTCTGATGTTGGTTTAGAATGTCATGAAACGTGGAAAAATTAAATTTGAGAAAAATTTCTTTTTGCCATCTATTCTAGTGGTAATAATTTTTCCAAAAATGTTGGTAAAAAAATTTAATTTTTTTTTTAAATAGGCTTAGAATCTCATGAAGCGTGGAAATTTCGTATTTGAAAAAAAAATGTTTTCATCTAGTGGTAAAAAAGAAATTTTTTAAAAAATATTTTAATTTTTTTGAAATAGGTTTAGAATGCCATGAAAGGAGGAAATTTTAAATTTGAGCAAAAAAACATTTTCTTCTATCTATTCTAGTGGTAAAAATTTTTTCAAAAATATTGGTAAAAATTATTTTCAATTTTTTTTTCTGATGTAGGTTTAGAATGCCATGAAACGTGGAAATTTTGAATTTGAGCAAAAACAGTTTTTTTCATTATTTATTCCCTTTAGATGGTCCGTCCGCCCTGTATATTTTTCCAGTGAAAATCTAACCATTTCTTCGCTTACAGTAGCGTCCGCTACCTACCAAATTTGACTGTTCTCCGTCAAGTAGTTTTTTAGTTAATGCACCAACAGACAGACAGACACAGACGGACAGATGAACAGACAGACAGACAGTCAGGCTGACGGAATTGAAAAACCTATATTTTCGTAATCTACATGATCTGAAACGTGAAAAAATGAAAAAATCTCGGAGGGTGATTTTTTCTCGAATACAATACTTCCCTTCGGTATGCGGGGGAAGTAAAAGACATATACAGGGTGTAATCAGTTTCATGTCATTAAAAAAAACTGGTAATGGGGACCGACTAGACAAACAAAAAACTTTTATGACTTTTCCCTCTAGGGGCACTTTGAAAAACACTGATCTAGGTTAACATATTTAATATTATGGTAGACAACTATTGAGAACCACTGCTTTTCTTGGTCGATGGACTTGTACTTCCCAATTATACAACTTTTAAATTGTCATAAAAAAGTACTGGCCGGCACACGCGGTGTCAAAGGATCATCGACCGCCTTTGATGTACTGCCTCACCTGAACTGAGGCAAGTATAAAGAGGTAAATAATTCGTTCTCTCTTCGTGCATGGCCATAGAGTTTTAAACAGAGCGTTTCTTTACATGTGTGTTTTTTAATTTGGAACAAAATATTGGATTGTTTATAATTTAGAAAATTTAAATGTGGTTTATTAACATTTGTAACATAAATTAGTGTCCTGGGTTAAAAGCTTACTACCTACCTAAATGATTCAAAATCTCTGCATCTATATCAATACACAGTTCGGTACGTTGAATTAAATACATACGCAACACTAAACACTAAACTATCAACTAACGTTGTCAATAACGAAAAACAAAATAAAAACTTGGTGCAAAAGTCAAAAAGGAATACAAAAATAACGAACAAGTAAGTTGTGTCTGTACCTAATCAAGAATTTGACAACTTGAACGGTAAGTCAATAAAATAAATCTTAACTATAAATACACAATGACGCGAAATTCAAAAATAACAAAAACAACGAACGGTGGTTTAGACGTGTGTACATAACGAAACGTCGACAGTAACTAAAATATTGAAGATTCTTCATGATCGTAGGGGGTTATGTAGATACTAGTTTAATCTGCATGGCGGTAGGGAACTGCGTGGATGCTAGTGTTAGAATGAGAATTGTCAAAAAAGAAATTAGACAAATTCATTTTAGGATTTTAATTTGCTAGTATAACCAGAATTCAGGTTATCGAAGGAATGCAAAGATTTCATTAGTATTTTCACACAAAGTTTTTCTTTTAGTTATAGATAGCTATTTTTTCTGCTGTTTGCAAAATCCTATAAAGAATATGTTTCAAAACAATTATAGAACAATTAATAATTCATTTTCAAGCATTTAGTGACAGTTTTGAAAAACATGTATTTTTGCTAAAGTAATAACTACAAAATAATGCGTCTTATGGCAAATAAACTACCATCAGAATCACATACGAAGATAACCTTCAGCGAATTAAGCAAATAAAAAACTTAATTTCTATTTTAGGATTAATCTGCTTTCAATTTTTATATTCACCGGACTAAAGTTAATTTGTTGTGTTGGTGTTTTTATGGCATTCCTGCGGCGGTGTAGAGCGCGCTGCGTGCCACATATATGGAAGCGCCTGAGAACGGTGATCAGATCAGGAGGCCCATTACCACGAAACTGCCAATATACTGGCACATTATACCAAAAGTCAATACATATATGAAGTCGCGGTCTTCGCAATAACCATTTACCACTATCTTTAATTCCCACGGCGATCGCCAGATGATGTCGGCAAGCCTGATTGCGCCGCAACAGACGGGAATGAAAACAAATTACCTCCTGCGGAAGGATATTGCAGGCCCTAAAAGTCGCACAGCTCTTATTTGAACCGGTATTACGTGTGTGCTGTGCTACGACAAATTGTTATATTATGTTTACTTGAGGCGGCCGAACGACCCTTACCCAAGTTCTGTTCGCAGAATAAAGACTTGTCATTATGGACCTAATGCGTCAATAAAAGAATTACGTTCGGAAACGAGATGTTTGATTGTTGGGGTAGTTTTTGTTTTTCTCTCGAAAAAAACAGCATTATTTTCATCCCAATGTAAAATATTATGACAATCAAGTGGTAGTAGTATTAGTAGTAGTAGAGATTTATTCATCTCAAAAGTTCATAAGTACAAAGTATGAACTTATCAGACCAGTCAGAAATGCTTTAATCGAAAAAAATTTTCACATATTAAAAATTTAAGTTGTTATGTCATAGACAGTGTTCCACAAAATAACAACAATACCGCGGATGTCGTGAATTATTATAACCTAAATAAAAATCACTAATTCAGATTTCAATTTCAGTTTAGTTTCCACCCAACTTATTCAAAAAGTTCTTTGTAACTTAAAAAACTCTACGCCGGGATCTGATTCGTTAAGTATTTATTTTAACAAATTATGTTGTCCGTACTTACTAAATTTCTTGACTCACATTATCAATAGTATGTTTATCGAATGTCAGTTTCCTGCTACTTGGAAAATCGCCCTGGTGACTCCAATCCAAAAAAAAAATGATCCAAAGACATTTGCAGATTTGAGACCTATAAGTATTCTCACAGGATTGTCAAAGTTAGCCGAAAAAATAATTGAGATTCAGCTTAGGGAACACGTAAATACCTTTAATATATTACCATCCATCCAATCAGGTTTTCGTGCTGGTTATAGCTGTTCTACAGCTTTAACCCATATAATGGATGACATTTTCGAGGCTACCGAACAAGGTAAATGCACCATCTTGATACTATTGGACTTTAGTAAGGCTTTCGACACTATAGACCATGCACTGCTCTTGGCAATATTACAATCATGTGGTATTGATGACAAAAGTTGCAAGCTGCTTCAATCATATCTCGAGGGACGTTCACAAATTGTAAGAATATCCGATAAACTTTCTCAATGAAGAGCGATCAGTAAAGGTGTTCCACGGGGCTCTATTTTAGGACCTCTGTTGTTCACAATTTATACGTCACAATTTGTAAATTTTGTTAAATCTTGTTCGGTTCACATGTATGCGGACGACACTCAGATCTATTATTCTTTCTATGCTAAGGATTATGAGGCCGCTGTACAAAAAATCAATAGTGATCTAGTAAGCTTATCGGATATATCTTCACAACATTCACTGATTCTAAATCCAACAAAATCAGCTGTGCTCTTATTTGGTAAAAACCCCGACTGTAATAATTTACAAAATTTAATCAAAATAGAATTAAACGGATCTTCTTTGAAATTGTTGCAACATGCTAAAAATTTGGGGTTAATCCTAGACACATCTTTAAGATTTAGAGAGCAAGTTTGTAAACTTATACAAAAAGCTTACGCCTCCCTAAGACTTCTCTACCCACACCGAAGTTATTTACCTATAAACACTAAAAAGGCCCGTTGTGAAACATTAGTATTGTCGCAGTTCACATACTGTGCCCCAGTGTATGGCCCCTGTTTGGACAAGGATTGTAGTAACCGTATACAGCGTGTGCAGTATTCATGTATTCGATTTATTTATGGTATTCGTAAATTCGAACATGTTTCACATAAGTTATCATAACTCCATTGGCTAAATATGCAAGACCGAAGAAATTTTTATTCAACCTGTATGTTTCACAAGATTATCACAACGAAGGCACCATCATATCTCTACAATAAAATAACTTTTCGCAGTGATGTGCATAATCTTAATGTCAGGTCCAAAGGTTTACTTAGTCCACCTATGCATAGAACTTCGTTTTATGAGAGAGGCTTCAAATACTGTATTTATAAATTATATAATCAGGTTTCATTTGATGCCAAGTCACTCAGTCTCGCAAAATTCAAAAGGTATATGAAAACTGTTTTGCTAGGACAGACAGGATAATTACATGTGCCTATTATTATTATTGTTATTATTATTTATTGTTGTTTGTTCATTATCTACATATATAATATTTAGTTAACACAATATTTAGTTTTCTGTACTACCTACACTTACTTAAGTGCATTTTCTTTATTGCAAAGCAAGGGTTAAGTGGTAGAGCACACTTGTTGTGAACTTCCCCTTGAGATTTCCAAGAATTATAATATGTATGACTTCATCATCATATGTAAATATTAACGGAAATAAATACATTTATTATTATTATTATTATTATTATTATTATTATTATTATTATTATGTATAAGAACATATTAAAGAATGTGCACTGTACATAGACAAATAGACATATTAGATTACTGTTTGATCTCAGTAGGGCGTTTGATACCATAGACAAAACCTTAAAATAGGCAAATGTCTAAAAAGAGAGACATGGAATATATTCTTTGTTTCTCATTTTTAGACATTTGTCTGTGTCAGGGGGCATAACACATCCCGTGGGAAACTTGATGATTAATTAATGGGACGAATATTAACACATTCCTTATGCCTTATATAATCATATCTTACCAGGGCGACAATCCCAGATATCATCAGAAGTTATCGATTAAAACTCTTGATAGGGCCATCCTATCCTATGCAAGGAATCTTTTTTACATACAAGGAAATTCTGTATAAAAGAGTTCCTTAGGAATTTATCGATATCTATTACCGTTCAGGTATTTTATATAAAAACACTTTTAATTCTGGTATCACTTGTATTATTATAATAAAATTAAAAACATTCTTAAGGAATTATTAATTCTCGGCAGTTTCGTTCTGCATATGTAATCTAGATGGATCAATGAAGTTGCTTACAAATAAATCTAAACTAATGAAGATTTTAGAAGAGCAACACCTTGCAAAAGTTGATAATACTGTACAAACTTTTTTGTCTAAAGACATACGCACTCCGTTCAACACATTTGGTAAATTATGATAATTTTTTATGGTTTCTATGCACATTAAATACGTTGTTGCAATTTTTCAAAAGAGATTTAAAATGCCTCCAAAAATAAAAGTCCATTTGATTTAAGTCAAGTGATCTAGCAGGCCATGGTACTGGTTTGCCGCGTCCAATCCGTCGAGGAAAAACTTTGAACAGCCAGATTAAATGGACTGGCGCTCCATTCTGCAAATACCACATTCTTCTGCGCGTAGCCAAGGGTATTTCTTCCAGCAAATTTGGGAATGTTTGCAAAAAATTTAAGTGTACATCACCATTTAATCTAGCGGGTCATTGTATAGGTACAATTATTTAATTGCCGCAAATTACTGCCCACAAATTAACGCTCAACCGTCGTTAAAAATGCGCCCTTCTTATTACGCGTGGATTTTCGTCTGCCCAATAGTGCATATTTTTAAAATTAAACACTCCATTTCTGGTAAAATACGACTCATCGGAGAAACACACAACGTTTAAAGAATCTTCATTTGCTGCGTGTTTTCTTAAAATCCGCCTACAAAATTGCATTCGTTCTGCAAAATCTTGAGGTTCTAGTGCGTGAACACGTTGATAGTGATAGTGATGTAAGTTCATATCTCTCAATGTCCTCCATACCACAAAATTGGATACTCCCACACGGTTCGCGATATCGTGGGTGCTTAAAGTTGGACCCTCTTCTACAAGTTCCAAAATTTGAACCTCTGCGTCAATTACCCTTTCTTCACCTTGTGGACCTCGTTCTCCTCCATCTCCATCGAAACGACCTGCTTCTCGAAGACGCTGGTCAATACTAACAAATGTACGAACACAAGGATGACGCCGATTAGGGAACCTTAAACGATAAAGCTCTTCCGCACCAGCTGCATTTCCCCCACTTTCTCCATACACCAAGTGCATATCCGCGAGCTCTGGATAAGTGTAATCTCCCATAATGTCCAAAATCTGCATTTTAAAACACCACTCTAAACTGTGAATTAACGCTATTAATAAAGAAAACAAAAAGAAAACCTTGGTCCAAAATCCAAAAAGTAACACAAAAAGCACGAACGAGAAGTAGTGTCTTACGTAACCAAGTACTAACGACTTGAATGATAAGTCAATAAAATAAATCTTAACACAAGTGGCACAAAATTCAAAAAGAACAAAAGCAACAGACAAAACCAAGGAACAGGTAGGTCGCGTCGAGTATACGTTGTTTACCACGTAAGGACACACACTGAAATTATTACTTGAGGATATTACAAGGGACAGTATAGCACGCATAATAAGGTAATTTGGCCGCGAAAAAGCAAAAGGCCTCTGTCGGTCGCTTTTAACTGCTTTGTCGGCGTGCTTTTCGATGACCCCCGTCGCAGCCTAATTATCTCTTAGGCTCACCATACTTCTTGTACGACCGTCAGAGTATCATGTGCGATAAGACGCGAGGCAACAGAACCTACTCCAATATGCCAGCAGTCCTCAAACTATGTTATTAAGTATTTTGGAAATTTTTGTTTATGTTTTTTCTCCAAAACTGTGAGCTTTAGACCCCATTATATAAGGTTTTCTTGTTTGTTTTGTGATTTCCTACCACCAGTTTTTTTTAATGACATGAAACTAATTACACCCAGTATTACAACAAGTATGCCCCCGACTATATTTTCGACTCAAATGCCTCAATTTTTAAAGATGCATAACACATTTCTTTGGGTGATAAATACCAATTTATATGATGCTTTTCAATTCGCCATAATGAGCCCGCCATTTTGAATTTAAGAATTAAAACCTTATATTCGTGATTAGCGACTTTGAAAACTCCCGAGTAACAAGTTTTAGTCATAATTTTCAAATTTTGAATGATTTTCCGACTTTTGCATCAATCAGATTGGATCCGCCATTCTTTATATTAGAGAGTGCACAGCCAACAGATATATAGCAATACATAAGCTTGAAGATAAACAACAATATATTCATAAAAATTATATTGACTGACAACTATTTCATAATACAACAACTAGATATTCAAATTAATATATGTACACTAATAACATAATAGATGTCACTAGCTTACAATAACAAGTCAATTTAACATATTATTAACATTCCCCCTTAAGCTAGAGACACTTCAAAAACAAATTATGTACCAGTTAAACTTAAAGTTCAATACCATCATTCCAGAATTTGATCATCTAAACCAAGATCTCGAACGCACTTGTTGTGTTTGACATTACAAAGTGCTTTTGTTAAAACGTCAGCAATCATGTCATTTGTAGGCATATATAGCAATGTAATTTTGCCACATTCAACAGCTTCACGAGTGAAATGATATCGCACTGAAATATGTTTAGTACGGTTATGGAAGATTGCATTTTCAGACAACTTAATCGCACTTTGATTATCGTTGTAAATTATAATTGGCCTTTGAATACATTGTAGTTCACATATCAAATTTTGGAGATAAATAGCTTCCTTTACTCCTTCAGATAAGGCCATGTACTCCGATTCTGTACTGGACAGTGCAACTGATTTCTGCTTTCTACTACCCCAGGAAATTGGTGTACCAGCAAACTTGAAAACAAATCCACTATAAGAATGCCTATCGGTTGCATCACTGCCCCAGTCTGCATCCACAAAACCAGTCATAGAATCTTCGGTTGATTTAAATGACAAACATTTATTCATTGTTCCCTTTAAATATCTTAAAACGCGTTTAGCGTGCTTCCAATGTTCTATCGTGAAACATGAATTAAACTGACTTAACATACTGACCGGATAAGCTATATCTGGACGTGTGCAAGTTGCAAGATACATCAACGATCCTATGAGACATTGATAAGGTACATCAGGTTTAACTGAAACATCAGATTTAGACAACTTTAAATTTGCTTCCATAGGAGTTCTTGCTATCTTCGACTCTGACATTTCGAATCTGTCTAATAATTCCATGATATAATGATTCTGACTCACATAAATCGTTCCTGTTAACTTATCCCTAGATATTTTCATACCCAAGCAGAATTTGGCTTCACCTAGATCTTGCATTTTAAATGTTTTCATTAGTTCTTGCTTTAAAAAATTTGCTTCTTCATTATTATTGGAGAATACTAGAAAATCATCTACATACAATCCTACAATTAGAACTTTATCTTGTGATATTTTGAAATAGACACATGGTTCATGTTCTGACTGTTGCAAACCCAATTCGACTAAGACATTATGAATTCTTTTGTTCCACATCCTTGAAGCTTGCTTTAAACCATAAATTGCCTTTTTTAAAAGACAAACTTTATTTTCGGAACCTTTTTGAACAAATGCTTCAGGTTGAGACATATATACGGTTTCCTCCAAGAAACCATTCAAGAAAGCAGTTTTTACGTCAAGATGACTAATATCTAAGTTCATTTTTGCAGCCAGCCCCAACAGTAATCTGACTGTTTCTCGTCTAACCACCGGTGAAAACGTCTCATCATAATCTACACCTGCTTGCTGTGTAAATCCTCTTGCTACAAGTCTAGCCTTATATCGGTTTGATTTTCCATCAACTCCTCTTTTTAGCTTAAAAACCCACTTTGAAGACACTATATTTTGATCATTAGGTTTATCAACTAATACCCAGACTTTATTTTCTAGAAGAGAATCGTACTCCTCTAACATGGCTTCATGCCATTGTTTATGATCACTTCTCGACATAGCATCGTAAACAGAAGTAGGATCACTATAAACATTGTAAGCATCACTGATAGTATGATATGACAAAAGACCTTGATAATCTGTCTTCTTTCTGTCACGCAACGGATACCTTCTGGTAGCTGTCACATTTTCAACTTCTTCAGTTTTTTCCGAGACCAATTCAATTTCAGAAACCATTTTATCTTCGATTAATTTTTCTTTTTTACTTTGGACATTATCATTTGAACTACCTTGTACCAACTCCTCAGATAACAAATGATCTATAGGTGTTACAGAAGTACATGCATTTGATTTTGATGCTTCTTTACTGTAATCTTCGAGAAATATAACATCACGTGCTTTGATAATATTATTACGTTTATCCAACAAACGATAACCCTTTGATTCCGTACAATACCCAACCATTTTATGTTCCTCACTTTTTGCATCCCATTTCTGCCTCTTTACTTTAGGAATATGTACCATCACCCTAGAGCCAAAAATTCGCAAATGACTTAAATCAGGTTTCACACCTGTCCACATCTCTTCAGGGGTTTTTTCTAAAACAGCAGCATGAGGAGAACGATTCTTTAAGTACACTGCAGTGTTACAAGCCTCAGCCCAAAATTGTTTAGAACACTTAGCATCTTGCATCATAGCTCGCGCTTTTTCACAAATAGATCTATTAGTTCTCTCGGCTACACCATTTTGCTGTGGTGTGTGAGGAATAGTGGTTTGATGTTTGATACCATGTTTAAGAAGAAATTCTCTGAACTGATTATTAATGTACTCTCCGCCATTGTCCGACCTCAGTACTTTAATTGACTTATCAATTTCATTTTCAACAGCAGCTTTAAATTCAACAAATTTCTTAAAAACCTCATTCTTTTCTTTGAGAAAATACACAAAGATTTTTCTTGAAAAATCGTCAATGAAAATAAGCATATATCGACATCCGCCAAATGATTTTTCCTCCATAGGTCCACAAAGATCAGTATGTACCAATTGAAGCAAATCAGTAGCTCGCTTACCACTTCGTTTAAAAGATAGTCTAGCATGCTTTCCTTGAATACAAGACACACATGGGGTAGTATTCGAATTACTGAAATTCACACCAGTTACAATCATTTTAATTTGATCCATAGCTTTTCGATTCAAATGACCTAAACGTTTCTACTGCATCTGTTACATAATCCCAAAGGTCTTCATGTTTTAACAACATAGTCATAGCAAACTTCCAAGTTTTGTAATCTTCCATGCCGCTAAGCTTCTCAATAGCCGCTAACGCATTTGCACCTCCACTGGCCATGCTTGTCTTATTTATGTATTTTTTTTTTTTTTATTATTTTAAATACCAGATTCACAGCATACGTCCTGGGCCCATAACCTATTAGAGAGTGCACAGCCAACAGATATATAGCAATACATAAGCTTGAAGATAAACAACAATATATTCATAAAAATTATATTGACTGACAACTATTTCATAATACAACAACTAGATATTCAAATTAATATATGTACACTAATAACATAATAGATGTCACTAGCTTACAATAACAAGTCAATTTAACATATTATTAACACTTTACTCAGGAATTTTCGCGTTCGGACTTCAGATTCGTAATCAGCGAATCCAAGAACCCGCAGTAACAAAATTCAGGCCAACATATTGTATAGAAAAACGTGTCTTAAAGGGGTAAGTGGGACCCTGGCGTTTAGGTGTCGTTTCCAACCCTTTGAGGGATAAGTTACACTATATTTTTTTGGTATGTTGTCTATCAATCTGATTTTATATATTTGGTAATACAAAATACAAGGCTATGATTTTTCTCATTGTCGTAGGGTAAACCGTGCAGTTGTTGGCACTCCTCCGGTGATTGGCAGTGTATCAGTTTTTCATAAATAATTTAAACGAATAAAAAGTAAGGTCACAAGCGTTCCTAGGATAACTTCGCTTATGAAGTTGGCTATAGTGTAGAACCATTTTCCCGCCTATTTAGTTTGCTTTGTTGTTTTCAGAAATTGATTTGTTACAAGTGATCCCGTACTAGGCAAATTTTATTGAATTTAGAAAGAAACGCTTTGTTGTGAATGTACTGGTAGTAGTCTACCATAGGGGTGAGTACTTGTTTTTGCTATTTAATGTCAACATCGAACATCATATTCGCATAAGGACGTGTTCCTAACCGAATATTTTATGACATTATATCTTAGTTTTAGTTATTGGCACCATGCCAATGACTGCAAATTTATGTTTTTTCTGGGATTGCCATATATTGGCAGATTGAAAGGTGTACTTTTGTACAAGTATATTTACTACTATACAATTCAAATGTATTGACCCCTCAATTTAACCGCGAATATCTCAAAAACGGAAGAGCGGAAAAAGTTGAAAAAATTATGTGTTTATTATGTGCCTATTCTAAATCAATTTCTGAAATTGAATAATGAACATTGGACAGTTTTGAAGTTCTGCTAAGTTATATTGAAGAATGTCCTACTTTTTAAGGAAATTTTGACCATATCAGTTTTAAATCCATTATATCTTGGAAAATATACCTACTGTATAAATAATATTTTGGACGCCGATAAAGCGCGGTATTTTTTGTACGAAAAATTTTTTTCATAATTTTCTATTCTAAAATTTGGCAGTTATTCTCAAGAACGTGACCTCATGTTTATTCAGTTATTTATCAATGTATTTTAAAATTGTTTGATAAAATAGTTAATTATATCAAATGTAAGCATTTTCAGAAAAAATAATTGGTATATTTCAAATATTAATTTAGGTATCAAGCGCAATAGATAATATAATTTCAAGATTGCAGTAATATTATCTATTGCGTTTGATAACTAAATTGATATTTGATTTACGAAAATTCTTTTTTCTGAAAATACTTACATTTTATATAATTAATTATTTTATCAAAAATGTTTTAAATACATTTATAAATAACCGAATAAACATGAGGTCACGTTTTTGAGAATAACTGCATAATTTTAAAATAAAAAATTCTGAAAAAATGTCCTCGTACAAAGAATACCGTGCTTTATTGGCATCTAAGATATTATTTATATAGTAGGCATATTTTCCAAGATATAATGGATTTTAAACTGGTACGGTCAAAATATCCCTAAAACGTAGGACATTTTACTTCCACATCCACGTAGTGGATTGGAAGTATAGTAATCGCAAAAAAAATTTCAAAAATTTTTATTCGTGAAATAAGTTTAGAATGTCATGAAACGTCGAGATTTTAAATTTGAGCGAAAAAAAATTTTCTGTCTGTCGGTCTGTCGGTCTGTCTGTCTGTCTGTCTGTCTGTCTGTAACTTTTTTTTGTCCGCACGTTTTCTCCGGAACGGTTTAAGATATTGACTTGAAATTTTGTACACGTATATATTATAACGAGATCTGGAACTGGATTGTTTTTTGAGGATATCCGGTGAAGGGTTGGGGGTTAAATAGGGGTAAATATGGGAAAATAAGTAAAGCAAGCTTGTAAGAGTACAGAAACTTGAAATTCGGTGTACGTACTAGAAGTTAAGGACTCAGATTTTTTTATAATATTTTTCAACCCCCCACCACCCCTACCCCATTATTGGGGTTGATAAAATAAAGTTGAAATATTCATTTGAAATTTCATACACGTTTGTATTATAACGAAGTCTGGAATTAGATTATATTTTGAGATGATTCCGTTGAAGGGTTGGGGGTTAATTTGGGGTAAATAGGGGAATATAAGTAAAACAAGTTGGTAAGCATACAGAAACATGAAATTCGGTGTATGTACTGGAAGCCAAAGCGTCAGATTTTTTTATAATATTTTTCAACCCCCACCACCCCTACTCCAATATGAAAAGGGTTGATAAAATAAAATTGAGATATTCATTTGAAATTTGGTACACGTATGTATTATAACGACACCTGGAACTAGATTATAATTTGAGATGATTCCGTTGAAGGGTTTGGGGGTTAAATAGGGGTAAATAAGGGAAAATAAGTAAAGCAAGCTGGTAAGACTACAGAAACTTGAAATTCGGTGTATGTACTAGAAGCTAAAGCGTCAGATTTTTTTATAATTTTATTCAACCCCCACCACCCCTCCAATATGAAAAGGGTTGATAAATTAAAATTGAGATATTCATTTGAAATTTGGTACACGTATGTATTATAACGACATCTGGAACTAGATTATGTTTTGAGATGATTCCGTTGAAGGGTTGGGGTTAAATAGGGGTAAATAGGGGAAAATAAGTAAAGCAAGCTGGTAAGACTACAGAAACTTGAAATTCGGAGTATGTACTAGAAGCCAAGGTCTCAGATTATTCATAATATTTTTCAACCCCCACCACCCCTATTTCATTATTAAAAGGGTTGATAAAATAAAATTGAGATATTCATTTGAAATTTGGTACACGTATGAATTAAATAGACTTCTGGAACTAGATTGTATTTTGAGATGATTCCGTTGAAGGGTTTGGGGGTTAATTAGGGGTAAATAGGGGGAAATAAGTAAAACAAGCTGGTATGAGTACAGAAACTTGAAATTCGGTGTATGTACTAGAAGCCAAGGCCTCAGACTTTTTAATAATATATTTCAGCCCCCCCATCACCCCTACTCCAATATGAAAAGGGTTGATAAATTAAAATTGAGATATTCATTTGAAATTTAGTACGCATATGTATTATAACGACATCTGGAACTAAATTATATTTTGAGATGATTCCGTTGAAGGGTTGGGGGTTAAATAGGGGTAAATAGGGGGAAATAAGTAAAGCACGCTGGTAAGACTACAGAAACTTGAAGTTCGGTGTATGTACTAGAAGCCAAGGTCTCAGAATATTTATAATATTTTTCAACCCCCCACCACCCCTACTTCATTATTAAAAGGGTTGATAAAATAAAATTGAGATATTCATTTGAAATTTGGTACACGTATGAATTATAACGACATCTGGAACTAGATTATATTTTGAGATGATTCCATTGAAGGGTTGGGGGTTAAATAGGGGTATATAGGGGAAAATAAGTAAAGCAAGCTGGTAAAAGTACAGAAATTTGGAATTTGCTGTATATACTAGTAGCGAAGGTCTCATGTTTTTTATTAGTATTTTCCATCTCCCCACCACCCCCACTCCCTTATTAAAAGAGTTTATAAAATTAAATTTAAATTTTCACTTGAAATTTGGTACATTTATGTATTATAGCTATATCTGAAACTAGATTATATTTTGACATGATTGCGTTGAAGGAGTGGGAGTAAGTAGAGGTAAATAGGGAAAAATAAGTAGAGCAACCTGGTAAGGGTACTGCAACTTGAAATTAGGTGTATGTCCTAGATGCCAAGGCCGCAGATTTTTTGATACTATTTTTCAACACTTCCACTACCCTTACTACATTATTAAAGGGTTTGATAAAATAAAATTGAGATATTCACTTGTAATTTGGTAGACGTATGTATTATAACGACATCTGGAACTAGATTATATTTTGGGATGATTCCGTAGAAGGGTTGGGGTTAATAGGAGTAGGGAAAAATAAGTAAATCAAGCTGGTAAGAGTACAGAAATTTGGGATTCGGTGTATATACTAGAAACCAAGGCCTCAGATTTCTTTCTAATATTTTTCAAACTCCACCACCTCCGGCTTCATTATTATTAATGGGATTGATAACATCAAATTGAGATATTCACTTGAAAGTTAGTACATGTATGTATTGTAGTGACATCCGATTGAGATGACTCCATTGAAGGGGTGGGAGGTGGTAGATTGCGAATAGTGGAAAATAAGTAGGGTAAACTAGAAACTTCATTTTTAACGAATATGGTAGAAACCAACCCCTCAAACTTTTCTATGACATCTGCCCCAAATATTATTAAAATTCTATGACCAATAATTTTCGCATACTAGAGCGCAAATATAGTCAAGATATTTCCTTTAAAGTGACTTGGATGAAGAATCTGGATGTGGAAGTAGTGATTCCTTAGGCAGCAGTTTTTCAATATAACTTAGCAAAACTTCAAAACTATCCAATGTACAATATTCAAATTTCTGTGAATTATTTAGAATAGACACATAATGAACACATACTTTTTTTAATTCTCTGGTCCTCCGTTTCTGAGATATTCGCGGTTAAACTGAGAGGTTGAATCGTATATTAGTTAGATTATCTTTGTACCTAACTAATTAAACTTAATTGATAATCATACACCTTCAATGGCCTTTATGGCACCCGGTTACCTGAACAGGTTAAAAGTAAATTGAATTTTTTGTTGTTAGGTAAAATATAAAATAATAAAGATAAAATAATAAAGAAAGGTCTTCCCTACCGCAAACGTTACACCGAAGCTGATGTTAAATTATCTTTAGAAGCTCGCACTGTGCTGGATTTCTCAATTTTTACTTAAAGGATTTAGATAAAACCAAATGGAAGGAAATTCTCACATATCAAAATTTTAGAAAAAGCTTCAGCCAATTTATTTATTCCATTCAAACATACGGACAGACAAAATTTATAAAACTGATAAATATCGCCTGAGTATCGTATTTTATCCCCATCACTTTGATTTCGGCCTGAAAAAACAAAGGTACAAACAGACACCACAATTTTATAATACCTATTACTAGTAAGATTAGGGAGATTAACCATAAATTAAAGATATTTTTGAATTACATTTAAAAATTAGTATTCTGCCAATTACTAGACGGACTACTGCCAATGACATCACGAAGGGTGACAATGACCAGAGAAACTGTGTTTCTCATCAAAAGATCGTTTTTATAATCTGAAAACTGCAAAAAAGGTATTACTTGACAGTTCCATTCGATAATATAGGTGTTACATTTTATACAAAATTAATAATTTAAGTAATTACTGGAAAAGTTTAATGTAACACGTGAAAAATAACACTAGATTCTCCTAAGGATGCCAATCACTACCCGGTTTACCCTACACTAAGATTTGTATTTTGATCTAAGGGGTGGTATTAACCTTATCGTAGGAGTGAGTGTGGATTTAATTTGCATGTTTCTTCCTAATGTTCAAATTTTTATTTTAAAATATTTTCTCAAAGTATTTACAAATTGTTGCATTTTATTATAAGGCTTTACCTAATCCTCACTATTTCACTCACAATATGGCTATTGTAGCGGATAATATTTTCATGAAAAACTTGGAATAATAGTTATGGTACCCTCACCTCTACATTATATAAAAGTAAAATTTCTTACAGGAATTATATACTGGTAAAATGAGAGATTAACTGTAACTGTAGTATGCTGCGCTCACAAAATAAATGATATGATTTAAATACATTTGTAGTTTACTAATTTGATATGAGTTTGATACTCTAGATTTTCTAACCTATTTAATAATAATGTATTTATTTTATTCAGAAGTTACTTATTTGATAATTAAATAATATCGCCCAAGAACTGTTTATATTATCACTGATACATACGCCTTAGGGAAAGGCAATCATCGGCAGATACTCTGCAAATGTATTCACCTCATGCATTTGTGTGTAACCGACAATGAAAACTGTACGCTACAATCACCTTAAGTAGTATTCAATGCAGCTGCTAAGGGACTATTACAATCTTAACAGATCTACCAGGAATTTTAAGAAAAGTAATGAAATTATTTAGGAATGGAGATTAACGATTTACTCTCAATTTTATGGAGGTACCCGTTCAATGACTTGCTGAGTGAAAATGAATATGAATTTAACAAGTTTAACATTCTGAAATGCTGAATAAAGTTCCTGGCATGGTTTTTCAGTTTTGGATAAACTTCACTGAATTCTTGATTCTTTGCGCAATGCGGTTAAACTTTTTCACATGTAATTTTCTAGAAAACGTCAATCCTAGAAAAAAGTTTCAAATAGGAAAGCTGTCCTTTATCGTTAAAACAGTGTGGGAGCCAACTACACTTCTCATTGCTACATTTGTTTAAGCTTGGTTTATTTTTTTTTATCGTTTCAATATCACCCATCAATAAAACGGACTCCTGTCACCTTACTGATGGGACAAAAATTTATCTGCAATTATGTTTAAAAAATGTTCAAAGCTGAAACTTTGTCTATTGTTTATTGACATTACATTAAGATGTCACCTCTATCGTAGGCGTGTTGTTCAATACTCTTGATTGGAACCGAAATAGTTGCATTGTCTGCAAGTATGTTCGTTTGAATACGGGAAATCATTTACATATATTAAAAATAGGAGGAGCCAAGTACTGAGCCTTGAGACACTCCACGTGTCATTTTTTTGTTTTATTATAATACGCATTATTTTCTTTGTTTGATATCTATTTGTGAAATACGGTTTTGATAATGATATACTGTTATGGCAGAACTTATATCAGCTTTTCTAACAGTACTTCGTGCTTCGCATAAGTCGCAAAATATAGTGAACATATGTTCCCAATCTTCGAAAGCACCCAAAACCTATTCTATCTAGTCGTTTGCTTTTGATATTTTTTTTTGGTAAAACGTAAAGTTCTCGAGTTACTCGTAAAAAATCGCTCTATAACATGCATTTTTTTGGATGAAAAATCAACATTTTCTATCGTAAATAACTCGAAAAATATTGATTTATCGAAAAAACTGCATAGAAAATTTTTTGCGTAGAATGCATTTCCCTATCGATTTTTGCGGTTATTTTAGTTTAATAATTTCCACCCCGAGAAAGGGTGACATCCACCCCTAAACAATATAAATACTTGGGATGCTTCTGATTTTGAATAATATTATTGCGTGTTTTCCACCTTTTTGGAAACACGACGTCAGTGTATTTCGCCAGTCTATCCAAATGCACGATCTTCATCCTGGACTTTCAGTTTTGCAGAATCCGATAGACGACATCATTAATTAGGGTAATAACAATGTACGGTCCATCCCAAGGTGATTTCGGTGACATTCCTTTCCTCCGCTGTGGGTTGTATAGTCAAACCAGCTCTCCCACCTCAATGAGCCCTTTTGGACTACCCTTCCGGTCGTATCGAGCTTTCATTCGGTCACTGGCTGGTGATGGCTCCGCTATATCGTTAGCCAACCTCTTGAAAATAGCTCCGGTGTTGAACCCTTCACCCTGACTTCCAGTCTATGGTCCCTTGCTGGCTCCACAAATCTTGCATTTGCCTCCACATCCTGACGACTATTTATTCAATAAAACCGTTCTCGTATTTTCTTCAGGGTCTTGTTAACACCGAAGTGTCCATTGGATGTTCCATTGTGCACTTCCTGAAGTACCTTCGCTACTCGACACCTAGGAATCACTAGACGCATAACCACCTGCTTTCCATCCGGGCCTTCCCATGCTCTCCGCAACAGCCCGTTCATGACTTTCAGTGTGTCCCACTGCGCCCATAATGCCTTCAGTCCCACTCTTTTGTCCCAAACATCCTTCCATTTTGGACGAGTTCCCCTTTCTTCGGCTCTCAATATAGGCCCAATTTCCTCATCGTTCAATTGATCTTGTCTCAGCGCTTCATTTTCCCTGTCATCCGGCACCTCCACCTTGACAGTGTTGACTGCTCCCGTGACCTGCAGTTTCTCCTGGTGGTAGTACTTGCAATCTTCCTTGCACCTTCTTCCTGATGAAACATCTGCGTTTTCTGGGTTTTCATTTCATTTTCATATCATTGTAGTGGTGGGCTTCTCGTAATGCTCCGAAGCTGGGAAATCTTCACTTTTCTATGTTCGCCACGTTCATTATCTGGCACAGCCTCTCTGGTACCGGCTTTCTCTGGTTTTCCCCTCGGCTTCACAGAATCGGCCTCTACTCTCTCCAAGCTCCTCCGTGGACATTCTAGCTGGATATGTCCTCATTCTCCGCACCTGTAACATTTCATACGCCGTCTACTTGGCCTTCCACTACATTGCTTATTCTGTGTCTCTTCCATGTTTCCAGCATTCACTTTCCTCGAGTTTCGCTGTCGACAGTCTCGTTTAATATGCCCTGCTCTACCACAGTTGTAACATTTAATGCCCCCGCTTGGCTTTCCTTGTGTTCCTGGACTATTCAATTTAGCCAGTATTTGAGTAAACATTTTCTCCATCTTGGTCAACGTAGGGCTTTGGTTCTCTTTTTCTGGCTCAGATTCTTCGAGTGCCATAGCCCGCACTCTTAACTTTGGAGTATCCCTATAGATGGCTTCTACTTCTAGTGCACGCACCAAGGCTTCACTACTACTGTTATATCGGGATAGCCTGAGGACTCGCCTGATCTCCTCGTCCCTTATCCCATCTAGGAATACCACCACTGTCAATTGCTCTTTAAATTCTCTTGGCGCATTAGGATATGCTAAATGTGCCAGTTTTTCCACCGCAGCTTCAAATTCTTGCAGACTTTCTCCAGCTTTCTGAATGCGCAATTTCAGCTGGGTCTGGTATACTTGAGCAAGGTGTTGATCGCCATATCGTAGATCTAAGGCAGCTTCTAAAACTCTAAAGTTCCGTTGTTGGTCTACCGGAATTGTCTGGAACAACTCCAATGCTTGGCTTCTTAAAGCCTCAAACTGTGTCTTGTAAGTCATTCAGGAACTTTGACCATCAAAGGAGGGAAGTTTTACTCGCTGGCCTGATGATACCACTTGCTGGTATCCTCTATCCCTCAGCTGTTGTTTAAGTTGGTCTATTTCCCCCTCTACCTGGTGCATTTTCTCTTTGACTTCATTTACTTCTCCTTTAACTTCGTTTACCTCTCCTCGACCTTGTCCATTTTTACTTCGATCTTATTTTTGAGCTCTTCAGTGGCTGAAATAAAGACATTCTGTTGCATCTCTATTGCTTTCCTTAATTCATCATTTCTTTTGACGTCGTTTCTCCTCTTCTTGTTTTTCCTCTTGACGTCTTCGTTCTTGATCTTCAAGAATGTTTCTTAATTCTTCTTGACGTTTTTATTCTTGTTCTTGTCGTTTCTTTTCTTGGTCTATCATCATGTTTTGCATTTGTGCGGTAATGTCTTGCATTTGTTTTTCGGATGCCATGCTTCTGGTTGCTACCGGCATATAATTATGATGAAATCAACAAAATTTAACAGTCACGTCAATATCGGTAATGGAATTGTCCAGAGAAATCGCAAAAACCAAGAGAAAGTCTTTTATTTAAACCACTGTCCAAACAGAAAAGTTATAGAAAGTTCACGAAAATGCCCTTAATTAACTACACGAAAAAGTCTTGTTCAGAGTATTTATCTCTTCTTGGTTCAAAGGATTTAATCACTATCACTGATGTCCTAATGTTCCAAAAATGTCTCAAATATGCAGTTAACACTGTTTTTCCTGTTCGAAAATAACCCTCGAACAACGTCCAGTAAATCAGTCCACTGCGTTAGCACTACTTCCCGAGAATACACTGCCCAAAGCTTTTCGAACACTTCCGAAAAAATCCTTTTGTTAAAATTCCGCTTCTGACATCAGTTGTTGCGTGTTTTCCACCTTTTTGGAAACAGCCTGTATGAATCCGTGGATTCTAAATAATTTTAACAAGGGGTAAACCACTAACACTTTATTTGATAATTTGCTGATTACAAAATAATTCTTAATTAACCAAAATAACCTTTACACTTACTTTATATTTAACCTCACTTTTTCGCCGCCAAATTTCACTTTAATAAAAACTTCCTCCCCTGCGCCGGTAATCGCGCCTTGTATACTCTGAAATTGCCTCTATATCCATCCAGAAACAATCAAGAATCTTCTCCCACTACACTCTAGAAAATTCTATCTCTTTCTACTTTCCAGTCACTATTAGGCATAAGCGTATCAATCCCCAGTTTCAAGTGGGTGTAATACATAACACTATTAACAAACACATTTTTTTTCAAATCATCAAAATCGAACTTGTCCCTGAACTTTGACGATTTTTAGGCTTCATTGACTCGACTAGAAGAACCGATTTCAAAAGTGAAATATTTATAACGATATTTGCGCATCCTGAACTCCATGACGCCCGGTCTATAATTTGTTAACTGCAGGAGTCAAGTCGGAACATTTTTCGGATTATTATTTTTATTATTTTTAATATTACCTTATATTTTCAGTGATTTCAGACAATTTCCGATGCAAAAATCTATCTAAATCCATTGACTAATTAGCAGCACTGACCAGAATTACCTCAACACATCTAGCAAAACACTTCGATTCACGTTGCTGGTATATTTTGCCCAACACGTAAATATAAACAAAAACATAATTGCAACCGCTTGATTTATTTCCATTGTGGTGGGAATATGAAACAGCGCTACAATTGCCGATTAAACTTATAGTTAACGTGGCCTATGAGTAATATAATTTATTTTCTGATATAGGTATGACCATAAATAACGACTCAATTGGCAACTGTACGTCAGGTTCGACATACGGACAGTAGCCGTAATTTGTCCGTGGGGATTCTACTACACGCAACGATGATAATTATTTAGCATTATATACGTTTCATATAATCACATTTATTCCTATCTATGGGCAACTATGCATTTAATGCAGCCATGCTTTAGATAAACGAATTACTGTGATCAGTTTGCATTATTAATATTTTTATTCGCAGGCTTACTCTCTGAGGTGGACAAGTAGATTTCATGTTTAAGGCTTCCAAGGACTTTCTTTAATAAAAAAGTGATTAAGTGACTATCATACCATACAAAAAGATCGGTAAAGGTATTTACACAGAACTTGCCTCTTTATTTATACCGGGCGGTCACTATAAAAAATGATTAATTACGAAACCACATATATGAGAATAATAATCGGAAGGTATTATTAGAGAAAAAATCGGTAAAGGTATTTACACAGAACTTCCCTCGTTATTTGTGCATGGCGATCACTAAAAAAATATTAAATACGAAATGACATTGAGAATAATAATGGAAATATAGTTATTGTAATTATTACAAAGAAATCCTCATAAATTTTGGTCAAAAAAATAGTGCTCATCCAACAGCAAAAGTTCAATACTAAATAACAGGTCTCCCATAAATTATTTCTTGGGATGACCACCCTGTATATTTTCCAATAAAAGTATAATAGCATATGTCAAATAGTATTGCCATTAGACAGTTCCACATTCACGCAGTGAAGTGGAAGTATAGTGGTGGTTAAAAATTTAATTTTTTTTTTTGAAATTTTTCAAAACTGTTAAAAATGTTCACTCCTTTTTCTTCTGCAATAGGTTCAGAATGTCATGAAACATGGAAATTTTAAATTTGAGCAAAGAAAAAAAATTTCCATCTGTTTCAGTGGCTCAAAATTTTTCAAAAATGTGAAAACAATTTTCAAAATTTTCCAAAGTGGTAAAAAAAATTCATCTATTCTATAGTAAGTAGTGAAATAGATTTTATCAATTTTTTTTATTTGTTTGAATAGGTTTAGAATGCTATGGAAACGTTGAAATTTTAAATTTGAACAAAGAAAAAAAAATTTTTTTGAAATTTTTCCAAAATCTTGGTTAAAAACATTTTCAAATTTTTTTCTTCTGAAATAGGTTTAGAATGTCATGAAACGTGTATATTTTAAATTTGAGCAAAAAAAAATTTTCCATCTATTCTAGTGGTAATTTTTTTTTTCAAAATGGTAAAAAAATGTTACAATTTTTTTTCTTCCGAAATAGGTTTGGAAAGTCATGAAGCGTGGAAATTTTAAATTTAAGCAAACAAAATATTTTATTCTATTCTATAGTAAGTACCTACTTAGTGATGAATACATAAATTTTTCCAAGAAAATTTTTCGGAAAATTTTTTAAATTTGTTTTAATACGTTTAGAATGCCATGGAAATGTGGAAATTTTAAATTTGAACAAAAAAAATATTCCACCTGTTTTGGTGGTAGAAAATTTTTCAAAAATGTTGGTAAAAAAATTTTCAATAATTTTTTTTTTGAAACACGTTTAGAATGCCATGAAACGTGAAAATTTTAAATTTGAAGAAAGAAAAAAATTCACATATCTTAGTGGTAAAATTTTTTTCAAAAATGTTGGTGTAAAAAATTTTTAATTTTTTTTTTTTGAAATAGGTTTAGCGCGTAATGAAACGTGGAAATTTTAAATTTAAGCAAAAAAAAAAAAATTTTCATCTTGGTTAACATTTTTTCAAAAATGTTGCAAAAAAAATTTTCTAAATTAGGTTTAGCGCGTAATGAAACGTGGAAATTTTAAATTTGAGCAAAAAAAATATTTTTTTCATCTTGCTAAAATTTTTTTCAAAATGTTGCAAAAATTTTCAAAAAATTTTTTTTTCTGAAATAGGTTTAGTGCGTAATGAAACGAGGAAATTTTAAATTTGAGCAAAAAAATTTTTTTTCATCTTGGTAAAAATTTTTTCAAAAATGTTGCAAATAAAATTTTCAAAAATTTTTTTTTTCTGAAATAGGTTTAGCGCGTCATGAAACGTGGAAATTTTAAATTTGAGCAAAAAAAAATTTTTTCACTATTTATTCCGTTTAGACGGTCCACCCTGTATATTTTCCAGTGAAATTTCTACCATGTCTTCGCTGACAGTAGCGTCAACTATCTACCAAATTTGACTGCTATCCTTCAAATAGTTTTTTAGTAAATGCACCATCAGACAGACAGACAGACAGACAGACAGACAGACAGACTGACGGAATTGAAAAACCTATATTTTCGTAATCTCCGTGTTCTGAAACGTCAGAATCCGAAAAAATCTCGGAGGGTGATTTTTTCTCGAATACAATACTTCCCTTCGGTATCCGGTCCGCCATTTTGAATTTCCCAAATTGGATTTTAGATTCGTGATAAGCGACCCCAGGAATCCCCGAGTAACCGTCTTCGCCTAATTTGATGGCATATTGTGTCTGATAGCAAATTTTTCAATTAATTTAATTAAATTGGCCGTTAAAATTGGCCAATTATTAGACAAAAAATGAAACTAAACATTTCCGCAAAAAGACCGCTTTCTAAGGAATCACTACTTCCACATCCAGATATTCTAACCAAGTCTCTTTAAAAGAAAATATTTTGACTATATTTGCACTCTAGTAAGTGGAAATAATTATTCATAAAATTTTAATAATATTTGACTCATCTATTGTCCCCCCCCCCCCTTTAACGAAACTATCTCAATATATAATCTAGATCCAGATGTAGTTATAATACATACGCGTACCAAATTTCAAGTGAACATGTCAATGATATTTTATCAACCCCATTAATAATGGTGTGGGGGTAATAGAGGGCTTGAAAAATGTTATAAAACAATTTGAGGCCTGGACTTCTACTATATACTTCAAATTCCAAGTTTCTGTACTCTTACCAGCTTGTTTTACTTATTTCTCCATATTCCCCCCTATTTAACCCCCAACCCTTCAACGGAATCATCTCAAAATATAGTCAAGTTCCAGCTGTCGTTATAATATATGCGTATACCAAATTTTAAGTGAATATCTCAATTTTATTTTATCAACCCCTTTAATAATGGAATGGGGGTCGTGAGAGAGGTGAAAAATATTATGCAAAAATTAGAGGCCTTGACTTCTAGTATATAAACCGAATTCCAAGTTTCTGTACTCTTACCAGCTTGCTTTACTTATTTTTCCCTATTTGCCTCTATTTAACCCCCAACCCTTCAACGGAATCATCTCATAATATAATCTAATTGTGGATGTAATAATACATACATGTACCAAATTTTAAGTAAAAATCTCAATTTTATTTTATCAACCCTTTTAATAATAGACTGCTATGTAGCATTTATATATTTTGATACTTATGGAGATTGCTTCAGATCCAACTAAGTATTTATATTACTGCAAGATTTTCATGGGCTATAAGAATACAGATATATTTAATATACTGCATTTTATGCAGCATACATTCACAAATCTTGCAAATATAATCTGAGAGACCCATTTATATTAATGCACTGTCTCTTTATTTATTCAAAATCCTCCATGAAAACTTGTCCATTAACATTAAAATACATACACCGAAGAAGTAATTAAAGCTTATACAACTAGAAATCCACCAACATATTGCAGTAACTTTAGAAATATACCCGGTATGTCATAGATTAACTTCCCTTTACTTACACAACTGTTCATCCCCAAATGATGAGCAGCATAATAGAAATCCCATATAAAGCACTATCTCCTGTCTAACCCTCATTAGCTATGAATTAACATCAACTCGCGTTGTTTTCGGCTTGACTGAATGACCATCTGACAAAAGATTCCTCTTACTGGTCGTAATGCATTACTTATATCCCTGTCATATTACTCCCTCATCAATCATTTATTATGGGCAAGGATTGCGGTTTTGCTTATTACTTGAGACCATCGGTCAATTACGTTTTATATACAACCTGGTTATTTAAATTAAATAGTTGTTTACAATATATTTGGATCTATTTGGCTCAGGACAAATAGAGGGAGTTATAATAATTGAATTTTGTGAAACGCAAAGCCAAATGTATAGGGTATTTTTGGTATTTAATTGATTTTTTCTCGTATAGTGAAGTAATAATAATAATAATAACTGAACGAGAAACTATAAAAAGCTTATTTTATAAGAGAGCGTAGTGGATAAATGCAGAAAATGTGGATAGTCAGTCGAAACGATAGAGCACATTACTGATCGATGATGGAACCCTTTAGCACAATATTCTTAATGTAACCAAAATTTCTACGATTAGATGGGTAGACATGGACTTAGATGGCCGCATAACTTTTTTACTTCCCTCGCATACCGAAGGGAAGCATTGTATTTAGAGCTAGGGTAAAGCCCCCAAATGTTGGCACCCGCTTTATATTTCTAATCTTTGAGAGAAACTCGATATACGGGGTGTAATTAGTTTCATGTCATTAAAAAAATTGGTGGTAGGGAACGACAAGACAAACAAAAAAACCTTATATAACATGGGGTCTAAAGCTCATAGTTTTGGAGAAAAAAATAAACAAAAATTTCGCAAATTTTCAATAAAAATTTTTGAGAACTGCTGGAATATTGAGGCAGGTTTAGATCTAGATCTGATCTGAAGAAAACTATACTCTAACTCTCCCTTGTGCAATATTTTAGTTACTGTCGGTGTTTCGTTATGTACACACCTCCAACCCGCCGTTCGTTGTTTTTGTTATTTTTGAATTTCGCGTCATTGTGTATTTATAGTTAAGATTTATTTTATTGACTTACCGTTCAAGTTGTCAAATTCTTGATTACGTACAGACACAACTTACTTGTTGGTTCTTTTTGTATTTCTTTTTGGCTTTTGTACCAAGTTTTTATTTTATTTTTCTTTATTGACAACGTTAGTTGATAGCTTAGTGTTTAGTGTTGAACGAAGTGCGTATGTACTTAATTCGACGTACCGAACTGTGTATTGATACAGATGCAGAGATTTTGAATCATTTAGGTAGGTAGTAAGCTTTTAACCCAGGACACTCATTTATGTTACAAATATTAATAAACCCCCTTTAAATTTTCTAAATTATAAACAATCCAATATTTTGTTCCAAATTAAAAAACACACATGTAAAGAAATGCTCTGTTTAAACCTCTATGGCCATTATTTGCTTGCAATTGTGCACGAAAAGAGAACCTCTTTATACTTGCCTCAGTTCAGTTGAGGCGGTACATCAAAGGCGGTCGATGATCCTTTGACACCACAGACCCACCGGGTGTGCCGGCGAGCACTTTTTTATGACAATTTATAATTGGGAACTACAAGTCCTTGACCAAGAAAAGCAGTGGTTCTCAATAGTTGTCTACCATAATATTAAAAATATTGACCTAGATCAGTTTTTTCAAAGTGCCCCTGGAGGGAAAAGTCATAAAGGTTTTTTGTTTGTCTAGTCGATCCCCATTACCAGTTTTTTTTAATGACATGAAACTGATTACGCCCTGTATAGTAAACGAAATACATATAGTGATACGAAGAAGCAAGGAGAGCAGCGGTGTTCTTTGTCGGTCGCTTTGTCGGCTTTAAGTACTTTATTAGCATTTCTTTGATAGCCTGTAACGTGCGGAATGCGCAATAGCATCCTTCGTTACATTTTCTAACAATTATTAGAAACATTTTAATAATCAAACATTTTATTCTCCTATTCTCTGGTACTATAACGAACATTTCTGGACAGATGAGAGGTTGGTAGTAGCTTATGCCTACGCATCAGTATATTAAACAGCGCACGCTCGATAATATTCAAATTAAATTAAATAAATAGATCAAACTGACTGAAAAATGAAGTATTTATAATAAAGTCGGATAGTCACGTGAAACGTAGAACTATCAGTAACAATATAGATCCTTTAGCTAACTTAATATTTCATAATTTAAACAGAACTACTTTTTGGGCGGAGCCACGTTACTGTCGGTCCGAAACATATGTCACAATACGCCGCGTTATACTAAATTCCTTCTCTTTCACTCGAGCCGTCCTTCGAGGTGGACGTAATAGAAATTTTGTTAAGACCCTAACGGGGATATTAGTAGAGAGGAACCTTATAGACCTATAAGGTAATAGTTAAATAATTATATATTGTTAAATACCATCTAACATTTAAACATATTGTTTTAGGTTCTTTCTTTTATTTTTCTATATAATTACAAATTTCATTTCAACGTCGAAGTGATCTTAATACGAGTCTTAATATTACACCTTTGCTTTAAGCAAAATTATCTACGTTCTATGTTGATACTACGTTTTTTATATACATTTTCTTGATAACTTTTTGGGAACAGAATACTACGTTTATCTTTATTATGAAATTTTCGACACAACACCTACTTAAGATTTTCTATCAAGCATACGAAAACCTGGGCGAAGAAATTATTTATGCTATTCGAACATAGCCCGCCTCTACAATTTCATAACCTTCAAAGTGGAATGGTACGACATGTGACATCTCGCTAGAGCAAAATGGAGATCATGAACCATTTAACTACCCAACGGTTATAATCTATTATAATCGGAGGACAGGGGCATACTTAGGAATTTCTTTCATCAGGATATTATAATAAAAGATAAGTACCTTTGATTATTACCTGTAAAAGGGATTATTTTCGCATATCTAGTGCTACACATTAATTCGTAGTCACTCATATCTTAAATTCGTTGTTACAAATATTTCGTCGTAGTTATTTATATCTTAAATTCGCTGTAGCAAATATTTCTTCGTAGTATCGATTTCTTGTATTCAACGTTTAACGTAATCGTAGTTGCTTGATAACGTGATATTGTTTGAATTTTGCCAGTATCGCAAATTCGCTGTGTCAAAGTACTTTTGTTTTAGATGTGTCTCAATGGTAAGACACGTCAGTTATTTGCACATAATACGCGTCGTGTGATCTGATATTTCCTAGATTTGACTCGTCAAGTCGCATCACTTATGTGGATTATTTATTTAAAGGAATTCGGATGTTCGGGGCGCGGTGAAATGTGTATTATCTTTTGTAGTTATATAACTTGGGGTGTCCCGTATTTTATTTGCTAGAGATGAGTTCTAGTATTATTTTTTTATGGTTACATAATTTGGGGTGTCCCGTTTTTGATTATTTGGCATTACATAGTGGGGAGGCTATATAATGGTGGGCTCAAATAATTATCAAGTTCGAGTGAAATAGCATATCTTCTATTAGTTAAGTTTTCTTATCTTATCTTTGTAAAATATTTTAGTATATCTAATGCTGTAATATAGTTTGTTTGTCGGATCGTTTGCGAGATACCTTTGTATTATAGTTCGGTTTAAATCTCGTAAATGTTCATATCTTTTGTAATATATGATTTTTAGTATTGAGGTAAAGTTACGAGATGTATCTTTTGTAATATAGTTTTTTTATCTCGTAAACACCTCAAGTTTATCTTGCTGTTGAGCAATATGTAATATAGTGTATCTTGTGATATAGTTTACCTTGTACAAATTTTGGTGATATTTTGCTATACAGTATCGCTGATGCTGTGATAGCTCATTGTTTTTGTAATATAATATTTTGTAATATAGTTCTATTGTACATATGTAACTTTTGTCTTTGGTTTATCTTTATCTTCAATTTTCCTTGATTAGACTCAGTAATCAATGGCGCCCAAGCCTTGAACTCCATGCCCTTTAGCTCTCCGTATCTTTACTGTGCTAGCCAGGTTACACCAGTGACGCTAACCACGTCGCTCGTAGGGTGGCCCACACTTGAACAACTTGGGCAAACTAAGACCTTACAAAACAACGCCACAAGCCTCACTATATCTCTTGCGTCTACTATACATAAATTTAACGAAATATCCGGGATGGGGGGGGGGGGGGCATTTATGATGATGAATCACCTTGTATATAATTTCATAAAAAATGTTTTTTGCCAATTAAATATTTTTCAAAATCCTTTGTATAACAAATATACATTATCACATCACAATATCAAATAGATTGTGAAACATCTGTCTTAACCGTAACATTTACTAAATAAAATTAGATGAATGAATTTTGTACACAAATTCAACTAATTAAACAATCCACCCAAGACAAACTGATTTACTGTTTGTTAATTCATTAAAGTCCTAAGTATGTGGCTAAGTTATCCTCGCACACAATCGTCTACTAGAGCGCATTGCAATATGAAACTCTGACTAATTTAACAGACGCTTTGCGTCTTGGGTTGACCGCTGGTTAATGGACACGAAGGTCCTGGTAAACCAACATGCGATGCTGGGATATCAAACGGATTGCAATAATTGGATTTAGCATAGTACTACAACTAACTTAGTTATCCCACTTACATAATATGGGTTCAAAGTTGTTAATATTAAACATCAACCTAACCCAAACTTAGATCAATCAAAACATCAGCCGGAGACCGGGCCGTATATGCACTAACTGGTTTATATACCTCTGGATTACTTCTCATGCTGTGATAAATTAAAATAATAGGGAAATAAAATTCTTGGACCGTATGATGTATTGGGGAGCTGTAAGAAAAAAATTATTAAAAATGTTCAGTCCTCAAAGAAATAATGTATCTTATAATAGAAATTGATAAAACCGGTCACTAAAAATTATATGGCTGGATTTTTCAGATTAAGTATTTTTGTTGGAGTAGGATATGATATGAAAAATAATGTTTACAACTGCAAGGTACCGGCGATCCCTAAAAAATCGAAAATATTGGTCGAAATACGGTTTTTAGCCAATAACTCGAAAAATAAAAAAAAAGTATCTAAAAATTATTACCACTAAGCGATTGAAGGGGAAGTTTCACATCAAAAATCTATAGGTTTGCAGTTTTTTTGACGCATCAAAAATGTAGGCTCCAGATTTCTTTGTTTAACGAGAAGCGTGCGCGGTCTCGGACACTCTACAGTAAATTTGTTGTAACTTTTGAACGAATTAATGAAATTGAGGTCAACAAAGGTTAAATGAAACGAGAAACATGTGGCTATCGGATTATCATATTTTCTAATATAAATATGAATGTATGTAGGAATAGTACATATATGAATTCGAAACAAAGAGATTGCCGGTGAAATCGGTGAAGGCTCTACCATTTCTACAATTTTTAAGATAAAAATCTGAAACTTTAATACATTACTCTTGAAGTAATGTATAAGAATATACGATGGATAGGTGATAAGTACGCCAAATAATTTCTTTAATAAAAGTTGTTAACGTTTATTTCACCCCTAGTTTCGCGAATATTGGGACAAAGAAAAATGTATATATTTTCGTAAAATAAAGAAGGTTAATTCAATTTTTAAGATAAACCACCTTTTCATTAGGGGAAAAACCTTCAAAAGGTTCCCTGCACTGTTAGTCGGGCGTGCAGGGGTATGTGGGATTTTTACCCACTAAAAAAACCCCCTCTTCCTCCGGAACCGTACTTATACATTTCTTCGGAGATCACGAGTCCCATAGTATTCTTCCTCTTTTACCTTCATTATGGTGCAGCACATAGTGTTGATAGCTGCCCATTTCTCGGTGGTGGCGGGCATTTTTGCCATAAAGTTTTGTGGCGTGATCATCTGTCCAACGTTCCTATTGGCCGTGCTCCTCTCTTCATTCCACCTAGGGCAGAGGAACATTGTGTGCTCCGGAGTATCCGGTGCTTGGCAGTATCGGCACGTGTTTGTGTTCCGCTTACCTATTCTGTGTAAGTAACTGCCGAAGTTTCCATGGCCGCTTAGTGTCTGGGTTAAGTGGTAATTGAGGTCTTCATGTTTGCGGGCAGTCCATGCTCTTACTTCAGGTATAAGGCGATAAGTCCATCTGCCGTCTTTAGTGGTGTCCCATCTCTCCTGCCAGCGTTCCATCAGATGATTCCTGTAGACGATCCTCGCAGCTTTGTTTGCGCCATGACTGTACGCGCGCTCTTTAGCGAGCAGATCGACTGGTGGCTCCGCCGAGATAACTTGCAGAGCTGAGGCGAAGGTTGTGCGGTAGGCACAGCTCACCTTGATAAGCATAAGGCGTTGTGTCTGTAGTAACCGGTTACGGTTTCGCGCTGTCTTAAGCGCGTCGGTCCACGCCGGGGCGGCGTATAGCAGGATAGAGTTTGCCACTGAACTCAGAAGTTTCCTGGCATAGGTCTTAGGTCCTATAGTACGCAGCATGATCTTTCGGAGGGCCATGGTCGCTTTCTGGGCTCTCTCGGTGGCGTATTCACTGTGCCGATTCCACGACGGCTTTTGGTCTATGAATACCGCTAGATATTTTACAGCTGGTTTAGCTGTCACCACCGCATTAAGGACGTTAACGCTCATGATATTGACATGTTTGCGCCCGGTCAGCGCGACGGCTTCCGATTTCTCAGGGGCAATTTGTAAGCTGTGGTTGCCCATCCACCGGTTTATTTCACCGATGGCGGCTTCGGCCTTGGTCATAGTGGGCTCTTCTGTTTTGACGATGGCTATAATGATGAGGTCGTCCGCGAATGCAACGAGACAGCACTCCTCAGGGATGTCGGGGCTTTTGAGCTCGAGTATGCCATCGTACAACACATTCTACAGAAGTGGAGTACGTGAAGTAACTCTTCACGAGTTGTACCAAGTATGCTGGTACCCCTTTGAGTTCTAGCGCGTCAACAATCGGCCCGAGGGGGCCATGTTGAAGGCATTTTTCACGTCAAGTGCCACAGCTAGGCAGATCTCTCTTTGCCGCCAGTTACCGCGTTCGTGGAGCGTGCTACTCTGATGACTTCCTGGATGGCATCGGTTGTGGAGAGACCCTCTCTAAAGCCAAATTGGCTATTAGAGAGACCCCTCCCGCGTCGAGTTCCGCGGTAAGGCGCATCGCGATGATGCGCTCAAGGACTTTCGCCATAGTGTCTATTAGACAGATAGGCCTTGGTGTCGTGCGCGGCGGCTTGACCGGTTTTGGTACAAGCACTAGCACGGCTTTCTTCCACCTGTGTGGGATTTCTCCATTTATGAAAATGTTGGTGAACATATCCACAAAGTGAGCTGTGTGGTGTGTGGCCGCTAGTTTGGCCACCTCGGAGGGGTATGCCATCAGGCCCCGGAGCCTTGTTGGATTTGAGCTTAGCTGCCGCATTGCTTCCTCCGTAACTGGGGGAGGTCCGCTATTGACTTTGCCCAAATCGTTATTGGGCCCGCTAGTTCGAGTTTACGGTCCGTACTGAGTACAAGTTTTTCGCGAACGCCGGTCCATTTGCATACGATTCTGTACCCGTCTCCCCAGATGTCATTATCGACGTTCTCGATAATTTCATCCCAGCATCTACGCTTGGACGCTCTGATGCTGGCACGAAGGTCGCTTCTGGCCTCGCGGTAGGCCGTGCGAATTACATCACCGAGGCGCGCTATTTTCGATCTTCTCCATACCCTTTTTAGTTTGAGGCATTTTTTGCGCAATTGAGCGATTTCGCTGTTTCACCAATATATCGGCTTTCCTCGCGGGTGGCCCGTGTAACCCACGGCCGACAGCGCGGCCTTACAGGCCCTAGTTAAGGCCTCTATCGTACTGTCGGCACTTGGGTCGCGGAGTTGACCCGGTCCGTACCGAATTTTCTCAGTGACCGCCTTCTCCTTGTCAGGCTTGTAACACCACCTAGTTCTCTTGGTGGGAGATTCCCCTGTTGGGCGGATGCTCAGCGAGGAAATCGAAATAAAATAAGCCGGTGGTCGCTGAGAGTTTTTTCGTCAAGGACGCGCCAGTCCCGCATTTTTTCCCCAAGATCGGCGTTAGCCAACGATATCGATCATGCTCTCGCTGTCGTTTCTTCTGAACGTAGCCTCGTTGCCGACGTTTGCCACGATAAGGTCGTGGCCTGCCAGCCATTCGGCCAGTATTTGACCTCTTGCATCTTGTATGGCGGAACCCCACAACGGGTTTTTAGCGTTGAAGTCGCCCGTGATTATAACCCCGCGCGTGTGCATTATGGCCCTTCATCGAGGAAGTTAACGAATTCCTCAATGTCGCAGTTAGGTATCTTATAGCAGGAGAAGATCCCGACGTCATCGACGATGCAACAGGAGATGCCGTCGGCGCCGCCGGGATCGCGAGCGCTCCTCTTATATACTCGTATCGCCGTATACACTCTGTTCTCTTTGATCCATCTGCTGTTGTGGCTGACGTGCCTTTAATTAGGCTCGGTGGTCAGTAGGGCATCTGCTTTATGCACCTCCCTAGTATGGTAGAGGAGGTCTTGAGCTTCCCGGCACCTATTCAAGTTGACCTGCAGGAGCAGGTCGACTTGGTCGCTGCTACGGCTATCTGCGGAGGTTCTGCCGCTGGTGGCCCCTCCGGAACTCCGAAAGGGCTTGCCTCGTCTACGCGCTTGTGTAGGCGCTTTGCGGAAGGCCGGACATATACCATCTCCGGCCTAATGCCCCTGTTCCTCGCAGACGGGGCAGCATTTGTTGTTGGCACAATTTATCGCCAGATGGCCCTCTTCCCCGCATGCTTTTGCCCTGTCGGTGCCCTTACATTCTGCGGCCGCATGGTCGTAGGCCCAGCACTTGTGGCATCTGTTCACCAGCATTCGCTTTTCAATCGTACATTTGACAAATCCTGATGTGTCTATCTGCCAATAAAGTATTAGCGTCGTCTTTGTTCATGCGCAGGGTAATTGCCTGAGTGTCGCTGGCATTAGCGCTGAGTTCGCTAAGTTTGTACTCTTTTCCCTCCAGGGATCCAACCTTTTCCTCGAGTGCCTTAATAACTTCAGCTCTATCTGTATTAGCGTCCATGCCTCTGATGTGGAGCGTCTCCATATCGGCATCCATGTCGATCGTGCGTAGGCTAAGGCTTTCGTTCGGCATCTTTATGGCCTTCTGTATGGCGTCTAAAGCTTCATTGTTCTTATCGAGGGTTATCAGGAGCCTTCCTTCCTTCGTGCTTTTCATTCCTTGGGTAGCTTCGGTGGCGGCCTTCCCCTGTATGCATCCCTTTACACTAACGAGGACGTCCTTATATTCTTTGCATTTTTGCTCGACGATCAGTGCGTATGTATTTCGAGTTCTACCAGCTTTCGGAACCTTTTAGGTTCAATCCCCTTAAAAGATCTTAAAGTGCATATTTTAGTCTTTAGAAATCGCTCCTACAGAAATCTAATAACACGATTTAAACCAGAGTAATAGGTGGTTAAAGTTAGTTATACATATCAAATTGTATAACTTTCCCAATATTTTCAAATTCCGTCTGTATAGGCTCTGCATCAAAATCGCCCGTTTCGTTGTCACTACTAACGAAAGGCCTCCAAAATGCCATTTTAAACACTTAATTGCAAAAAATCCCTCAAACTCAGTAACAAAACTAATAATTTGTTCAAATATTAATTACAATTAAGTAATTTATAACGCTGCCTGGCTGTACTGCACTGCCTCGTACAGATCATATGATACAAATAGTTCATGCGTATTTTTTTTTTTATATATTATGGCATGCAAAAACTCTGCACAAGATTGGTGTTGACAAATCAAATTCGATAAACATCTAATTCCACCTATATTTCTATGTGACAGGCCGATCAGTCCACGTGGACTGTAGACGAGGAGTGGTGAATATAAATTTGTAAAATTATGTGCTCTCTCATTCAGTGTGAAGCGATATATTGACAATACCCCGTAAGATACCCTAGTTCTGTGCTGTTCCAATTGAGTTCGTAAATATACTCCTTATAGTGTTAAAAAATTACCTATAATTATTTTAATTTAAATGGTGTGTATTTAATTCTTACCACTTAGAATGTTTTTATTATATCTTTTTTTGTCGCAGTGTTTTTCTTCACTGTATTATAGTTATGGGCACCCTAGAATATCCCAAATTTATGAGTTCTTATAACCCCGGACTGATTGGTCATTACGTAATATCGCTTAATGGCTCAACTAACTCGCTCGCTGGTCCTCGTTCTGTTTTTCCTTTTGTAACTCGCTCGGGCGGACAATGTATGGACATCGGGTGCTTATAAAACGGAAAAGTAAAAAGAAAGCCAGCTTGGTGGCGCAATGCTGAAGGTGTTTGGCTTGCGACCACGGAGTCCCGGGTTCGAATCCTGGCCAGGGTATGGATGTTGGTGGCGTTTTTTCATGTGTTACCGAGACGGTAGCAGTGATCTAGACCGCTGTTGGGTGGCACAACATGTCTAGTCGCTGTTATCTCTCCTGAGTTCGAGTCTCAGCTGCGATAGATAGCAATATCGCAGGGAATGGTTGTTGTGTTGATGTCTATGTGTACGTGTCCTGGTTGAGTGGTAGAGCAGCAATAGCTGAACTCCGCCAGGACGTTAATATAAATAAGGCATTAAAATAAAAAAAAATAAATAAAAAATAAAAAGGCTTTTCTCAAAATTTTCATTCCGGCCCAAACCCCCCACCCCTCTCCGTTCTCCCGCTACACAGCAAAAATTTTACCGGCCTGTATATCCCTTCCTAATCAACCAATCGCGATCTTGCGGGGCGGAAATTGAAGATAAAACAATGCTATTAATTGGTGAAAAAATTATCCCCCACCCCCTTCCTTCATGCCGAAAAGACGTGCAAGAAAAAAAATCCGTCAGTTCCATTATCTTTTAATAAATAAAAAAATACGGAAATTGGTCCCGGCCACATTGCTATAGCTCCCTTAATAAGGAAGTTATCAGCGTCTTAATAATTTTGGTTTAATGTAATTTTGTATCGAAATTTTTTCGCCAAAACGACATCAATTCACTACGCACTCATGGCGTCATCAGTTATATTGTCAGTGTCATTTTGTGTTATAAACAAGTTATTTTGCAGATAAATTTCCTAAAGTAGCTTTTGCAAATCCCGTATTAGGTAGGCGTTACTTATTTAATCACATGTAAAACGTAAATAAAGTGAATAAAATGTTGTGTCCAACAATTTTTAAATGCGATTTAAGAAACTAATATAACCGATCACGTCACTGAGTGTTTTACGTACTTGTTCAATTACTACAACTTTATGTTATTTATTTGTTGAAATTTTAATTTGATGGACGATAGAATGCTGTTTAAATATCAATAAGTGCTTTAGTATAACAAGTACTTCATCTTAATAATATCATAAAAGCAAATTTGCACATTGTGAAAACACCTAATACTAATTTAATTTTTCGTTTTTTTGGAAGTTAAATCGCGATATCTCGGGAAATAATTATGCGATCGGAATGATGGAGACGACCTAACTTTATAAGTTGACAAAAAAAAGTTTTTCATTCGGAGCAGTCACTTTTAAAAACCCAGATCTGCTCCGCTAGATGATATAAATATCTTCATCGCCAGATGCTGATATTTGCTGGCTTCATGACTACTTAAAATTATACCATACATGGCTATTGAGTGTTTCTCTTTCACCAAATCATGTTAGAAAATTTATATTGCACTTTTAAATGAAAATAATCTATTAATTAAAATATTTAAATGTCACTTTTAAATGATTAATTCTGAAATATAAGAAGACCTCAAATGATTATTAAAATAAAATCTAGACGCACCACCTTGAAAGGTAACAATTTCATAATATAAAACTTACAATAACCAGAAACTAAAATTAATGAAATATATGTTCTCCTTACGGAAACATATTCTTTATAAGATTTTCCAAACAGCAGAAAAATAACTATCTGAAAGAAATAGATAGTTATTTTACTTCCACATCCACGTAGTGGATTGGAAGTATAGTAATCGCAAAAAAATTTTCAAAAATTTTTATTCGTGAAATAGGTTTAGAATGTCATGAAACGTCGAGATTTTAAATTTGAGCGAAAAAAAAGTTTCTGTCTGTCGGTCTGTCTGTCTGTCTGTCTGTCTGTCTGTCTGTCTGTCTGTCTGTAACTTTTTTTTTTGTCCGCGCGTTTTCTCCGGAACGGTTTAAGATATTGACTTGAAATTTTGTACACGTATATATTATAACGAGATCTGGAACAGGATTGTTTTTTTAGGATATCCGGTGAAGGGTTGGGGGTTAAATAGGGGTAAATATGGGTAAATAGGGGAAAATAAGTAAAGCAAGCTTGTAAGAGTACAGAAACTTGAAATTCGGTGTATATACTAGAAGTTAAGGCCTCAGATTTTTTTAGAATATTTTTCAACCCCCCACCACCCCTACCCCATTAATGGGGTTGATAAAATAAAGTTGAGATTTTCATTTGAAATTTCGTACACGTATGTATTATAACGACGTCTGAAATTAGATTATATTTTGAGATGATTCCGTTGAAGGGTTGGGGGTTAATTTGGGGTAAATAGGGGAATATAAGTAAAACAAGTTGGTAAGAGTACAGAAACTTGAAATTCGGTGTATGTACTAGAAGCCAGTGCGTCAGTTTTTTTTATAATATTTTTCAACCCCCCCTACTCCAATATGAAAATGATTGATAAAATAAAATTGAGATATTCAAATGAAATTTGGTACACGTATATATTATAACGATAACTGGAATTAGATTATAATTTGAGATGATTCCGTTGATGGGTTGGGGGTTAAATAGGGGTAAATAGGGTAAAATAAGTAAAGCAAGCTGGTAAGACTACAGGAACTTGAAATTCGGTGTATGTACTAGAAGCCAAAGCGTCAGATTTTTTTGTAATATTTTTCAACCCCACCAACTACTCCAATATGAAAAGGGTTGATAAAATAAAATTGAGATATTCATTTGAAATTTGGTACACGTATGTATTATAACGACATCTGGAACTAGATTATATTTTGAGACGATTCCGTTGAAGGGTTGTGGGTTAAATAGGGGTAAATAGGGGAAAATAAGTAAAGCAAGACTACAGAAACTTGAAATTCGGTGTATGTACTAGAAGCCAAGGTCTCAGATTGTTTATAATATTTTTCAACCCCCCACCACCCCTCCTCCATTATTCAAGGGGTTGATAAAATAAAATTGAGATATTCACATGAAATTTAGTACGCATATGTATTATAACGACATCTGGAACTAGATTATATTTTGAGATGATTCCGTTGAAGGGTTGGGGGTTAAATAATGGTAAATAGGGGAAAATAAGTAAAGCAAGCTGGTAAGACTACAGAAACTTGAAATTCGGTGTATGTACTAGAAGCCAAGGTCTCAGATTGTTTATAATATTTTTCAACCCCCCACCACCCCTCCTCCATTATTCAAGGGGTTGATAAAATAAAATTGAGATATTCACATGAAATTTAGTACGCATATGTATTATAACGACATCTGGAACTAGATTATATTTTGAGATGATTCCGTTGAAGGGTTGGGGGTTAAATAATGGTAAATAGGGGAAAATAAGTAAAGCAAGCTGGTAAGACTACAGAAACTTGAAATTCGGTGTATGTACTAGAAGCCAAGGTCTCAGATTTTTTATAATATTTTTCAACCCCCACCACCCCTACTTCATTATTAAAAGGGTCGATAAAATAAAATTGAGATATTGATTTGAAATTTGGTACAAGTATGAATTATAACGACATCTGGAAATAGATTATACTTTGAGATGATTCCGTTGAAGGGTTTGGGGTTATTTAGGGGTAAATAGGGGAAATAAGTAAAACAAGCTGGTATGAGTACAGAAACTGGAAATTTGGTGTATGTACTAGAAGCCAAGGCCTCAGATTTTTTAACAATATATTTCATCACCCCACACCCTTACTCCATTATTCAAGGGGTTGATAAAATAAAATTGAGATATTCACTCGAAAATTAGTACACGTATGCATTGTAGTGACATCTGATTGAGATGCCTCCATTGAAGTGGTGGGAGGTGGTAAGTTGTGTATAGTAGAAAATAAGTAGGGTGAACTAGAAATTTAATTTTTAACGTATATGGTAGAAACCAACTCCTCAAACTTTTCTATGACATCTTCCCCAAATAATATTAAAATTCTATGACCAATCATTTCCACATGCTAGAGTGCAAATATAGTCAAGATGTTTCCTTTAAAGTGACTTGGATGAAGAATCTGGATGTGGAAGTAGTGATTCCTTAGGCAGCGGTTTTTTCTGCTGTTTGCAAAATCCTATAAAGAATATGTTTCAATACAATTATAAGCAAACAAATAATAACTCATTTATAAATATGTTCTCCTCTTTTTTAGTCCCAAGATATGTCTCAATTTACCATATATTATTCAAAATTAGAGTAAGCACATTTTACAATATGTTAATTTCATAACAACTGGTAATATTAAAGAAGAGTTGAAGCCGTTGTCGATTTATAAATTGGATTCACTTTGAACATTTAAGCAATAAAGTTGGTAGAAAATAGGGTTATTTAAATTTTAGTGTAAAATTTGTAAAGTTAAATTATTCTACAAAGTTGTAATTGCTAAATTCGGTGTAACGAAGTGGCTGCCTCCGCGCCTAAGTTGACTTAGTAGGCCTTGCTACGGCGGGCCCCACCATGCAGAGGAATTAAAGATGCGTTAAGTCCAATTTTCTTCATTAGAGCCAATCTGCATTCACCCTTCGCAATGCTCGGTTGCTCTTTTCCTTCTAACAACTAGCATTTTTATGAGCCTTATAAATTTGTATAATTGGTCTTTCATGTAAAGCAAACCACTTCAAGTTTCACTTCTTTGTGGAATAAATGAAGACGAACGGTAACTCATTTATTCTCTGGCGAATCTTGTTCTTGAAACATGCTGCATTTTGAACTTAAATAATAATATACAGTGGGTCTCGTTTCAATGAACAGATGACAATAGTAAATAGAAAATAAATATAATACATCACTAGGAATGTTATTCTTGTATTTATTTATCTGATATGTTATTCAACAGGTAAACACTAGGAAATATAAATTAATTTAATCAGTTAACAGCGAACAAAATAATTACATAAATATCATCCATTTATCAGAATTTAACTAGTAAATTAAACTAAACTAAATTGACTTAGGGCCGGTTTTTCATTATCCAGTTAAATAGCTTAACTCTCAGATAAAATGTATCTTGCAGATAAACTGTTTTTCAATGTGCAGGTAAAATTTACCGGGGGGTTAAACTCACTATCTGAAAGTAAATTTAGCAGAGAGTTGAAAGTGCCAGTTAAGGATTTATTCTACTGTTGTTGTGGATTTACACATGCGCATTTGGTTCAATTTCTGACAATTCTAAAACATTCTAACTTAAAACCAATGTGATTGATTGATATGTTCGTTTTTAATTTGTGATTTATATTAAATATATTATTGCCAATAATGAATAATAATAATAATATTCTGGATATGAATAATTATGACGATGATATTATACAATTTATAAAGTATGAAAGGTGACCCTATACCATAAGGGAACGAGAAAATAATTTTGAGAATTATGATGAATAAGATTTCGACTGCGTAAAGAAACTATTTTACATATCGTTGAGATGATAGAGGAAGTTGCAGGAATAATTCTGTTTCTCCAATCACTTTTAAGTGATTGGAGAAACAGAAAAAGGTTGCTAGGGGTATTTCAGAATCTTATGAACCGCGAAATGCGCAAAAGGCAAAGTTTGTACTGGGTTTATAAGTGTATTTTGAAAACACTGACAGCTATCTTGCTCTATACATAAACAAGAGCTCGGAATAAATTGTAAACAATAAATCTAATACACTGCTGGCCACTCGAACTTACACATAGAGACTTTTAGGCAAAATTTAAAGTTCAATATTTTCAACAAGAATGCAAATTTTTTAACGCGGCTTGCAAATTTTAAGAGCTAGTTTTTTTCGGATTAAGCTGCATGACGTATATTTATCGTAGGACCATAAGTTTATTATATACGGGGTGATCAATGAAGTCATGCAAAAAATCAAAAAGTTTGTATGAGTGAAATTTCCGCAAAAAATTTTTTTAGTCGTTGCAATATGGTTCCTTACTAAGGTAACATCAATATCTCTAGACGGTTTTGTCAGTTTTTGAATTAAGGCCCTTAGGCCTTGTACACACTACTCAACATAAAATTTGGACACCGAAATCTTTAAAATGCTATAACTTGACATTGGATTGACGGTTCTTGATGATTTTTGCGGATTTGGAATCCTTATTTCACGTAGATTTTCTATGGTCTAAGCATTTTATTTGAGGGTTGAAATTTACACATTATACCGGGTCGATAATAAACAAAAACGTAGCGACAAGAACAAGTTTATTACATTAAATTCTACAATATACAACATTGCTTAACAACGACCAAAAGTCAATTCTTAAAAAATTTGTAATTCTAATTCTGATAATTTTTAATAACTAAAAAAAAAATAACTGAAAAATTAAAAATTAATTTAATTTAAACTTAAATTAAAATGAAATTAAAATTGCCTAATTAAAATTAGGTACATTAATTAAAAAAAAGAGAAGCTAATATTTTGTTGGTCCTCCTGCTCGGAATATTACTTCCCGACATCAATTTGGTAGAGTATCCACAAGATTATTTATAAAATCTTGTTGAATATTCTCCCATTCTTCACGAATGACCTCACTGAGCGTTTCTAAGGTTCCAGGGGGTACATCAAGAGATCTTACTTTAAGTTTTAAATAAGACCAAACGTGTTCGATGACATTAAGATCCGGAGACTTTGCAGGCCAGTCCATCCTATTGATGTTTTGTGCCTGCAAAAACTGTGTGATCCTTCGCGCTCTGTGAGGTCGAGCGTTGTCATCCACCAATAGAATTTCTGGGCCGTAATGTCGAGGAAAAGGAACAACAATAGGTTTCAAAATTTCCTCCTGATAAACAGTAGCATTAATGGTTTGGTTGGTAATGAATAGCTCGGTTTTATCATTTCTTATGATACCTCCCCACACTGTAACACCTCCGCCACCAAATGCTTCTTGAGGGGCCATATTTTCCTCCAAATATCGCTGATTTGGCTTTCTCCAAACTAACATTCGGCCATCGGAGTGAAACAAATTAAATCTTGTTTCGTCAGTAAATAAACAATGGCTCCACTCTGCATTACCCCAATTCGCATGCCGATTTGCCCATGCCCGCCTATTCGCTCTATGGCGTTGTAATAACCGCACACATTTTGCTCTGCGACGGGCTCTACAATTTAAAATGTTTGGCATTAGGTTATGTTTAAAAAAAAAATCTCACCTCAAGTTGTTTTTATTTAATGTTCTTCTCACTGTTCTGTCCGAAACTCTCACCCCAGTTTGTTGTCTTAAAAAGTCATTTAGTTTTCTAGAGTTCTTTGTTCTATTCCGCATAGTTTCTCTCATTAAAATTCTTTCGGTTCTTTGGTTTATTTTTTTTGTGTGTCCACCCCCATGCCCATAATTATGATCACCAGTAGTTTCGACGCGGCGGTTCAAATTATAAATTGTCTTTCGGCTGACATTGTAAATGTGCCCAACTTGCTGTTTTGACATTCCTTCGTTGAGAAGTCGAATGCAATTTTCCTTTTCTGCCGTGGTTAAACGCCTCATATTAATTAAACTTTACAAAATTATAACATTGAAATATGTCAGATTATTTCTAAAATAATGTAAACAGTTTTTAATTCCATAGCAACAAATTTGTTTTTCCAATGCCTACTTTGAAATTGACGCGTCGCGTAGAAATTACATCCAATCATAATTATGGGCATGGGGGTGGACAAAGAACTCTGTAAAACTGAATGATTCTTTGAGACAACAAACTGGGGTGTGAATTTCGGACAGAACAGTGAGAAGAACATTAAATAAAAACAACTTGAGGTGAGAATTTATTTTTACAAAAACTTAAATAATGCCAAACTTTAGAGCGCGTCGTACCCTACGTTTTTGTTTATTATCGACCCGGTATAATGCGTAAATTTCAACCCTCAAATAAAATGCTTAGACCATAGAAAATCTACGTGAAATAAGGATTCCAAATCCGCGAAAATCATCAAGAACCGTCAATCCAATGTCAAGTTATAGCATTTTAAAGATTTCGGTATCCAAATTTTATGTTGAGTAGTGTGTACAAGGCCTAAGGGCCTTAATCCAAAAACTGACAAAACCGTCTAGAGATATTGATGTTACCTTAGTAAGGAACCATATTGCAACGACCAAAAAAATTTTTTGCGGAAATTTCACTCATACAAACTTTTTGATTTTTTGCATGACTTCATTGATCACCCCGTATATAATAAACTTATGGTCCTACGATAAATATACGTCATGCAGCTTAATCCGAAAAAAACTAGCTCTTAAAATTTGCAAGCCGCGTTCATAAATTTGCATTCCTGTTGAAAATATTGAACTTTAAATTTTGCCTAAAAGTCTCTATGTGTAAGTTCGAGTGGCCAGCAGTTTATTTTTAAGAAGTGTAACTGAGTCCACGAGAGGAATTTTGTCCCTGCGCATATGAAGGTCACAGTTCATGAGATTTTGAAACACCTCTAACTACACTTTAATGTAGTTAGCAACTTTCTTCCTTTTTACGCTCTCTATTGCAATTATTGCTGATACACAAACGCACAAAATTAAGAACAGAACATCAATCAACACGCTAAACAACGCAATGGATTTTGAGGTTAAAAGTAGAGGACTTTAGCCGAAGTTGGGTCTCCCCCCACCACTTTTTGTGACCTTGACCTTGACCGTGAACGTGTATGCCGCTATGGCGTGACCTTGAGCCGTAGCCGGTGCGTACCCTTGAAGCCGGGTTGCATTTGACCTTGAAAAGTCCTCATGACCTTGGCCGTGAACGTGGAGGCCGCTCCGTGGCCTTGAGCTGTAGCCGGTGCGTGTCCTTGAAGTCGAGTTGCATTTGACCTTGAAAAGTACATTCGTTCTTTAAATAAACGGTAAAGTGGGGTGACTCTTTCCGTTTTGTGACGTAACAACTCTTCTCTATAAAAGAGAATAGGCTATCAGGGCAAGTATCATACTTAGTCTGATTCGGCTACAGTTAATAAGTGAGTAGTGCTGTGATCTTGAGTATTCCAAGTGAGTTAAATTCTGTAATATAATTATTTGTCATTCTTTCACTATACATAACCGTTCAAATATGAATACCAATATCAATTTATCAGCCCTTAATGAACGTATAATTGAAGACGTAGAGGTTCTAGAACAAAAACCCATTTCATCATTAACTTTAAATAAGATTTACGTCATAAAGAAAATGATGGTGGTTAATACACGGTTTGGTAAATCGATTTTAGTACATTTGTTTGATGAAGGTTCAAATAATACCTTCAAATCATTTTTACCTAAACGTATTGTAGAACTTTTAAGTGTACCTATTATAGATGAAATAAATTCAGTTGATGGTAAATACGCGTTGATTTATTTAGGTCAGAGTTCTCCCATATATATCGGTGCCAAATCGAGAACACTACTAAAATTCGAACTTATTTTTTAAATATGTTATCGAAGTTTCAAAACATTATCTAGTTAGTAAATAGAATATAGTAAAAGAATGGCTGTGGTAGAAATATTACAAAATATAATCTTTTTTAGATTACTCATTATCTCACATCAAATCAGGCTTAGTTCTAGTAGGGTCTTGTCATCAAAGACTTGTACCACAAGTACTTCGATTCAATTTATTTACTTTCCATCAATAGCATCCATGTAAGTAATTTTATAATTAAAAAATATATATATTTCTAAATTTATTTATGTAATTTCCAGCTTTACTACAACCAACAAATATGTGGATGCAATATTCGGCACAAAGGTGGACAAAGGAGGAAGATATTAATTCGGCCATTGATAGACTGTCTTGTAAACTGAGTGACCTAAGTTTGCATTCTCTACATTCTATGAACTATGATCTAAGTGTCAACTTCGATCCTGAACTAGTTGAACGTCTTAAGGAAGATTCTGAAAGGTATAATGCCGGTGTTAACCTGTGTGGCAAATTTTCATGTGGTCTCTTAAATTTAGAAGAATTTTGCGAACAAATGGTACAAATAGATTTAAAATGTTTTTTATATGATATAGAAAAATATCTACCTAAAAAAGTAATTTTAAAATGCCAACTCGAGCAATTTGATGAAGAAACTGTAGACAACTCAATTAGTAGTTAACCACATATTGTTTTTTCATTTTGTATCGAAATATTTATAATAATAAATATGTATATTAAAATGTATTAATGAACTATATCTATTTTATTGTAAGGATAAAATGAAATAAATGAAACACATTACTTGATCATACTTTTATTTTCCTATTCCTCTGATACATGTATAAAAAAAAAATGTTATTAATACTAAAAGATATTTATTGAAATTTTATATCTAAATCTACAATACATTTATTAAGATAATGAACGTTTGCAAGAGCACAATGACTATAATTGGGTTGAATATGTTCCATACATCTTGGTACAGTCAATGATTTTAGACTAGGTATGCAGGGGGAGCTGTCATCTAGGTCTATGATTCGATTCCATCTTAGATGTTCCAATAGAATGTTTTTCTTTAGTCTGCCTTTGCATAAAATTATAACATCCTGTGGTGATATATGACGTTCATAATTATTGGCTATATTTTGACAAAGCCGTAGAAGTATCGTCGGGAATTCTGACAGTTGAATATATCCATCACTCCATTTTACGCCACCGTGATAGTTGTTCTGTAGCCATCGATACTGATTCTGTTCCCCTCGGGTTAGCGATGAAAAAGGATATGGAGGCTTGAAAAGGTAATGTGCTTGCTGATTAGTGTTACAGCACAGCACAGCCAACTCTTTCACTGTAAACATATTTTCTTTATATTGAAACCCTTGTAAGTCAACAATCAAAGTAGGGAATTCGTTACTTGATGACGCCATTATAATAGTAGATTTTTATTTAGCGCCGGCAATTCCAGACTGAACTGAACCATCCAATGCACTATAGCTTAAATATGTATCGTGAAGTATAAGTGCATATACACGAGTTTGTTCGGGGAACTTCGTCTTTCGGGTTTCAAATTCTATCTTTATATCGACAGTAGACGATTTCGTTGCATCTGGTTGGTGAGAACAATCTATGACAAACAGTGGAGATTTTCTGAATTCTGCAAGATCCATCATAGGTTCACCCATATCTTTATCATAGTAACTACGCTGGAAGTTTTCATATGCGTAGTAAGCTGCAGAGTCAAGTTTCTTATCGAAATTTAAGTTCCAACGCTCATAAGGAAATACTTCCGCATTTAGATATAGTCGAATATTATTAATATCCGCATGTATAAATTTTGTCACATCTTTGCTTCTATCATCGGAATGACTATTGTTTTGAAATCCAATAATTATGTATCGAGGTCTCTCAAGACTGTTAGTGGTTTTAACGGCCCAGACATCTGAAGCAGTATCGCGCAGAGTAGGTAGCTCATAGAGATCCCACATACGGTAAGCCATCTTAACTCTAGCATTATTACTACTTTTATTAATTCTGTTTAATAATTTAAGCTTTTGTCTATCCTCAGGCACAATATGCCTAATCTTCCATTCAATTTTGTTAATTTCTAAATCTGCATCAACTTCCCCAATGTAGGAATCTTTGAAGGAACGAGCTATTATTAAAATTAATTCCTGCTTCACATTTAAAATACCTTTGGTGTAGTCTTCTGCAAAACCCATAAGGTATTTAAGGGGTAGTCTACCACTAAACACATGGCTAGTACTATCTAAAATATCTTGTTTCTGTTCGCTGAGGCCCCAACCAGTAGTTAATAGTGATCGCAGATGTGTTTGCCCATATGATACCATAGTCTTCATTGTGGTAGTGATGCCAGGCTTCCTAACGACGGCCACTTGCTCACCGCCCATTTCATATCTAATCTCTTCAAAGAGGAAAGCTAAAGCATTATTGGATAAATAACACCGCTTGGTAACATCGTTGGGTGTAAATTTCCCTTCTATATAGATGTAACTTTCTGCAATATCGAGTATAAGGTCTTGAAAATTGATAGGGATACGTATTTCATCGGAGTTTCTATAATATGGTGACCCGTACGGCTTGTATGTATGCTCGTGTAAACTGAGAAGTGACTGATCAAACACAGGTTCGTCGAACACTTCGAGTTTTTCACTAGATGTAGTAACTGTCATTATTAGTTAATTTTCTCTCAGTTTTAATCCAATAGATTGAAGAAATGCACGGTCCTTTGCCGACAATCTATGTCTTAACTGTTTAAGAGGTATACGCTGAATGAATCGGTTTCTACAATCACCCTTCTTTTTATCGTTAAACACTTTATATCGGTAATGTGCTAATCTTTCCTGATTATATCGAAAACCCATTTCTTTTGCTCAAAATATTAAAATTGTTTTAATTCTAGCTTCACAAAAATCTTTTCACCTCGAAAATTAATTAAATCTCCGTTGTCATCCAATATGCGTACAGTAATGTTGTCGATAAACTGGCGTCCTTCAGGTTTAACAGGCAAATATATGATGTTAGCTGGCTCCCTGGTAAGTTTGAATCCAGGTTCAACATCAATATCAAACTCGAAGAGTGTGTGGGATTTAAGAGCATTCAGATACGCTCCGGAAATGATGTTGCAATCTACACGTATCATTCTTACTTTCATTATATCAATGGGGAGTGTCGATTCGTGAGTCTTGTTTGGTGCTAAATATGTCGGTTCAAATCCCAACAGACTACCAATAGAGTTTGCTTGTGTAAAGTCAATTCCGTATTTTGACCGAATCTCACATTTCATTGTATTGTTGTTTGCTCGCAGTTGAAATAATTTTTCTTTTTCTTCATTTTTGTTAGTTGGCATAACTTTCAGTATTGCATTATATATTTCATCAATTTCATAGACTCCGTACGGTATGTGGATAAATGTGGGAGCTACTTTCGGTGAAGTCCTATAGCAAAAACCATTGTTTGTCTCATCTATATTAAATATAGAATTGTATGAATAAAATCCGGTTAATCCCAGACCATATCGACAGCTCATATCTAGTTCAATCGGGGGATAAAACTCTGCACTGAGCACGCTTGAGCGGCTTGATAAAGTGAAAGTGCGTGACATGACTGATGTTTTTGGAGATTGTGTGTGCCTTTATTGCGATTTGCAGCAGTAGTTGTGTATTAATCTTCTTTTTTTGGGCGGTGATGGAGATAGATTCATATCATTATTTGACGCCACGTTCACCCCATCCACTTTACAGTAGCAGCAAAATATTTTTCGAGGGGACGGACCATCGTTAACATCAACATTATTTTCGCCTTCAGGAGAATAATGTTCTTGACAGTACTGGTATTTTAAAATATCAATGTCATCCTGAAGATGTTTGGGTAGTTTATCCCACACTAATGCAATTTCATAAGGGGCGCATGCAATCATTACTTCTTTAGGCATATCTGAAAGTTGCTGTTTACTCATCTTCAACAAGCTGCGTAGTCTAGAGAAAGCAATCAATGAGTGGCCCATCCGTTTAATTGCCTCTCGATCCATCGATGGGGTCACAGATGCCATTTGGATAGTTTTATTTAACTTTCGAAGAAAGAAACTTTAAGCACAAATGGCCACACCACACTGTGTTGAAATTTTGTTGACGCTCATAATTGTAGTAGATTTTATCCGTAAACGTTGAACCATTGCGCAAGTACAGAATTAATTCTCTTGGTGGGGGTAAATCGCCAAAACTATCGAAATATGTGACCAAACTACCACGTTTTTTATATGCCACCCAATGTGTTCCCGGGCCATCTATAGTATCCAAATTTATGATGGCGGATTCATTACGATTTGGCCCGGAATTTGGTAAAGTATCGCGCATAAATATACCCCGAAAATATGGCACCTTCATCTTCTCAGCATAATATTTAAGATCGATGTTGGTGAGAGGTTTTCGAGGCAGTGTGTCTAGTAGTTTTTTGAACTTTGTGATTTTAGATAGAGGCCCAATCCCTTACGATATGGTTTCAAATATAGTCCCTTGCCACTTTTCCCAACAGCAATTGCCTCCATATGTCTATTATGGCGGTTTGTTTCTGCCAATTCCTCTCTGCCTTTTTTCACGTCATTTATAGCCTTGGCTAAGCCTACTGCAGAGCCTGCTAAACTACCTAACGCCGATAAACCAGCAAAAATAGGTATTAAGGGTAGAATTCCACCAACTTTCGGAATCGGTATTATGCGAGGTGTACGGATATTGCGTTTTCCTCCAGCTGATCTCATGTGTCGTCGTGCAGCTTGAAGCGCTACTTGCATAACTTTTCTAGTATCCTTAGCTACAGATCGCTTACCACCGGCTTTACGCAGATCATCACGTACCTTGCGTACTATTCCAGCCCCGAATGCTACCTTTCTAACATTATTCTTCCTGCTTTTATTCTTCTTTTTATTTCTTTTTGTAGCACGAGATGTGGTTGATTTACATCCCATACCAAGACGTTGTTTTCCCTTCATTATAGTCGTAACCAACCACGCGGCAGCCTTTTCTTTTAAACTTGCCTCTTTGGATTTAACTCGATTCCACGCAGCTTGTTCAAGTTGATAGTCTGCTCTATGTCGGGCTGATAAATCGTTCGAGTTTTGATCGTATGCAATATCGTGCTGCTTGCATGCAGCATCGAGTTTGTTTATACCTGGATCGCCTCGTGCTAATCTTTTTCTTAATTTAGTACCTGGACCACAGTACTGGTAACCGCCGGGTAAATGTAGTTCAAATGGAAACTTATTTATTAGAGAATTAACTACCCCCTTACCGACCTTTAAAAATCGGCTGTTCTTACTTGTGCGCTGCTTGACTAACAACATTTAAATAACAATTGTAATGCATACATCTATTTATATAGTCTTCAACCGTGCTACGATGCGCATTGTGAAGCAGAGCCAGAATTTTTCTATAGAAAATTTAGATGAAAAAGTTGGATGTGGATTGCAAATTGAATCGCGTCATGGGCCATTACTTCCATCAACTGTTCGTGGACTACTTATCGGCCCGAGTAACTGTGGCAAGACGAACTTGATGATATCTTTGCTTACTCACCCCCTTGGATTACGTTTTGAAAATGTATACCTATATTCAAAGTCCTTATATCAACCCAAGTATGAGTTCTTACGCACCATACTATCACCGATTAAGGGATTAGGGTTTTATACATTCAGTAATAATGCGGAAATAGTACAACCGTCTGATGCCAAGCTCAATTCTATTTTTATATTCGATGACGTTATATGTGAAAAGCAAGACGTAATTCGTGCATTTTTCTCAATGGGCCGTCATAGAAATGTAGACTGTTTTTATCTCGCACAGACATATTCTCGTGTAAATAAACAAATCGTAAGAGACAATAGTAATTTTTTAGCTGTATTCAAACAGGACGAAATGAATTTGCATCACGTTTTCTCTGATCATGTCTCACCAGATGTATCTTTTAAGCAATTTCAAGAAATGTGTGCCCAGTGTTGGAAAGACAAGTATGGTTTTCTTGTAATTGACAAAGATAGAGATGTGAATGATGGGAGATATAGGAAAGGACTTGATAGTTTCATATATCCATAAAGTATAACAATTAAAGTTTCAATCGACCTGTGGACGGCGTCGGGACTACTTCGTTGAGGCTAGACATTGGAAAAGAAAATGAAAGACCATAGCAATATCGATGGAGACATGGCAAGGGAAGTAAACCTCAAACGGCAACTAGTTGAAGCTACTGATTCTGTACGTAAAAAATTTAATTCACTGAAGAGTAGAAATGTTGAGAGTCAGTTAGCACTTGAGAAGATCTATGAGCCCATAACAAAACCTTTAAAAGTTATGTCATCTGCCTCACAGATAAAATCACATAACCAGACACCACCAACACCGACACAATCTCGAGATAGTAATAAAGCTACGACCAGTATGTTTAAAGCGACACCTGAAACCAGTAGCGACGATGGCGAGAATAATGCAGCATATTATATGGAAACACCACCAAGATCGTCGTTAATGAGTACCCCAGGCTCAGAAAGATCCATTGGCAGTGTAGAAGAGAAATGTGCTGTAATCAAACAACATCTAGAAAATGTAAAGTCCGGCAACTATAAATATGACACTGTATATGGTGTTCGTCTAGACCCCCATACAGGCAAACTACATATGGGTAATGTCGAGGTGCGGTTTTCTAGTGGGGATATTACGTTGTGGAATGGTAATAAGTCTCTAGGAACGTATTCTGGCAGTCCTAAGTTGTACGATGTAATATTTTTGAAGTACCCATTAGTTCTACGCAGCGATGAAGTATCTCTTTTTGACGAGGAGTATCAAATATATGGCGAAATATTAAAAAAGACGAGAGCAGCATATAAACACTATGATATCAAAAAGGGTTTGAATAAAACTAAATGGAAAAAATTCAGTGACATTATAGAACCACTAACATCTTCTACAGTAATGACGAGATCCAGAACTGGTTTGGGCTTTCCGCAAATGCCACTTCAGAAAATATACAATAGTAAAGGTGTCGACTATGTTTATTGGAATAAGCCAAAAGAGTTGGTAGATCGTCTACGTCTGCTGTATAGCTCAAAAATGGCAGGTAACAGTGGCGTTAATAATGAAATAATTAGTTTGTTGGAGGAAATGAGAGAAGAAAAAATAATCTATTAACATAATTATAATGGGGAAGTATAATATACTGTGAAATGCTTAAATCAGATCAGATGTAATTAGAAATGCTACCTGGTCACAACACAATTGATAAATTTGGACGCAGAAGAGGCGGCGCTAATAAATCATTAGTCGTGCGTGGTCCACCAGGTCTTGGCTTTAAGCTAACTACAGATAATCACTTCGACATTCAGAATAAACGTTTAAAGAACATTGGAGAACCGGTAGATAGTCAGGATGGGGTAACACGCAACTATGTTGAAGAGCGACTTACTACCTTCTTTGCAGACATCCGCAAGGCTATGGATGAGGCCACTAACTTAATTATCACAGCAATGGAAAAGTATGTTAATGGTCAAATGGAAAAGTATGTTAATGGTCAAGTTTTGTTAGCTGTTGCTACTGCAAAAACTTATGTAAATGAGGAAATTCCGAAAAAAATTGATAAAGGAAATGTACGGGTTGTTGCAGAGATGAAAAAGTATATTAATGAACAAATACGAGCGAATATTGATAAGGAACATAAAACAGTGGAAAATTCAATTTCTCAGCAAGCTAGAGAGCTTCAGAAAATAATTGACAAAATTAATAAATTAGAAGAATTAACTTATTAGAAATTAGTCTATCGGCAAACATGTAACAGCTTAGTGTATTCTCTGCACACCCATTCGATCCAATAAGTTAACATGGAAATCAGTGCTACAAAGAAGGCCATTGTGCAGGAACTGCACAGGTTACCCCGAAAAAATTTTCGTAGAAGAAGAACAATCATCAAAGGGTATGCGGATTTATGGCAAATGGATTTGGCTGAAATGCAGCCATATGCGAACCTTAATAAAGGCTATAGATATATCCTCGTAGTGATCGACTGCTATTCAAAATATGTGTGGACAAGACCCCTAAGAAATAAAACGGGTATAGAAATTACGAAGGGTATGAGGAGCATTTTGCAAAAATCAAACTACTCACCTAAGAATCTTCAAAGCGATCAGGGTACGGAATTCTACAACAAAAACTTTTCCACTTTAATGAAAAAGTATGGCATTAATCATTACTCTACATATAGTACGAAAAAAGCAGCAATTGTGGAGAGAGTGATACGAACATTAAAAAATTGGTTATATAAAGAATTCTCAGCCAGAGGTAAATACAAATGGTTCGATATTCTATCCAACGTCACAAAAAAGTACAACAATAAAGTACATCGAACTATTGGCATGAAACCTGCTGACGTTAAACCAACCACATGTTTAAATGTGTATAATCACATTAGGATTGCTTTAAAACCCAAGTTTAAGGTTGGTGACATAGTTCGAATAAGTGCATACAAAGGTGTATTTGAAAAAGGTTATACAATTAATTTTTCAACTGAACTTTTTAAAATTGTGAAAATAAACATAACGAACCCAACAACTTACCAGCTCGAGGACATGCATGGACAACCAATCAAAGGATGTTTTTATGAAATGGAGTTACAAAAAACTAAGTATCCCGACATATATCTAGTGGAGAAGGTTTTAAGAAAGAAAGGGAACAAAATATTTGTCAAATGGCTTGGACTTTCCAATGAACACAACTCTTGGATTGACAAAATGGATGTCGTGTAAATGTAAAATATGCATAATCAATTTATATATTTACTTATGTATCAGTAATATGGAAATAAAATATGTATACGATATTAATGTGTTTTATTTAAACGTATAAAATTCATTATTGAATTGCTTTATTTCACTGTAACAGTATTTAGATTTTATATTTCGTTAAGTTAAAGAGAAGAAAAAACAAATTAATATAAATATATTTTATTTTAAGCAAAATATGTAAAAAATACAAATTATTGTAAAAAAAAAAATTCTTCATGAAATCCCACGCCTTAACATTCGAATTTCTCGATTCCAGGACACCAGCATTTTCTATTGTGATGCAACATATCCACATAATAGTGACCGACATTTTCGCACAATAGTTTATTATGTCTACACTGGCTGCATATATTATTCCAGCAATTGCTCCCGAATTTATCACATGCCATACACCGCTGCCTTAATGGATGGTCCACCATGCAAACACCACAAACATCTCTCATTATTCCGAAGTTGCTGCGAGCCAACATTTGAAGACATTTACGACACTGACGTTCCCCAGCTTTTCTTCCTTGGAACCTCTGAATTGACACAGGATTCTCCCTTACACAAATTCCACACAAGCCCGTACATGGATTGAAATATTCCTTCGGCCAGGAAACGTAGCAGTTATGACACACCATTTGGTCATTCATTCTAAAAGGATATGCTGCAATGGTTGGTTTTGACAGCCACTCTTTTGGAAAAGGCATTTTTAATACTTCTTAATACTTTACAATATGTACAGTATGAAAGCAGAATAATAACTGTGCTCCTCATTGTGTTCATTCTCATTTAAGTAGATGCTGAGGGCGCTGACGTCAGAGGTGACATGACGTCATCAACTGTATATAAACGAGGAGGTGACTCGATACAAGTCAGTTGATTTTCAACACTACACTATCTGTGTCTCTCTACACTGACGTTAATTTCTTAAATCTTCAATGGCTGGTTTACGAAAGTTTATGGTTGGTGCACCCACGGGATACACCAATTTTGAATTCCTTGACTGGTTGGCGGAAGTTGATTTAATTAATAACCAATGGGGTGATGAATTGGATGCCGAAGTCGAAATTCCTGATGCCGAAGTCGATATTCCTGAGGTCGTTATGGGCGAGGTAGAAGAAGAAGATCTGCGCTCCGATGACGAGGGGGATATCCTCGAAGACGCAGGCGTAGATGAAGAAGCTGTTGTTGAAGAACAGGAAGTCGTCCGACATGATATTGATACGGACGACGATGGTATCGTGGCTGATGTATCGGACGAGGAGAACGAAGTAGAACAGGCCCACAGGTATCTACAAAGAGGGCACGATAATGAGGCATTGTTTTGTACAACCATGGCATATGTAGCTATAGATGTAAGAGGTGGTACAGATTACGAATTATGCTACATGTGTTACATGGACTACCAGAGACGTGTCGATCAGTCACTCCATCGGCACATCGACATACATAGTACCACACGATTGGCCGATGGTGTGAGAGATGACTGTAAATCGTGTAGAAATCCACTACATCAAATAAGGCCTGTGGAAATTTGCAATATATGTAACAACAATAAAAAAACCTAATTGTAAATATGTAAATAGTTAAGTTAGTTTAGTTAAGTAAGTTTAGTTATGTTAGTTTAGTTATGTTGTATTTTATTGTAAATATATATATATTTTTACTTCCTTTTATACTTCTTTTTTTTGTAAATATAATTCTTTTTTTTTTTTTTTGTAAATAAATATTTCTGTAATATGAAAATGTGTTTTTTTTACATCTTGTAAAGTCTAAAAAAAATAAGATATAATTTAAAATATCTGTCTATGTGGTGGAAATGCTGCTATGAAAAAAATAATCTGTGTATAAGAAACAGTCTACCACCTCACTCTTAATGTACGTTGTGGTGGTTGAATGGCACTAGTATAAAATGAATATGGGGTTGGTATAGGCTAGACTGCTATAGTAAAGCGATATTATGCTACTCAAGTGAAGACAAATGTACTAATTTCTTATTATGTAAGTCAATTTACCCCACTTTATTTTGCACTTAAAATAGAGAATAATAAACAAATAATTTCTTAGAATCGATATATTTATTTACATAAAAAAAAACGTTTGTATAAATTATTAATTACAAAAATTAAATATCTTCATCATCCATATATTCTTCATCGGATACCTCGTCACTATCATAGTCGTCCTCATTTGGAATGGTCTCCAGACTCCAGAGTGACGGTGACCGATCCATCGACCCCATGGGCTCTTCTCTACTGTCTCCACAGTCCTCGGTCGTACTATCAGGCACCGGTGGGGTGTCCTCAATATCTTCCAAAGGTGGTAGCTGTGATAACAATCGTAGAAGGGACTCTGCCCAATAATCTGGTCCACTAAGTATCGGATCACTGCTGGACGACACGGTATGATCTTGAATCTCAGTATTCATAGTGAGAGCTCTCTAATACAGAACTGATAAAGAATAGAGAATTCTCTCAGTTTTAAGTATGTCAGTTTACCCCCACTTTCTCTCCCACGTTTACGATAGTGGTGGCGACGGCAATGTTACCATGAGAAAAATCCGTATATGATGAACCTAGTACCCACAATTCTTGCAAATGTTGGTTATAATATAGAGTGGGGGTCCATTTATATAAGAAACTCCCCTCATCATGTTTCTCAGTTAAACTGCAAAGTTGCAAGAAATGGCTGCTCAAGACAATACAATAAGTTCCAGCGACTGCGCAGAGTCGACAATGCCATTCTGGGAATACGAATACAGAATGGCCATGGAGTACAGAGATAATGGTAACATGCCAGACAGTAGTACTTGGTCTGTGCCGTTAGTACGCTACTTGGATGATCTAAACCAGGATGGTCCTGATGGTTCAGAATGGTGGAGACCATTGGGAGTTGAGCCACCCAGTAGTCCTAGCTCATCTATAGAGGTAGAGCCGCCTAGCAGATCTAGTTCACCGAGTGAATGGTCACTGAACAGTGGGTCAGAAGACGAAGAAGAAGAAGAAGAAATAGATGTATAACTTTTTATGTTATGTAATAAAAATAAATAAATTTGTAATCTTTCTATTTTTTTTTTATGAGTTATATAATAAAATATCAGCACAGAAAAAGTATTTTTTTATTAACAAATATTTGCTTAAATTACCAAATTATACCATTATAATTTTGAGTTGAGAATAATGTAATCAAAAATAAATACAGTAATTAAATATAAAAATATGTAGCATACAGTGCGCCACTGACCGATTGCATGTTATTATTCTACCGACCTCTAAATGTCACCCAACGAAGTAAGTTATTTTTGTACGTACCATAGGCAACTCTATACAGGAATACAGTTATTATTCTAGCGACCGCTAGATGTCTCACTAAGTAAGACGTATGAGGTGTGTTTTGCCCAACTCCACATACACATAGTAGTGTTGTTGGTTGCATACCGTTGTATCCTGCCAATACCCGCGTACTGTATAAATTCAAATTCAATATACACAGTGACAGTGGCGTTACATGTTTTTTTATTTTATTATAAATTATTATATTATATTTTATTTTATTTCCAAATATATGTTTACGCTGTTACAAGAAATGAAAGGAAATACTCTTTTTAACATACCATTTATTTACGTTACAACCTAACCTACAGAGAACGAATTATAACTATTTCTAACATTTTTTAACACAACTTTCACATTACCAATATTTTTTCAATGACCTTACATTGTTTTTTCACGACCTTCAACTTTTTTTCAGCCTTTGCTTCAGCGACCTCTCGTTCGTCTGCACCTGTTAATAGATCGGTGTAATGCGAAATAGTTTGTTCTTCGGCTTTGATTTTTTCATTTTCTTCCTGTATTTTCTTTTGTGAGGCTTCGATGTTTTGTTTTGCTAAGAGAATGGCTCGCCTGGCGGTATCCCGTAATTTGTCATCACCAGCGCGGGCGGACGTTTTCTCTGCTGTTTCACGCTTCACTTTTTCCAGTAATTTGCCGAAGTTGCTGAAGATATCCCTGTCACCGATCTGAGAAAAAATCTCTTGTTCTTCATCGGAAGAGTCGCTTAAATTAACAGGCGAGGAACGATGAATGCTGTCCTGTGGTCTCGATTTCACGACAGGCTCCTTACCTTTTTTGGATTTTTTCTGCACACTAGGAGTAAGAGGAGCTGGTTCTTCCAAAATGTTTCTAAGGATGCTACGATGATCACCCTTCTTGGATTTGGCCGCCTTACCCTTTTTTGAAGAACGATTATTCCTAGGAGCCGGTCTAGAAATCCTAGAAGGACCTGGTGAATTCTTAGACTTCTTGGGTGGTTGAAATTCATCCCCGGAATCTTCGACAACGTCAGCATTATTCTTTCTGGCGAATGCAGGAAGGGGCAAATCAATCGGCTCTTTGAACTTGCCTTGGTCTTTGACGCCACCGACATTGGGACCCGCGTCCTGAAGTGGCACAGCAGCTTCTTCTACCACATTACGCTCCACCTCATCCAGGATACGATATAACTCCGGATTGTATTCTTCAATCACATCCTGGGAGAGGTGGTAATCCACGTCGATGTCGTTAAAATCAGTAGCACCCACATTGATGTCGTTGAAGTTATTGCTACCGCCACCACCACCACTGTTTGTACGCACGGCGTCCTCCTGTGATGGTCTAAAATTCGACACAAAGGCCATCGCCGTCAAAACATCCAATATTGGAGAAGCAGCTCTCTTCCTGCTACCACCAGCCATCTGCGAATAGCTACTTCCTTCCATTTTTTTTTTTTTTAAGTCACTAACAACAACTAACACAAAGCAAAAAGCGTTTAAGTCTTTTAACGACCCGTCAGCACTTAAGGATAGCTGAAGACGAAATGAATCTTGTTAGCATTGCTGGCGCTTATGTAGAGGAGTTCACCCCCACTACTCCTCCCCACCCATTTTTCTGATTGGTTTAAATTCACCCCCATCGTTAATGTATCTGCACATTTCAAGTCCCCACATCGATATAGTTCTCTTCATATATTTAAAGCAAATAACAAAATGTCAGGGTATTTGATCTTTACCCTAAAGTCAAAGGCGCCTACACTTTTTATGTGCCTTAAGTATATGAAGAGAACTATACCAAACTTCGACTATGCACACTCTCAGTAAGAAAGTGGTGTAATAGCTGAAAGCGTTAATAGTATACACTTTACATTATTTGATTACAATTTATTTTGAGAGAAAAGAAACACAACAATTCATGTATAAATTTTATTAACAACCAATAAGAGAACACATGTCATACATTTGCTACAACTGACTAAATACTGTTTTAAATTGATTAAGTGAAATATTAGGGATGAATTTTCCAGTTTAGTAGGACGTTCGCCGATCTTTGCGTTAGTATTAAAAGCATTATATGTTACACATATTCATTGTTTAACTCGGCTATTGCGGCAAGTAAAGCATCTAAATTATCATTATTTTTTTCAACACCTCGTTCGAGACTATTTACGGCTGATATTAGCATCTCGACGTTTTGCTTTGGTTCACTTTGAAAGAATCTTATATCAGAGTGTCCCCAAGGCAAAGTTTTTGTGGTATTTGGAATAACAAAACGCTTATCGTCGTGATGAGAAAGTGCTACTTTATTACGCATCTCCGTATATATATCATGTAAATGACTTCTAAACGTGTTCATTTTTCTAAATATTAAACCCCCTTGTTCCACAACTTTCCTGTAGTCGTCTAATGTCAATTCTTTTTTAATAACCGACTTCTTGACACCTTTTGCTTTTTTTAATTCGTTATTGACGGATTGCACGTAATAGGCTTTGGCTCCCGTACCATAAAAGCTAATTATAGGATCCCCAGGAAACTCATCTTTCATATTTCCGAGCACCGATGGATTTTTTGGAATATTAAATTTGTTTCCTACAGTGTAATTGGACGTATCAAATTTTTCGGGATTTTGTATGATAAAGTCGTAAAAATTGTCAGTAAAAATTTTGATTATTAATGAATCAGTGTCAGTGTACAGCAAGGAAGCATCATTGCCAAATTTACTTTTAATAACTTCGTAAAAGAACTCATACAATACAGTCTTTGACAATTCAAGCACGCAAAAGCCAACAAAAATCGCCTTGTTATATAAGACCCTCAATTTACCCATTTCAATGGCCACAAAATCCTCTGAGAAAATTGTGCATGACTTAAAATTTGGCCGAGCTATTAGTGCATTTGCACCTACAGTTTTTTTGATACTTTCCCAGTGAGTCACTAACTTTATATCTTTTCTATTATCTACATTTTCCATTGTTTTTCCAAAAATTGAGTTGTTCATCAACTTATACTGGTCTCTTTCAAACTTATTGGTTGCATTGTTTCGCATTTCTGTATTCAAATCGATGTATTTTTTTAACCACGCCGACTGATTGAATTTAAGCACTCTATGTGTTTTTAACACCATTAAACCATGTTTAATGGCTTGTTTCAGGTTTCTGTAATGTACAACATATCTCTTTTTGTCATTCAAATTTGGAATTAATTTCGAGGATTTTGATTTTGACTCCGGTGGTATAATGCTTTCTACCAAAAAAGGGAGATCTGAGTGCAAATCATGTAATTCTTCCGGGTAATGTATGTCTACTTCAAAAACATACCCGATGGCGCTTTGATCTGAAATGTTGGTAATATCTAAATCGAGAATTTCTCTTTCAGACATCCACTCAAATCCGCTAGATGGCAGCATCTGACACATACTATGGCCATATAAATTCGTGCTGTCGAGATATGTAATAAATGAGGAAGGTTCTGTACAGTCATAATTAGGTAGGAATTTATTGTTTGCAATATGCTTCCTTTCTGAGCACTGACTTATCCCGCCACGTATACCCCTTTTAAAAAAGTGAATCATGTCAATGTCTGTTAATAGCTCAAGTTCTACTTGTGTTAATTTTAACATAGCATCCCATGATAAACCAGGACTAGTGAAGTAATGTGCCGCGTCCAATTTATACTTGTTCAGGCAAATTTCACGAAAATTTTCAAATACGTCACATAAAAGTAGCACGTCTGTGGTTAAATAAATATCTGAATAAGATCCCAAACTGTTACACTCAAACAACCTCCACACATTTTGAGCTCTTTCGTAATCTTCGTCTGATATGTGTGTTTCATTTAGGTTATCATAAAATTCTTCTTTCGAAGGCAAATTTTGATTATTTAGCTTCTCTAAACTATCTACAAAGCTATATGGAAATACGCCTTTCCGCCGCATTAAATTAAATTTTACGTCATCACCACAAAAGTTTCTAGTCATAGCCATTTGATCGTCTGATAAATTTTCTCCTAAATGCTGTAGTGATGCCGACATAAATTTGAAACTATCAATGAATCGTAATTTTAAAAATTTATTTTTATTTTCTCCCTTGCTGTTAACATAATCATGCATGTAAAGGTGTTTTGTGAAAGATATATATTTCTCCTTGTTTTGTGGTATTACTTCAATTTTATCTTTATGTGCACACAACTCTTTGACAAATAGATGTATGTCATATCCACTCATATTGTGAAATATAACAGGGATAAAATTTGGAATTTTATAATTTAAATTACAGATAGAATGAGCAGCACCGAATCTTATTTTACCAGTTATGTGGCAATGATCTTTCACTTTTACGTCACCTTCTTTAAAGGGTTTCTCACATATACCGCAAACGGTTGCATTGTTAAAATTTTCTATCTCCGATGGTGTTAGAGGAGCCATTGGTGTTACATCTTTCAAATATGTATTATAAATTTCTCTTACATCACATTCTATACGTGATACAAAAACCTTAGCAGCATCAGATCCTCTATATAGCTCAAACTTGGAAAGGGAATTATCAAAAGAACATTTTATGAAATATGCGAAAGAATACGGCTCATGAATGAAGGTCTTGTTAGTGTAAGAGCACTGAGGATTTGGCTCACACGTGTTTATTGGTTTAAGAATTGATTCAAAATCAGCATATACTACGAATGGTACTTGCATTTGCTTTTCAAAATTTTCAAATTTTAATATATTTTCCGGTACCTGTTTTCCATATTTATCAAGCCGAAATTGTGTCGATGGTGTTGTTGTATAAATATGATTACAATCATTTTTCTGATGAAGCATTAACTGGCGCTCATTGCTAAAATACAGCAAACATCCGTCACAGAAATATTTTTTATGTCCGTGAGCAGAAATTTGATGTGAAACTAACCCAGATAAATTCTTTATCCAACAATAGTGAGTTTTGGCACAGTCTATTGAACAATGGTGATCTTCATCACATTCCGAGGAAATTAATAACAAATTAACATGCATACGTAATTTTTTCTCAGAGTAACGCAAAGGTCCGACAACATCATACTTTATTCTATTATTCTCAAATTTCTTTTCTAAACCATATACGTTAATCGATATATTATTCAATTCTTCAAATTTAGAAATATCGCGCAATTTAACTGGAAAATCCATACCTGTCAAGTTTAAAACTCTTGAATAATGCGGATAAGATGACATGTCAGATGTTTGACCATTTGCAGGATACAGTGCTGAAGTTACAGCCCAAGCAAAGCAGCATTGATCCTGGTTTTCTATATTCACTACGGCCTTTTTGTTTTCTATGTACTTTGGTAGTTTAATATATGATGAACCACGTAGTGGACTGTACTTATTCACATTTATTTCCACAAATTTTATTTCCTCAAGGGCCCATCCTAAAAATAATATGCAGTTATTAATCATTATTCTACACTTCGATAAATATTTACGTACCGGAATCGCGTTCTTGGAACTCTGTAGTTTGGGCAACCATCATATCCACAAAAGTATCGAGAAAGCTGCCTAAATCCATACCTTGATCCAAAATTTTATTGCAGGTGTTAAATGATTTCATTTCAGACACTTCTTGAGTTTGCAATATGTATCTGGCAAATGTCTCCATGTTTATCTTCACTATTTTGTGAAGCATCAGGACTTCATGCAATAAATCCAATACTTTATGTCTAATTTCGTTGAAAAACATTATATAGTCCAATTTTTCATTTTCACTATGCACTCGGTAACTTATTATTCTATATTGGAAAGCACTTCGGACAATTTCTACACCATTCATCAAAGGTACACACGAATTTGTTCTATGCTGCAATGTCCTCTTATGAGATTTCATCTGTCTAGCTGTTAGAGTCACATTACAGCTGTAACACGTTTGCTGATTTGTAGATGTCGAAGGAGTTGAATCTAATTTTGGTTGTTTTGCCCCAGGCCCATTATCATTTATATTTTTACATGACTGTCTCTGATGACGTCGCATATTATCACCTCGAGTAAAACTAGCACCGCAAGTACACGTATACATCTTGGATACTTTACTGAAGGAATCTAACTTTAAGAATGATAATACAGAGACTCCTCTTGCTCTTTTATAGCGTTCTGCTACGCCACAAAGCCTTCCCCCTCTTCAATTACAAACATACTTTTCGAGGTCAAATGGAGTGGTGCAAGTCGAACTCAACAACTGCCAACGACCTTTCAAGGTTAAGCTTTACAACAGTACTTTTCAAGGTAAAATGCAACTCGACTTCAAGGACACGCACCGGCTACAGCTCAAGGCCACGGAGCGGCCTCCACGTTCACGGCCAAGGTCATGACGACTTTTCAAGGTCAAATGCAACCCGGCTTCAAGGGTACGCACCGGCTACGGCTCAAGGTCACGCCAAAGGTGAAGTAGAAATAGAACTCAACTAAACAATATATTTTCTGAGATCCGACTAAAGTATGCAAAAGAAATGATAAAACTTCTAAACATGTGATAAAATTGTTAAAAAATTACTTTTTGCCGAAGAAATTAGAAATTAACTATCTGAAAGTTATAAATCATTAAAACAAGATGAGAATAAGCAGACATTTACAAGCGTAGTCAGTGGAAACCCCTAAAAATATCGCATAACTCATAAAGCATAATTGTGTCTAATTATATAAGTAGTGCTCTTCATTTAGAATAAGCATATTAAGTTATTTAATAAAAATAAGGAAATTTTTCCATTGCCAAAATCTGTATCCACCTAATATCTCGATTTTGTGACCTTCTTGTTTGTAAAGGGCTTCTTGTAATGCGCGCAAGCAAACATTTTTCGAGGTCTATTGGCGTAGGTATACAAAACGAATGAGTAAATTATACAAAATGACACTTGCAATTAATTGCGAAGTATGTAAAAGATCAAAATAATTATTAGAATTATACGTAACATTGTTATAAAATCTAATTTTGTTGATTATTTCCTCTCTATTTTTTTACTTTACGTACCTATGCAATTACATTTCTAGGACATTAGTACTCTTATTTCCACTCAGATCTCACTCTCTTATAACTGACTAAATATATGTAAGCAATGCACAAGAACAAAGAATTAGCCACAATTTATTTGAAGTTATGTTTCCGTACTTTATACCATTTCAGATACCTAGATAACAATAACAATAACAGAGCGATGACGACGCTCAGGTCTTAGCCACAGTACGGCCGTGTTAGCAATGCATCCCTCCACTGTCTTCTACCCTTCGAGAGCCCTCTTTCTTAATAAGATCACGTAACCGTTCGTTGATATCCCGGACGCAACCGAGGCAGAGGCGCTAGAGGACTGTTTCTTGAGTTGGCAATATATAGGTACCTGGCAAACGTCTTCGTTGAATGATGCTGCATATTGTCATCTCACTTAAAGTACACGTATACATTTTAACGCCGGGCCAGGCCTACAGCGATGCATTTAGGGTAGGGAGCGTCAGCTCGACCCCATCCGGCACCAACTTCAAAAGACATAATGAATTGGCGCGCTAGTTTACTCTACGAGGGTAACGTTAGGAATGATGAAATTTTAACTTCTCTCGCTGTCTGCTACGTCACGAAACATCTAACCTCGGATTGCAATCTGGACTCAAAGTAAAGGCAAAGCCTGCAGCTCAAGGTTACATAATACTACCCCGGTCGAGGCATGCTTGCTATCGACAAGGGCACAAAAACATTCTACTCTTGACTAATAAACGTACGTTTCAAGGCAAGTGCAAACTGAATTCAACAGTAGGCGCTGTCTACAGCTGAAGGTCACGCCACGGCGATGGCCAGGCCTACAGCGATGCATTTGAGGTAGGGAGCGTCAGCTCGACCCCATCCGGCGCACCAACTTCAAAAGACATATTGAGTTGGCGCGCTAGTTTACTCTACGAGAGTAACATTAGGAATGATGAAATTTTAACTTCTCTCGCTGTTTTAACGTAACGGTCTGCTACGTCACGAAACATCTAACCTCGGATGCAATCTGGTCTCTAGTAAAGGCAGAGCATGCATGCAGCTCAAGGTTACATAATACTACCCCGGTCGAGGCGTGCTTGCTATCGACAAGGGCACAAAAATATTCTACTCTTGACTAATAAACGTACGTTTCAAGGTCAAGTGCAAACCGAATTCAAGAGTAGGCACTCTCTATAGCACAAGGTCACGCTACGGCGGCATACACGTTCACGGTCAAGGTCAAGGTCACAAAAAATGGTGGGGGGAGACCCAACTTCGGCTAAAGTCCTCTACTGTTAAATTATATAAACTGTCACTAAAACACACGCGCAATTTGAATTAAACCAATTGAAAGAAACTTCAGGCAGAATCAGTAGTGCCAACATAGCTAAGAAATAATTCAACTCATGAATGCGTAGCTGGCAGTTAAATTACTGTTGATAAACACTACCATAGATATAACTGCCAGCTAAGCGTAACTAGCAGCTACCTATCTGGCACTTTTAACTGGACATTGAGAAACCGGCCCTTATACAGTGATGTCCATAAGTAACGGATACATTTATTATCTATGTAAATTACAGTTTATGAGTAAAATCCTAAAAACTTCAATTTTTAATTCTAAAATGATATTTTTTAGCATAACTTTCAGAAAGTATACCTTTTGTTGAAAACAAAGCACTCTGAAATTTTGGTGCCCAAATATTGAACCTTGTGGACACAAATTAATCTGTTATCTGAAATTTGAATTGCCCACCATTTTGTGCCATTAAGGGTCAGTTGTATGAAAGTGGATCAACGAAAGTTCAGCTGATCTTGGTTAAAAATCTAAGGTTACAATTGTTACAATAATGGTATCCTTGGATTTTAAACAAATTTCAGCTGAACTCTGGCTGATTCACTTTTACACAACTGGCCCTAAGTCCAAAATGGATCTTTTTTTTCAGAATATAGCTCTGGATGTCAGCTTTCCGATGACAATAAAAAAAATTATTTTAAAGTCATTTTGGTCACTTTCTTGGCGTTTATTTATAGACCAAATGACGGCCATTTTCAAACCACTTTTGAAAAAATTTTATCAGAAAAGAAAGAGAATTGCGAGAGTCAATTTTCGTCCATCTGAACTCGAGACATTTAACTTTTAGCATTTTGGCCAATTATTAACAAACAAATGCCTGTTTTGGCTAATATTTGAACTGTATCATTTTGAAACATATTTACTTCGTATGAAATATCCAACATTTTTAACTTAAAAAAACTAATTTTCTGGCATTAACATTTCATTGCTGTTAATTAGCCTAAATAGCTTTTTTTAAATTTATATATCAAGATTATCTCTCATTCTTTTTCACCGCACTCAGTTGTTTCTATTTATGTATGTATTTAGGGGAATTTGATATTCTACCAACTTCTCCTTATAAAATTATAACCTTATTTTTCTTGCCTAATGTCAAAAATTTGTTCTGTTGAGGGACAACTCTGTTTTTTTGTGTGTGTATTTACTGCTATTTATCTTTTTACAAGATGCTAAAAGTTAGATACCTCGAGTTCAGATGGAGAAATTTCATCTTTTTTTTTAATTAGTCCTCGCAATTCTGTTTCTTTTCTGACAAAAATTTTTCAAAAATGTTTTCAAAATGGCCGAGAAAATCTATTTTTTGTCATTTGGTTTAAAAATAAATGCCAAAAAGTGGCGAAAATGACTATAACAGAAGTATTTCTTCATATCATCGGAAAGCTGGCGTCCAGACTATATTTGGAAAAATATGTTATCCATGTCGGACCTAATGACACAAAATGGCGGGCATTTCAAATATCAGATATCAGATTCATTTGTGTCCACAACGTTCAATATTTGGGCACCAAAATTTCAGGATTTTTGTTTTCAATAGAAGGTATATTTTCTGAAAGTTTGAAGCCGATCAGACTCTTGACGTCCCTGGGCGTTAAAATGAAAAAATAAACCGTTTCTTGTCCAGTTTATTTCATTTTTTAAGTTTTGTACTCAAATGACCCAAAACCAACACAGATTTGTTGAAATCTTTGGTTTTTAGTTTGACCCCATAGAATCTCTTGAACCGGAGATATTCACCTTTTTACCTAAAAAAAAAAACAATTTCCAAAAAACAAAATTGTTCATAAAAAAAACGCAATGGGCTTTAGAAGCTCAAAACTCAGATATGTAGGGCGCTTATCCAAACAGAACCAACTACCAATCATAGGTTTTGAGCTATCTGTGTTTAAATTAAAATTAACCCTTAAAAAATAACGAAATAATTTTTTTACGTATTTTAATATGATTACTCAGATTACCATGTACTTTGGGTTTCTAGTGTTATTTTTGGCAGTTGGTTCCTTCTTGATAAATACGAAAATAAACAAATACAATTTTCAAAATGGTTTACCATACCGGGTGTTAGAAAAGTATGGGAACGGTGAAAAATCTCGAACAGTTTGCATCAAATCAAAAAATAAAAAAATACGTGTCAAAAAGTTTTCAAAAAACTATCTACTCATACCAAAAATGACCTCCCCACCCACCAACCAGGGGGTGGGGCGAGGGGCAACTTTAAAATTTCAAATGGAAATCCCTATTTTTTAAAGCGGAATCGGTTTTTACGGCAAAAAATACGTAAGTTTTATTCAGGACATTTTTTTCGATTCTTGCACGGTGTCGCTGTAATCGCAAAAAATGAAAAGAATGCATGACTGTTTCAAGAGTAGCGTCTTGTGCCCATAAAAAAAGTCCAATTCAAAAACTGAAAAACACGTATTTGTTATTTTTACGAAATCTATCCAATGACATTGGATTCGACTCTCCCACCCCCAACCCAGTGGGTGGGGCGGGGGACAACTTTGAAATTTGTAATGAAAATCCCTATTTTTTATAGCGGATTCGGATTCTACGACCAAAAATACGTGAATTTTATAACGGGAATTTTTTTCGATTCTCGCAAGGTGTCGCTGCAATCGCAAAAAATGTTACAACTCGTAGAAATTTCACAAAACAAATACTGTTATTAACAACACTTAAAAAAAACATTCATAAAAATCAAGATATCACAGATATTGTTTTTTAAACTGAATGTTTTTTTGTCAACACGAGTAGCTGTATTTACAAACTTATGGAGACTTCAGGTTTATTTCAATTTTTTGCGATTGCAGCCACACCTTGCAAGAATCGAAAAAAATGTCCGATATAAGATTCACGTATTTTTGGCTGTAGAATCCGAATCCGCTATAAAAAATAGGGATTTTCATTACAAATTTCAAAGTTGTCCCCCGCCCCACCCACTGGGTTGGGGGTGGGAGAGTCGAATCCAATGTCATTGGATAGATTTCGTAAAAATAACAAATACGTGTTTTTCAGTTTTTGAATTGGAATTTTTTTATGGGCACAAGACGCTACTCTTGAAACAGTCATGCATTCTTTTCATTTTTTGCGATTACAGTGACACCGTGCAAGAATCGAAAAAAATGTCCTGAATAAAACTTAGGTATTTTTTGCCGTAGAATCCGATTCCGTAATAAAAAATAGGGGTTTCTATTTGAAATTTTAAAGTTGCCCCTCGCCCCACCCACTGGGGGTGGGTGGGGAGGTCATTTTTGGTATCAGTAGATAGTTTTTGAAAACTTTTTGACGCGTATTTTTTTATTTTTCGATTTGATGCAAACTGTTCGAGATTCTTCACCGTTCCCATACTTTTCTAACACCCGGTATAATGCATAATACGTCCAAATAAGACAACATACTGATTTAAAAAAGTGTTAAAGCTTTAAATTCTATTTTGCTTCCTCGCATATTTCCTCTACTTCAAAATCAATAGATTCTCCGAATCCATCAATATCATCCTCAAAATTGGCGCCTTTTAAATTCTTATAAAAGTGTTTTACATCAGGTGCATCCTGCTTTTGATATCTGCCAACTTCTCTTCATATATAGATTTTCCTTCAGGATACAGAGCTTTCAGTTTTGAGTCATTCAATATATTAGGGGCCTTCCTTTTACCCGCTTTGAAATATTTATTTCTTTGTAATCCTCACTTTCGAGTGATTCTTTGAGAAAAATACTTAAGGGCTTATCTTCTTCAATTTCGATTACTCGGTTATTCAGCCAATTAATTTTTTCTCCAGATATTTTTCTTCCTATTAACTATCGCCTTCTCCAATTCTTCACAACTGAAAAAGTCTTCACTTTGCATCTCTATTACTACAAAAGCCTTTTTCTTCTGTCATGATAAAATAACATTTTTAAAATCCTCCAGTGTGTATACTCTTAACTGATATTTTAGAGCTTTTTCGATTTTGAGAAATCCGTGCCATTTGGGAGGAAGGTATGTCCCGGAACAAGATATTTTAGAAAGATTTTCTTTAAAGTTGGATGTGGAGAAAGCATGGCTTTTGAAATCAAGACGATTTCAAGATTTCTATTTTAATCGCCACAAGAGTCCGACCACAAAATAAGTTCTTCTGTGTTAGGGGCCAAATAGAGCTCAATAAATTTTTTCATACAGGAAACTACTTCTTGGGCCCCACGGCGAGCTATGCCCTCCTTCCAAATGTAACAGTAAGGAGTATCTGTGGATGCAGAATGTATTCTTTAGTTGTAGATGGATAAACTGCCTTTTGTAATAAATAATGTTTGTAGGAACCCTTGGTAACCCCACTTTTTCCATGTCGAACGTAATAACTTCTATTGTTTCCATTGTTCGAGCTTTTTCAAAATCGAATTTCATTGCTGCACGGGCTGCTTCTGATACAGCTAAGTGATCATTATGTGGCCTTTGTATTTGTTCTCTAATAATCGTTGTCAAGACAGTTTCTTATTTTCATATTTACTGTATCACATTTAATGCATGTATCTTTTAAAATTGGTTCTCTTTTTAAATTGAAATTTTCATAGAAAATTTGTTGATAAGCAGTGAAACTGATACGTGAATTTTTATTTTCAGCTAAATAAATTTTATACATTTGTCCAAGAGTTAAATCCGAAGCTAAAAATCTCGACGAAACTTTTTGATAATTTGTTTACGATTACTATACCTCCAGTACACTACGTGGGCGTGGAAGTAAAACTATATTTTACAGCAGATATACTCATAAATATATTCGCGGTTGAAAACAAACGATACATCACCCATCAACCAGTTATCATTTCAGTGTCAGAACGCCTGACAGAACGGGTTAATATTTCATATCCTTTCTAGTATACAAATTCAACCGCTGAAGAACATATTTTCACACGCTGTTAGCATGGCGATATTGAAAAATTGATTTATAACTCTGCCTCTGCCTTTTACAGCGAAAATTCGTTTTCATGCATATTTTACACATTTTTGAAATTGGGTGGGGTGAGGCGTAGGCAATTGTAAAGCGATTAGCTGTTTAAATTCGGTTCTACTGGCACTTTTACAATCGGTAGTAAATTTATCATTACAGCGTATTGTTGGGTATACTTGTTGTCCCCTCGAGGATAATGTCTTTATCTTGTTAGTCAAGAATAGTGAGCGTACTAAGTACTATATAATCCAATCAGTATTATAGGTATGTTTTTGTCGTATAATGGGATTTCCGTGAATAACATCAAACAATTTTAATGTTATCTTTTGGTAGCACACTACTGTGCAAATAATTTGTCAAAATGCAATTAGTTATTTTTGTATTATTTTTCTTCATTACATTTTGTGTAATTGTTTTTGATAAAATAATTTTCAAATAGTGGGTGTGTTATTTCCTCAGTTACTTCACTTCTGTATAACTTCTACGCATTTGTACCTGTTCTAATTTTATTTTATGTTTTAATGTTTGTTGCCATTTTTTCCTTTTACTCTTTTGGCTGTGACAAATTCTAGCAGAGAGTAAAATTACATTTTTTATTGCAAAATTAAAGTCACATATAGAGCTACTGATGTTTTTGTAGCCAGTTTCCCATATTATTTAAACTGATTTATTGTGAAACTCGTTTGTTAATTCTTGAAGCATCAAAAGTGCGCCAAAGAACTAATTATATGGCTTAAATACGTTATTAGAGTATTTTATAATTTGGTATTGGTGATAGTTTTAGAAAAATGCAAAAAGAATGAAAATTGAGCCCGTTCCTCATATTCTTTTCGTTTGCGGTGTTACGGATTTCCCACCTTTTAGGAAACACCCTGTATGAATCCGTGGGTTCTAAATAATTTGAACAAGAGATTAAACACTACTAACACTTTATTTAACTATTTACTGACTACAATACTTCAAATTCACTTTATTTACTATTTATCTAACCTCACTTTTCACTTTTCTACTTGTTCACTTTTATAAACTGCTTTCTTCATAAAACTTCTTCTTCCGCGCTTGTAATCGCGCCTTATATACTCCGAAATTAGCTCTAGATTAATCCAGAATCTTCTCCAACCATAATCTAGAAAAGTCCTTGGCTCTTTCTAGAGCCTTTCCAGTCACTATCAGTAGGCATAGGCGTATCATCTCCAATTCCAAGGGGGTGTAATTCATAACACTGCCCCCTCCTTAAGCCTAGATCGTCCCGATCAGGCAACTCAGGATCATCAGTGTATCTCGCCAGCCTGTCCAAATGCACGATCTTCATCTTGGACTTTCTGCTTTGCTGAATCCGATAGACGACATCATTAATTCGGGTAATAACAGTGTACGGTCCATCCCAAGGTGGTTGAAGTTTCGGTGACCTTCCTTTCTTCCGCTGTGGGTTGTACAGCCAAACCAGGTCTCCTGCCTTGAACCCTTCTGAACTACCCTTCCGGTCGTATCGAGCCTTCATTTTGTCACTGGCTGGTGATGGTTCCGCTATATTGTTAGCCAACCTCTTGAAAGGAACTCCGGCGTTGAACTGCTTCTTTTCACCCCTACTTCCAGTCTGTGGTCCCTTACTGGCTGCACAAATCTTGCATTTGCGACACCAAGCCTCCACATCCTGACGACTTCTTATCCAATAAAATCGCTCTCGTATTTTCTTCAGGGTCTTGTTCACACCGAAGTGTCCATCGGATGTCCCATTGTGCACTTCCTGAAGCACCTTCGCTACTCGACACCTGGGAATCACTAGACGCATAACCACCTTTTTTCCATCCGGGCTTTCCCATGCTCTCCGCAACAGCCCGTTCCTGACTTTCAGTGATTCCCACTGCGCCCATAGTGCCTTCAGTCCCACTCTTTGGCCTGAAACATCCTTCCATTTTGGACGAGTTCCCCTTTCTTTGGCTCTCAATATAGGCCCAATTTCTACATCATTCAATTGCTCTTGTCTGAGCGCCTCATCTGTCCTGTCATCCGGCACCTCCACCTTGACGGTGTTGACTGCTCCCGTGACCTGCAGTTTCTCCTGGTGGTAGTACTTGCAATCTTCCTTGCACCTTCTTCCGGATGAAATGTTTGCATTTCTCTCAGGTTTCGTTTTATCGTCATATCCTTGTAGTGGTGGCCTTTCTGTAATGCTCCGAAGCTGGGAAATCTTCACTTCTCTAGGGGCACCACGTTCGTTATCTGTCACAGCCTCTCTGGTACCGGCTTCCTCTGGTTTTCCCCTTGGCTTCACAGCATCTCCGGCCTTCACTCTCTCCAAGCTCCTCTGTGGACATTCAAGCTGGATATGTCCTAGTTCCCCGCACCTGTAGCATTCCATACGCCGTCCACTTGGCCTTCCACCTTTGTTTATTCTGTGTCTCTGCCCTGTTTCCAACATTCACTTTCCTCGAGTTCCGCTGTCGACAGTCTCGTTTGATATGTCCTATCTTGCCGCAGTTGTAGCATTTAATACCCCCGCTTGGCTTCTCTCTATTTAGTTGTGATTTCTGTCTTTTCGGAGGATTCCATTTAGCTAGTAACTGACTAATCATTTTATTTACCTCCTGTATCTGGATCAAGATAGGGTTCTCTTTCTTCTTTTCTGGTTGCGATTCTTCGATACTCACAGCTTGTACTCTTGGACTCGGGGTATCCTGAAGGACAGCTTCCACCTCGAGTGCACGTACCAACGCTTCGCTGCTGTTCTGGTATCGAGATAACCTGAGGACTCGCCTGATCTCATTGTCCTGTATACCATCCAGAAAAGCCTCTACTGCCAGTTGATCTTGGAATTCCTTCGGTACATCCGGGTAAGCCAAGTGAGTCAGTCTCCACACGGCAGCTTCAAACTCTTGCAAACTTTCCCCAGCCCCTTGAACACGTGATTTCAGCTGGGTCTGGTACACTCGGGCAAGGTGTTGATCGCCATATCGTAGATCTAGGGCAGCTTCTAAAACTTTAAAATCCCGTTGTTGGTCTACTGGGATTGTCTGGAGTATTTCCAATGCTTGGCCCCTTAATGCCACGATTAACGCCATAGCCTTTTCTTCGTCATTCCAGTTGTTTGCACTTGCTGCTGCCTCAAACTGCATCTTGTAAATGGTCCATGAACTTTGGCCGTCAAAGGAGGGAGGTTCGAACAGCTGATCTGATAATACCACTTGCTGGCTTCCTCTATCCCTCAACTGTTGCTTAAGCAGGTCTATTTCCTCTTCTACCCGGTGCATTTTCTCTTTGACTTCATTTACTTCTTCTCGATGCCTTCTTTCTATCTCTTCCAACACTTTCTGGAATTGTCCAAGTAAGTCCTGTATTTGCTTTTCGGTTGCCATACTTCTGGTTGTTATAGGCATACAACTACGTTGAAATCAAATAAATTTAACAAAGTTACGTCACTATCGGTAATGGAACTGTCCAGAAAAACCTCAAAACGGCACAAAAAAAAGTCTTATCTAGAGTCTGTCACTTAACCACTAATGTCCAACAAAATGTTCCAAAAATGTCTCAAAAATGCACTTAACACTATTTTTCTGTTCGAAAATAGTCCTCGAACAATGTCCAGTAAATTAGTCCTCCGTGTTAGCACCAACTTCGAGAATACACTGCCAAACCTTCTCGAACACTTCCGAAAAATCCTCTTGTCAAAATTCCGCTTCCGACACCAAAATGTTACGGATTTCCCACCTTTTAGGAAACACCCTGTATGAATCCGTGGGTTGTAAATAATTTGAACAAGAGATTAAACACTACTAACACTTTATTTAACTATTTACTGACTACAATACTTCAAATTCACTTTATTTACTATTTATCTAACCTCACTTTTCACTTTTCTACTTGTTCACTTTTATAAACTGCTTTCTTCATAAAACTTCTTCTTCCGCGCTTGTAATCGCGCCTTATATACTCCGAAATTAGCTCTAGATTAATCCAGAATCTTCTCCAACCATAATCTAGAAAAGTCCTTGGCTCTTTCTAGAGCCTTTCCAGTCACTATCAGTAGGCATAGGCGTATCATCTCCAATTCCAAGGGGGTGTAATTCATAACAGCGGCATTGAATGGATAAGCAGGAATATGATTAATGAAGGTAAGTGCATTAGAGATATGTAGGTGTAAGTTAACGTTAGAATACCCATAAATAGAAGATTATTATAACCTTGTAAAAAATAACCATAAAAGAAAATGTGTAAAAAAACATCACTAGTACAATGATGGAAGCTGCATCTAATAAAAATAGTACAGCATGGCAAATCATAAACGATAACAAGAATACTGCTGAAAGTAAACGTTTCAATATCAACAAATTTGTTAATGAAAATGGCTCTACTATTAATAGACTAGATAGCGAGGGATTATGATTGGATTTTTGGCCCATAGGCGAGATTGTTGTTGGCATTGCAGCGTTTTAGGGTGTAATCGATCAACCTACGTTTGCTTACAAATTAATCAACAACTTGATTTTATAATTAATAACAATTAGCGAGTAAAATAGACCCTTCTTCTATATTTCTTTAAATATCTCTATTCCTGCTAACTTTTAATATAACATATGCATTAGGAAAATTGTTCCTTATGTTAACTTGCAAATGGCTTCCAAAGCTTTCAAAACACGTTATTTACATAGTGGGATAAAAAATTATATCTCGTTGGAATTTCTGAAAAATCGCAATTTTTGCCGATTTTCTGAGGTTTTCTACGCGTGAATCTTTTTATGCGCGACATAAATAAACAACTTTAATAATAAACATTGACGATTGTTTTTCAATACCGTTAAACACAATCAGAGACTGAAATATATTTTCATTGAAAGTACTAGTATTAAAGTTCAACCTCTATAAATCTGATCACGGTGCAACTTATAATTAATACGCCCTCATGAATTTTTTGAAAAAAAAAAAATCTCGGCTTCTGCGCATGGTAGGACAAAGTTCTCTTACTTCCCTCGCATACCGAAGGGATGTATTGTATTCGGGTAAAAATCACCCTCCGAGATTTTTTCGGATTTTCACGTTCCAGATCATGAGTACGAAAATATAGGTTTTTCAACTCCGTCAGTCTGTCTATCTGTTTGTCTGTCTGTCGGTCTGTTGGTGCATTAACTAAAAAACTACTTGACGGAAGACAGTCAAATTTGGTAGGTAACTAACGCCACTGCCACCGAAGAATTGGTTAGACTTTCACTGGAAAATATACAGGGTGGACCGTCTAAAGGGAATAAACAGATAATGGAAGAAAAATTTTTTCGTTCAAATTTTAAATTTCCAAGTTTCATGACATTCTAAATCTACCACAAAAACATTTTTTCTGAAAATAAAAAAAAAAATTGAAATTTTCAAACTTTTGCTCAAATTTAAAATATTCACGTTTCATGACATTGTAAACCTACAAAAAAAAATCGGTAAAGGTATTTACACAGAACTTCCCTCGTTATTTGTGCATGGCGGTCACTCTAAAAAATTAATAATTACGAAATGACATTGAGAATAATAATCGGAATATAGTTATTGCTATTATTACAAAGAAAACTTGATAAGTTTTGGTCAAAAAAATATACAGATTGCTCATCCAACAGCAAAAGTTCAATACTAAACAGCAGGTGCAACATATGGCAGACTTGCGCAAATACCTTTACAAATGTCCACAATGACTGAATTATTTCTTGAGATGACCACCCTGTACATTTTTCAATAAAAGTATAATAGGTGCATATGCCAGATATTATTGCCATCCGTCACATCAATCCAACATTCGCGTAATGGAGTGGAAGTATAGTGGTGGTTAAAAAATTTCATTTTTTTTTTTTTATTTTTCAAAAATGTTAAAAAAATCTTCAAAATTTTTTCTTCTGAAATAGGTTTAAAATGTCAAATGCAGAAATTTTAAATTTGAACAAAAAGGAAAGTTTCCGTCTATTCCATACTAGTGGCAAAAAAGTTTAAAATTTAAATATTATGTTTTTTTTTAAATAGGTTTAGAATGTCATGAAACGTGAAACTTTTAAATTTGAGCAAAAAAAGTTTCCATCTATTCTAGTGTTAAATTTTTTTCCAAACTGGTAACAAAATGTTGCAAAAATTTCTTTTCCGAAATTGGTTTGGAATGTCATGAAACGTGGAAATTTTAAATTTGAGCAAAAAAAATTTTTCGTCTATTCTATAGTAGTGATAAATAGATTAAAAATATTTTCAAATTTTTTTTAAATTTTTCAGAAATTTTTTTAAATTTGTTTGAATAGTTTTAGAATGCCATGGAAACGTGGATAGTTTAAATCTGAACAAAGAAAAAAAAATTCTATCTTAGTGGTAAAATTTTTTAAAAATAGTAAAAAAATTTCAAATTTTTCTTTTAAATAGATTTAGAACGCTATGAAACGTGGATATTTTAAATTTGAAGAAATAAAAAAAAATCGGTAAAGGTCTTTACACAGAACTTCCCTCGTTATTTGTGCATGGCGGTCACTCTAAGAAATTAATAATTACGAAATGACATTGAGAATAATAATCGGAATATAGTTATTGCTATTATTACAAAGAAAACTTGATAAGTCTGGGTCAAAAAAATATACAGATTGCTCATCCAACAGCAAAAGCTCGATACTAAATAACAGGTGCCACATATGGCAGGCTTGCGCAAATACCTTTACAAATGTCCACCATGACTGAATTATTTCTTGGGATGACCACCCTGTACATTTTTCAATAAAAGTATAATAGGTGTATATGTCAGATATTATTGCCATCCGTCACATCAATCCAACATTCGCGTATTGGAGTGGAAGTATAGTGGTGGTTAAAAAATTTCATTTTTATTTTAATTTTTCAAAAATGTAAAAAAAAAAATTTAAATTTTTTCTTCTGAAATAGGTTTAAAATGTCAAACGTAGAAATTTAAAATTTAAGCAAAAAGGAACGTTTCCGTCTATTCTATAATAGTGGTAAAAGAAGTTTAAGATTTAAAAATTACATATTTTAAAAAAATAGGTTTAGAATGTCATGAAACGTGAAACTTTTAAATTTGAGTAAAAAAAGTTTCCATCTATTCTAGTGTTAATTTTTTTTCCAAACTGGTAACAAAATGTTGCAAAAATTTTTTTTCCGAAATTGGTTTGGAATGTCATGAAACGTGGAAGTTTTAAATTTGAGCAAACCAAATTTTTCGTCTATTCTATAGTAGTGATAAATAGATTAAAAATGTTTTCAAATTTTTTTTAAAATTTTTCAAAAACATTTTTAAATTTGTTTGAATAGTTTTAGAATGTCATGGAAACGTGGATAGTTTAAATCTGAACAAAGAAAAAAAATTCCATCTTAGTGGTAACATTTTTAAAAATAGTAAACAAAATTTCTAATTTTTCTTTTAAATAGATTTAGAACGCTATGAAACGTGGAAATTTGAAATTTGAAATAAAAAAAAAATCCGTCTATTTTAGTGGTAAAAAAAATTTCAAAAATGTTGGTAAAAAAAATTTCAAAAATTTTTCAAAATTATTTTTTTCTGAATCAGGCTTAGAATGCCATGAAACGTGGAAATTTTAAATTTGAAAAAAAAAAAATTATCATTTTAGTAGAAAAAATTTTTTCAATAATGGTAAAAATTTTTTTTTTTTTTTAATAGTTTTAGAATGCCATAAAACGTAGAAATTTTAAATTTGAGCAAAATAAAATTTTTTCATCTTTGTAAAAATTTTTTCAAAAATGGTGAAAAAAATATTCAAATTTTTTTTTCCCGAAATAGGATTAGCGCGTCATGAAACGTGGACATTTTAAATTTGACCGAAAAAAAATTTTTTTCACTATTTATTCCGTTTAGACGGTCCACCCTGTATATTTTCCAGTGAAATTTCTACCATTTCTGCGCTGACAGTAGCGTCAACTACCTGCCAAATTTCACTGCACTCCGACAAGTAGTTTTTTAGTAAATGCACCAACAGACAGACAGACAGACAGACAGACTGACGGAATTGAAAAACCTATATTTTCGTAATCTACGTGTTCTGAAACGTCAGAATCCGTAAAAATCTCGGAGGGTGGTTTTTTCTCGAATGCAATACTTACCTTCGGTATGCGAGGGAAGTAAAAAGTTTCAAAAAATTTTCAAATTTTTCTTTTTTTTAATAGTTTTAGAATGCCATGAAACGTAGAAATTTTAAATTTGAGCAAAAAAAAATTTTTTCATCTTGGTAAAAAATTTTTAAAAAACGGTGAAAAAAATTTTCAAACTTTTTTTTTTCAGAAATAGGTTTAGCGTGTCATGAAATGTGGAAATTTTAAATTTGAACAAAAAATTTTTTTTTTATTGGTAAAAATTTTTTCAAAAATGTTGGTGAAAAAAATTTTCAAAATTTTTTTTCCCGAAATAGGATTAGCGCGTCATGAAACGTGGAAATTTTAAATTTGAACGAAAAAAAATTTTTTTCACTATTTATTCCGTTTAGACGGTCCACCCTGTACATTTTCCAGTGAAATTTCTACCATTTCTGCGCTGACTGTAGCGTCAACTACCTGCCAAATTTGACTGCTCTCCGTCAAGTAGTTTTTTAGTAAATGCACCAACAGACAGACAGACAGACAGACAGACAGACAGACAGACAGACAGACCGACAGACAGACAGACAGACAGACTGACGGAATTGAAAAACCTATATTTTCGTATTCTCCGTGATCTGAAACGTCAGAATCCGTAAAAATCTCGGAGGGTGATTTTTTCTCGAATACAATACTTCCCTTCGGTATGCGAGGGAAGTAAAAATCCATCTATTTTAGTGGTAAAAAAAATTTCAAAAATGTTGATAAAAAAAATTTCAAAATATTTTCAAAAAAATTTGTTTTTTGAATCAGGCATAGAATGCCATGAAACGTGGAAATTTTAAATTTGAAGAAAGAAAAAAAATGTTTTTCATCTATTTTAGTGGAAAAAATTTTTCATTGGTAAAAAAAATTTCAAATTTTTTTTTTTTTTGGATTAGGCTTAGAATGCCATGAAACGTAGAAATTTTAAATTTGAGCAAAAAAAAATTTTTTTCATTATTTATTCCGTTTAGACGGTCCACCCTGCATATTTTCCAGTGAAATTTCTACCATTTCTTCGCTGACAGTAGCGTCAACTACCTACCAAATTTCGCTGCTCTCCGTCAAGTAGTTTTTTAGTAAATGCACCAACAGACAGACAGACAGACAGACAGACAGACTGACGGAATTGAAAGACCTGTATTTTCGTAATCTACGTGTTCTGAAACGTCAGAATCCGAAAAAATTTTGGAGGGTGATTTTTTCTCGAATACAATACTTCCCTTCGGTATGCGAGGGAAGTAAAAATTGTGAAAATTTAAAATAGAAAAAAAATTTGAAATGTGAAAATTTTGTATAAAATGGATGATGTAAAAAAAATGTTTTGCTCAAATTTAAAATTTCCACGTTTCATGGCATTCTAAACATATTTCAAGAAAAAAATTTGTTTTGAAAATTTTAAAAATATATTTATTTTTTATTATTTTACCACTAAAATAGAACGGATGATGGATTTTTTTTTTCCTCAGTTCTAAAATTTCCACGTTTTATTATATTCTTAACCCATTTCAACAAAAAAATGTTTTGAAAATTAAAAAGAAAATCACACCACTATACAGAAAAAAGTTATCAGGTTTTCTCTGTAATAATAGGGCTAACTACATGGCGATTATAATTCTAGATAACCTCATAAAATCCAAAATTTCGATTTTTCAAAAATTCGGGTGGGATACAATTTTTCAATAGTTTCTCGAATTTTCTAAATGAGTTTCGGAATTATAAATGAATTTTACAAAAAATGGCACAATTGTTAACTAAGGATTAAAAAAATAGATCGTTAATTACTCAAAAAGAAATAAACCAATCTTGCTGAAATTTTTTGTACATCATCGGGATGTCCATCTTTAAAAAAATCAGCGTGCCTTCTTCTTCTTCTTCTTCTTCTTCTAGCGGGGCGAGGAATGGTCGCCGCACTCAGGCCTAGTGGCCCATTGTGCAACCGCTAACGAATTTATTGAAAGCCCCCACTCAGGCCAGATTCTAGTCCGAAGGCCAGAATCCTGCTTATGGGGGCATTTCTTATTTCCTCCAGCACTGGAAAGCCAATGCCGAGGTGTTTATACCTCAGGTTCATCAACCTAGGGCAGGAAGTCAGGACGTGGATAGAAGTTTCTTCCTCGTCCTCGCAAAACCTGCAGTCGGGGTGGTCCACCACCCCCATGGTATGCAGGTGTTTTTTGAAAGAGCCGTGTCCGGTCAAAAGACCTATTACGACTCTGACTTGTCTCCTGCTTAGTCGCAGAATTTGTTTTGTTCTCTCCGGCAAGGGTCCTGAGATGAGGAGCTTCGCTTGCCGGAGTCCTGGGTGGGATGTCCAGTAGTCAATGAACTGGGAGCGGGCCCAGTCCTCTATTGACCTCCTGGCGTTGGATCTAGGGTAACCTAGGGCCGGCTCCGGACCCAGTAGAGGCTTCCGAGAGCCTCCTCTTGCCAGAGCGTCTGCCCGCTCGTTACCTTCAATGTTGCTGTGTCCAGGCACCCAGAGGAGCCTGACCCAATTGGATGAGCCAAGTTCGCAGAGAGCCTGTTTACAGTTTTGAACCAATTTTGATTTGGTTCTTGCCGATGCAAGGGCCTTGAGGGCCGCTTGGCTGTCACTACATATGTGTATGTGTTTGTTGGAGTATTCCCTACGGATATTCTCCTGTGCACAGACCAAGATAGCAAAGATCTCAGTCTGGAATACTGTGGCGAAATTGCCCAGGGCATAAGAGAGCTCAGCCCTGGGCCTTTCTCCATATATCCCTGCTCCGGTACCTCCCTCTAGCCTCGATCCGTCTGTGAACCAGACGATATCGGCAGGCCCGAGTGTGCCCTCGAGTGGGTTCCAGTCTTCCCTTTTGGGGATGACCACCTCAAAGGGTTGTGCGAAGGAGAAGGAAGGCACGACGTCATCACTCCTGGCCTCCAGGAGTGGGTGGGCCTCTATCGCATCAGATAGGGCCCTTGTGTGTCCTAATTGTTCTCCTCCGAATTTCCACTGACCACCACATTTCAGTCTGTAGGCCGCTTTCCGAGCCTCGGCCACAATCACCAAGTGAAGGGGCACGAGGTCCAGGAGGACCTCCAGAGCTGCCGTGGGGGTTGTGCGCAATGCTCCTGTGACTCCCAGACAGGCAAGTCTTTGGAGTTGTGTCAGCTTCTGCCGTATGTTACGCCCGGCTACTGCAGGCCACCAGACGACAGAAGCGTACGTGATCATTGGTCTAACTATGACAGTATAGTACCACATTGTTACCCTGGGGTTTAACCCCCAAGTTTTACCAAAGGTTCTTCTACATACCCAGAGGGTTGTAGTGGCTCTTTGTATTTGTCTCTCTATGTGATCTTTCCAGGTCAGCTTAGAATCCAAGATGACCCCCAGATACTTCACTGTCCTTGAGATCGTTAGAGTGGTATTGTAGAGCACAGGTGCGACGAAGCCGTCTAACCTGCGTCTCCTTGTAAAAATGACCAGTTCCGCCTTGGAGGGGTTAACTCTAAGGCCCTGGTCGTTGCACCATCTTTGTACGATCAGAAGGGCCCTTTGCAGGAGCCCGCTGACCGTATTTGGGAATTTTCCCGAGATGATGATTGCGAGGTCATCCGCATAACCCTGCGCAAAGAGATCCTCTTTCTCGAGTTCCTGTAATAGGCCATCGAGAACGAGATTCCATAGCAGAGGAGAGAGGACACCACCTTGTGGGCAGCCTCTTCTCACTGAAACTTTTACTGCCACTTCCTCGTTGGCAGCTGTGATTTGCCTTCCCGCCAACATGGCCCTCAACCATCTGATGATGGTGTCCTCGATGCCATGATAGGCTGCGGCGGCGCAGATTGAATCGAAGGAGGTATTGTCAAACGCTCCTTCGATGTCTAGGAAAGCCCCGGCCGCAAGTTCTTTGTGGAGCAGCGCCTTCTCGATCCTCGAAACGATCGGATGAAGGGCCGTCTCCACTGACTTCCCGGCCTGGTAGGCGTGTTGTGACGGGTGCAGAGGCACTGAGGTCAGTGCCCCGTCTTTGATGTACCTTTCAACCAACCTCTCTAATGTTTTGAGTAGGAAGGATGTAAGGCTGATTGCTCTGTAGGACTTGGCAGTGTCGTACGATGTGCGTCCTGCTTTCGGTATGAAAACAACTTTGACGGCTCTCCAGGGTATAGGAATATACCCCAAGGCCAGACAGGTTCTCATCAAGTGATAGACCGGACGTATGAGTGTCTCCATCCCCTCTTGCAGAAGTGCGGGGAACACTTCATCCGGTCCCGGGCTTTTGAATGGGTCAAACGTGGAAATAGCCCACCTGACTCTTTCCACTGTTACCACCCTCGAAGCTGTCCTCCAATCCGCTGTGGTGACAGCGGCGCGGGGGGGCCGAGGGGGTGGCATGTCCTCCGTCTCCACTACGGATTCGGGGAAATGTGTTTCTAGTAGATGCTTGAGGCGCTCCTCAGAGGTGGCCGTTAGCCCCCCCGAGGGAAGCCTCAAGTTCACTATTTGAGGTGGTTTGTCTTTCTTGAGGGCTTTGCAGAGCCTGGCGGCTTCTGGAAGAACTTCGATGCTTTCGCAGAAGTTCCTCCAGGCTGCCCTCTTATTGCTGCGAATGCAGCTTTTGTAGAGGCGCTGGGACCGTTTGTAGTTGTCCCAGTCCTCCGGGAGCTGAGTGCGCATAGCCCCATTGAAGAGCTTGCGTGTCTCATTACGCAGGTTTTGAAGTTCCCCGTTCCACCAGGGAACTTTTCTTCTTCCTTTACTTCTTTTTAGAGGACAACTGCTCTCATATGAGGCAGTGATCGCTTCGTTAAGAAGTTTCGTGGAGGATTCTACTTCCTCAATGTTCCTGGGTATAATGACCCTAGTTATTTTTCCCGAGAGGGCTCGCCTGTAGGCGTCCCAGTCGGTATCTCTGGGGTTCCTGTACCGGCTCTCTTCCGAGGAGAGAGCCGAGTCTAGTTTGAACCTGATGTGACGGTGATCCGATAGTGAGGGTTCCGTCGAGACATTCCAATTTTTAATCAGTGGGACCACAAGTCTGTTTCCCAGCGTGACGTCTATGACCTCTTGCCTTCGTTGAGTGACGAAGGTGGGCGCATTTCCCCGATTTATTATCTCTAAATCGGTAGTGTATAGGTACTGTAGTAGGCTGCTGCCTCTCGGGTTGACCCCTGTGCTGCCCCAGCAGGTGTGGTGAGCATTGGCGTCACATCCCAAGATAAGAGGCAGCCGCCTATCAGTACAAAATTGGACCAGCTCCTCAAGTTCGGCTGAGGGTGGTGGTGTTGGCGAGTCGTAGGGGAGGTAGACAGAGCCAAAAACGATCTCTGCTCTGCCGGTTTCCTCCCTAAGACTCACTTTGATAGCAACAGCATCCCTGGAACATAATTCGGGGATTGCTGTGGCTTTAATTCGTTTCGAGACATAAATGCATGCTCTCGGTGTTTTGTGGGCGGCGGAGTATATAACCCCATGCCGCTTATCTAGACCTCGAATGGAGCCATGGCGGACCCAGGGCTCCTGAATCAGGGCTATTTGTGTCTGTCCCCCAGCGGCCTGTCGACTCACTATTGCGGAAGACGGCTCACTGTGTTGCAGATTGATTTGGAGTATTTCCATTTTTTTTTTTTTTTTTTTTTTTTTTTTTTTTTTTTAAACTTACTCTACTGCTTCCGAGCCCGACAGCGCCTCCATCGCTGCGTCTGCCGTGCTCGGCTTATCACTGCCACTTGAGATGGCACCTGCTTCCCGGGGATGAGGTTTGGGGTCCCAGAAGGTCACCTTTATCACCCCCGCCTGAGCACGATAGCCCAGAGCCTCGATTTTCGCCGCGGAGGCCTCGTCGACGCCCAGGATTAGTCGGAGCCCCTTGGCTTCAACCATCCTAGCGTCGTGGACCTTCCACAGTTCCGTACGGAGCTCCGGGCTATGGTGCTTGAGTCTATTTAAGATGGTGGCTTGGTCCGCGGGCCTTCCTGGGACCGTAGCCACCATCTTCCTGTACTTGGGGAGATCTTCCCCCTCCAAGAGCTGGAGTGCCACACCGTCCACGGAAGAGATCTCCCCGATGGCTGATCTCAGCCATACTAGGGACATCTCATTCCCGCAGAACAGCTCTACCACTCCCTGCTCTGTCAGCTTGAAGCCATCGAAATCGGGGAGGGGCCCCCCTGAGGGGAGCCCATCCAGGCGAGTGTCGAGGGCCTCCTGCAAATTGTGGGTCAAGGCAGTCGTTAGACGCATTTCTGGAAATCCAGATGCGGCCACCGCCACCTTGACCCCTTTTTTGGCAGCCTGACTGTAGGAGAGGTCAGGCCTGGCTCTTTTGGTGGGTTTGGAGGCGCTAGGAGGGGTCTCTCCCTCAGGACGGCCCCTTTTGGGGGCCGTTGCCCGAGGTGTTCCCCTCTCAGCATTGCACTCCGCCCGTGCTTTTTTTGCCCTTTTACGGGCCGCGCCGCTTCGATTCCGTCGCTTGGGTTGCCCATCTATTAAGTTGAGCCCTCCAGCGACGGCTGAAGTTGAGGTTGAGGGGGCCCCAGGATCGGAGCCCCCTTCCTGTGTGGGAGGATTGGGATTGGGGAAGGCTCCTTGTGGGGAGCCTTCTCCGGTTCCAAGGGATTGGGTTGCCCCATCTGTGGAGCCTCCCATTCTTAGGAGTGGGGAGGTCCCTGAAACGAGACTTTCCCCGGGGGAAGTGAGAGAGGAGGCCCTGTGTTCAGAGCACTCCTCGGGGGGGTTTTTGTGTTTTATTTTGCTTTTTATCATGATTGTTCCCACGAGTAGACAGGAAATGTGGTCGACCCCCGCAGAGCCTGTTACGGGGGCAAGGCTAAATACTATGGGAGGTCGCCCGGTTTCCCATAGGCATCGTTAGAGATACTTCACCCAGTACCATTCAGCCCTCGGCACGATGGCTTACACCTTAGCTTGGAGGATGTTTATTGACCTCCCGGTCTAGATCCGCCGCATTCTGCTAAAACAGTGCCACCTCGTGTAGGATGTGATTTTTCATCACGTGCGGACGGTCTTGTGCGATGAGAAGCTATGGCCGGAGCACTGAAGACGCTATCATCGCACCTGGCTTGTTCCACCCCACCCCGGTGGGCTCAATTAAGAGGCCGAGTGAAGCTTCACAAGCCTTGGCAAATTTTTTGTACATCATCGGGATGTCCATCTTTAAAAAAATCAGCGTGCCTACTAATTCATAAGAGAAATGAAAATTAGCTAATATCAGATTACAGAGCAATTTCATCACTATCTGTCTTTTCCAAGCTTACTTCCTTATACATAGTTCTACTTCAAAATACTGACAAAAGAAAAGAGTGAATATTTATTCCTTGATATGTCTAGAGCATTTGATACAGTAAGTAATGAATTGCTACTTAATAAAATGTGCGCTTATTATATAAGAGGAGTACCGAACTCTTGGATTAGGTCCTACCTAAGTCATTGGATTCAGGAAGTCATACTAAAATTCTTTATTATATCGTATCAATCAGATGCTAAGCTGGTGCAACGGAAGTTCCTCGAGGTAGCACCTTAGGACCTCTTCTTTTCTTACCTTTATAAATGATCTACAACACCACTTAATAGCAACGAATACCTTCTATGTTACTCCGTTTGCTTACGATGTGGCAGTTGCATCAACGGCAGGCGCTATACATGGGCGTACTTTAAAGTGGCTAAATATTAATTCTACACCTATAAATCACCCTGAACTAGTGGGTAATCCGGACAAATTCAAGAATTATTTTTCTGATAGTATTCCATCTACTGACCTCGACCATAACAACAATGAGTTGTTAGAATATTATAATAAAAATACATTTCCTAATATTACTACTGAATTTAGTTTTTCTGTAATTAATGAAGGGGAATGTGCAAAAAGTAATTTCTGAAATTAGATCTAACTCAAAGGGAGTTCAAGGAATTGCTATTAAAATGATTTCTTTTCTTATTCCATATCTTACTCCTCATATTACATTTATTTTAAATGTGCATGCCTTAGCAAATTAATTTCCGTCACGGTGGAAATGTGCTAATATCATCCCTATTGCTAAAACTAATAATCCAAGTCAATTGTCTCATTTCAGGCCTGTTTTACCCGATCTTTCAATAATCTTAGAAAAATTTATGTATGAACAGTTACGCCTATATTTCTCTAAAAATAATATTATACCAGTTACTCAATCAGGTTTTCGGACACAACATAGTATTGCTACAGCATTGCTGCAGGTCAGTGATGACATAGTGAGGGCCTGTGATGAAGGTAAGATACATGTCTTGTTCTGCTTGATTATAGTGAAACGTTCGATACTCTTGGCCATGTTATTCTATGTGCTAAGCTTAAATATTTTGGACTAAGCAACTCTTCTATGAATTTCTTCAATAATCATTAATGAACAGACAACAGAGAGAAATACTGGGTAATGTAACTTCAGATTTTATTATTTTAACCAAAGGCCTGCCGCAAGGAAGTGTACTGGGTCCATTGTTGCTCTCTGTTTACACTGCAGATTTTAGTAATTTTGAGTTGCACACCAGTGTGCAGATGACATGTAAATCTACCATTCTTTTAAATTTTAAAATATAGAGTTAGCCAGAAAATACATTATCGCGGATTTGGATCAAATTTCCAGTCTCAAACTCTCACGGCTTGGTGAAGATAAGCAAGCTAGTCTGAATAGCAATAACTTTAATATGCATATAAATAACGTCAACTTAAATTTTACCAATGTTTGCAAAAATTTAGGAGTATTTATATACTTTTATAATCTTTATATATTCAAGGAATTTCTTTCTGTGAACGTAAAATTGAAATTGTGTGATTCCCTCAACTTGTCATTGCTAGCACATTGTTTATTGGTCAGATTTACTCTCTAAGGATAAAGAGAGTCTACAGAAGCTTTAAAATAGTTGTATTAGATTTTGCTATGGACTCAGATACGTTGATCACGTTTCCTATTACCGTGAAGCTAGTTGGTTCAAATTGTAGGAGCGGTTTTTTATACACGTATGTACATTAGAATATAAAATCAATTAGTCAAAGCAACCGACTTATCTCTTTAAAAAACTTGTCAAAAATCCGATATTCATCCAAGAAGCAAACGTCACAAAAGCCTATATAATGTTCCTAGACACAACACCGCGTACCGCCTTGTTTTTTCGTTCATTAAGCTGCTACGCCATCAAGGCAGTTCTTTGCCTCCTGTCACAAAATCATGCTCAACCGTTGGGACCTTTAAAAATTACCTAAAAGAATTCATTATTAGTTCTAACATTTTATAATTTTTTCTATTTATTTCATAATTTTGTTTACTTATTCACCTTGTTAAGTTTCTATGTTATTTCATCGCGTTAATGTTTATGTCAAGAATTTTGTAATATATTCTGTGGAATTATATAAATAAAGACACATTATTATTATAAGTTGTCAACTAATACAAACATCCGCACCTCATCAATGAATAGTTATTGCGATAAATTTGGACTAAAACTTAATGAGACAAAAACTCAAACGTTGATGTTTACTTAAAACTCCTGATTACAGCTTATTAGAAAAAATCAATAGTTTACCTGTGGAAAACAGTCCCTCTGTAAAACTGTTAGGTATAATTATTGAGAGTAGTTTAAACTGGTTTGAACATATTGAAGATTAACAAAAAAAATACTCCGCACTAGCCTCTACTCCTCACTAGCATATGGTCGATCACGAAACATCCTGTATGCAAACAAGAAATAATTCTCGAAACACATATCTGAAAAATTCTGATTTTTTTCCAAAAACTAAGAACTTTCAAACGCTGATAATAAAGCATTAGAACACGCATATAATAACCAACACTCACAAGAAGAAAATACTCTTTATTTTGAAATATTTTTATGACCTAGGTTGGTCTGGTACCTAACTTTTTCAATGAAGTAGTGCATATTGCTTTAAACTTTTATTTCTTTCCGGAAATACTAACTAGCTAACAAAGGCAGAATCCAGAAATCTTTACCTATTTCAGTGGTATATTTACTTGTTTAAAGGTGGTATTTATGCATAGAACCTGCCGCTACACTGCTACTGGTAAATTATTTACATAACAGACAGTTTTACAAGAAGCAGTAAATATATTATTTGCTTATTGTTGTTCTCAGAATGTACTCCCAAGTGACTTGAGGTATTGATTCTCATTTATTCATTTGACCACAGCTTCCAAGTTGAATACCGATCCCAACGTTGACATGACAGTAAGATAGCCACAGTGATAATATTTGAAATCTTGGATCATTAATCACTTTTACGTTTGCAGTTATTTGAAGTAGTTGCGCGGGTCTAGTCGAGTGCAAATTAGACACAAAAAGTAAAAGATCTTTGAACCCAGTTATACTGAATTAATTTTCATGATTTTTTTTTAATTGAGTTTCTAATATTGAGTACAAAAAAATTAACCCTTTAAAAATCGATGCCTTTTACTTGGAAGTGGTTCCCACCCCTACTATAAGCTATTGACTGTGTAATTGAATAAGGAACTAGTTTGTTAAAGGTATTTTATTATACGCCTCGCAAATACAGAACGAAGAGTATATTGCATTCGATCGGCATTTCTAAAACCGATAATATTGCTCGTAGAAAAAAAATTCATGACACTGTGTGGTGATCGAATTCAGAACAACTTTCATAATGTGTACCCGTCCGTCTGTCCGTCTATTTGTCTGTCTAACTTAAGAACGAAAAGTCCGATTGTAATGAAATTTGCAACAGTAAGTTACTGTTAGCTAAAGGAGGAATCATATTGTTTTTGAACAAAATATATCAATAAATAAAAAAGTTAGTGATTTGTTGAATAAAAAAAAGTATTTTTAAATGTTTTGTAATTAAACCAAAAATGTCTAAAACTAACATTATTTACAAAAAAAATCGGTAAAGGTATTTACACAGAACTTCCCTCGTTATTTGTTCATGGCAGTCACTCTAAAAGATTAATAATTACGAAATGACATTGAGAATAATAATCGGAATAGAGTTATTGCTATTATTACAAAGAAAACTTGATAAGTTTTGGTCAAAAAAATATACAGATTGCTCATCCAACAGCAAAATTTCAACACTAAATAGCAGGTGCCACATATGGCAGGCTTGCGCAAATACCTTTAAAAATGTCCACCATGACTGAATTATTTCTTGGGATGACCACCCTGCACATTTTTCAATAAAAGTATAATAGGTGCATATGCCAGATATTATTGCCATCTGTCACATTTTCAATCCAACATTCACGTAATGGAGTGGAAGTATAGTGGTGGTTAAAAAATTTCATTTTTTTAAAAAAATTTCAAAAGATGTTGGTAAAATAATTTTCAAATTTTTTTCTTCTGAAATAGGTTTAAAATGTCAAACGTAGAAATTTGAAATTTTAGCAAAAAGGAAAGTTTCCTTCTATTCTATAGTAATGCTAAAAAAAGTTTAAAAATTAAAAATTACATATTTTTTAAAATAGGTTTAGAATGCTATGAAACGTGAAAATTTTAAATTTGAGCAAATAAAAGAAATTCGATCTATTTTAGTGGTAAAAGCTCTTTGAAAAATGTTGGTGGAAAAATTTTCAAAAATTTTTTTCTGAAATACCTAGGTTTAGAATGTCATTTAAATTTGAGCATTCTAGTGTTAAATTTTTTTCCAAACTGGTAACAAAATGATGCAATTTTTTTTTCCGAAATTGGTTTGGAATATCATGAAACGTGGAAATTTTAAATTTGAGCAAAAACATTTTTTCGTCTGTTCTATAGTAGTGATAAATAAATGGATTAAAAATGTTTTCAAATTTTTTTAAAAATTCTTCAAAAACATTTTTAAATTTGTTTGAATAGTTTTAGAATGTCATGGAAACGTGGATAGTTAAAATCTGAACAAAGAAAAAAAAATTCTATCTTAGTGGTAAAATTTTTTAAAAATAGTAAGAAAAATTTCTAATTTTTATTTTAAATAGATTTAGAACGCTATGAAACATGGAAATTTGAAATTTGAAGAAACAAAAAAAATTCCATCTATTTTAGAGGTACTTAAATACATTTTCAAAAATGGTAAAAAAAAATTTCATTGAAATTTTTTTTTTGCGTCAGGCTTAGAATGCCATGAAACGTGGAAATTTTAAATCTGAAGAAAGAAAAAAAATTATTTCATTTTAGTAGTAAAAATTTCTTCAAAAATATTGGTGAAATAAATTTTCAAATTTTTTTTTCCTGAAATAGGTTTAGCGTGTCATGAAACGTAGAAATTTTAAATTTGAGCAAACAAAAATTTTTTTCATCTTGGTAAAAATTTTTTCAAAAATGTTTGAAAAAAATTTTCAAAAATTTTTTTTTCTGAAATTGGTTAAGCGTGTCATGAAACGTGGAAATTTTAAATTCGAGCAAACACAAATTTTTTTCATCTTGGTAAAATTTTTTTAAAAAATGTGAAAAAAATTTTCAAAAAATTGTTTTTTCTGAAATAGGTTTAGCGCGTCATGAAACGTGGAAATTTTAAATTTGAGCAAAAAAAAATTTTTTTCACTATTTATTCCGTTTAGACGGTCTACCCTGTATATTTTTCAGTGAAAATTCTATCAGTTCTTCGCTGACAGTAGCGTCAACTACCTACCAAATTTGACTGCTCTCCGTCAAGTAGTTTTTTAGTAAATGCACCAACAGACAGACAGACAGACAGACAGACAGACTGACGGAATTGAAAAACCTATATTTTCGTAATCTACGTGTTCTGAAACGTCAGAATCCGAAAAAATCACGGAGGGTGATTTTTTCTCGAATACAATACTTCCCTTCGGTATGCGAGGGAAGTAAAAAACTGCAAAGAGTATCCTATAGAATGTGCAACAATTATATGAAAAGTGCAGTAAATCGGCGAAGAGTAATGGTTAGCTTGTTATTTCATATATTCAATTGTACCCGAAAGATGGTAATCACACAAATTGCTATAGGCCAGTCATTAAAGCAAAAAAGGTATGAAAATTTGCGAAAGTCTTTAATCTTTGAGACAATATTGTAGGAGGTGAAAAAATAATGAGTCCGGTTTTGCACCCTTTTCCTCCCCCCGGAACATTGTTTAATTAACAAAAAAGGTTTATTTTCAATAACTTTTTGAAAAAAATTCCGATATTTATGCAAACCTTGGAGAACATTTTAATAATTATTACACATATTAAATCCAGTTTGCATCCTGCTATGATACACGACTTCGACGTTTTGAACAATAAGTAGGGGTCCAAATAATTGCGAAAGTCTTAAAATCAAGTTGCAAATGTTTATAACACCAATAAATGATATAATCTGAATTTGCAATCTCGTATATGTCCCGGAAGTTATTGAAATTACCTATTATTTAAATAATGAAGCTATGCTTGACTCAAAAATACTGGAAAATAGGTCAAATGATGAAATTTTGTGTAGTTATAGTTTTTAATTGTAGAAATTGCGTAAAATTATTGCTATAAGTCTAGGTCGGAGATTAAATGTTGCCAGAAGTCAGTAAAGTTGTCGGAAAATGGTTCAAATTATTAAAATTTGCAGTTCTGGCGATTTTGTTTTTATATTTGAAATCTCCCTATTCTTCCGCGTTTTCCGGTTATTAACGTACCAGTGACATTAATGGAACAAAAAACAAATCCAATTCGCGAAATGTCAAAAAATGCTATTTTTTGTTCTTTCTGTCGTCTCGAATTTTCGATTTCGCCCATGCAATTAACGATGCCACGATAATGCCAATTTCGATCTTTCGATATCGACATTACGAGGCCTTCCTGCTGATGCATTTATTTAGTTATGAACATTTAAAGATTTCATGTTTTGCTTTTTCCAACGAGACTAATTGAAATATCAAGTCCACCCCGACCGTAGCAGATCGCGTTAAGCGACGACTTTCACAGAGGATTTCTCGATTCGAATCCTGTACGGGTGTACTTTTTTAATTAGTTTTCAATTTTTTTGCTGATATTTTTACTTCCCTCGCATACCGAAGGGAAGTATTGTATTCGAGAAAAAATCACCCTCCGAGATTTTTACGGATTCTGACGTTTCAGATCACGGAGATTACGAAAATATAGGTTTTTCAATTCCGTCAGTCTGTCTGTCTGTCTGTCTGTCTGTCTGTCTGTCTGTCTGTTGGTGCATTTACTAAAAAACTACTTGACGGAGAGCAGTCAAATTTGGCAGGTAGTTGACGCTACTGTCAGCGCAGAAATGGTAGAAATTTCACTGGAAAATATACAGGGTGGACCGTCTAAACGGAATAAATAGAGAAAAAAATTTTTTTTCGCTCAAATTTAAAATTTCCACGTTTCATGACGCGCTAATCCTATTTCTGGAAAAAAAATTTTTGAAAATTTTTTTCACCAACATTTTTGAAGAAATTTTTCCCAAGATAAAAAAAAAAAATTTTTTCTTCAAATTTAAAATTTCCACGTTTCATGACACGCTAAACCTATTTCTGGAAAAAAAAAATTTTTGAAAATTTTTGAAAATTTTTTTCACCAATATTTTAAAAAAATTTTTACCAAGATGAAAAATTTTTTTTACTTCCCTCGCATACCGAAGGGAAGTATTGTATTCGAGAAAAAATCACCCTCCGAGATTTTTTCGGATTCTGACGTTTCAGAACACGTAGATTACGAAAATATAGGTTTTTCAATTCCGTCAGTCTGTCTGTCTGTCTGTCTGTCTGTCTGTTGGTGCATTTACTAAAAAACTACTTGAAGGATAGCAGTCAAATGTTTTTGAAATTTTTTTTTTAAAATTTGAAAACATTTTTAATCTATTTATATCACTACTATAGAATAGACGAAAAATTTGGTTTGCTCAAATTTAAAATTTCCACGTTTCATGACATTCCAAACCAATTTCGAAAAAAAAAAAATTTGCAACATTTTGTTACCAGTTTGGAAAAAAAATTAACACTGGAATAGATGAAAACTTTTTTTACTCAAATTTAAAAGTTTCACGTTTCATGACATTCTAAACCTATTTTAAAAAAATATGTAATTTTTAAATCTTAAACTTCTTTTACTACTATTATAGAATAGACGTAAACTTTCCTTTTTGCTCAAATTTAAAATTTCTACGTTTGATATTTTAAACCTAATTCAGAAGAAAAAATTTAAATATTTTTTTTAACATTTTTGAAAAATTAAAATAATGAAATTTTTTAACCACCACTATACTTCCACTCCATTACGCGAATGTTGGATTGATGTGACGGATGGTAATAATATCTGACATATACACCTATTATACTTTTATTGAAAAATGTACATGGTGGTCATCCCAAGAAATAATTCAGTCATGGCGGACATTTCTAAAGATATTTGCGCAAGCCTGCCATATGTGGCACCTGTTATTTAGTATTGAGCTTTTGCTGTTGGATGAGCAATCTGTATATTTTTTTGACCAAAACTTATCAAGTTTTGTTTGTAATAATAGCAATAACTGTATTCCGATTATTATTCTCAATGTCATTTCGTAATTATTAATTTTTTAGAGTGACCGCCATGCACAAATAACGAGGGAAGTTCTGTGTAAAGACCTTTACCGATTTTTTATCCTACAATTACGTGGCATTTATTTTTTTTTCTACAGTTAAAATATATAACTACACAAAATTTCAGAGCTGCACTCAAAGATTTTATTTTAATTAAAAATTAACGGGGGATGTACTTCTGGCTGCAGAGCTATGTACTTTTCAGCTAGTAAGGAGGGTTTTTACATAAAGATTTTTACCATTTCAAGCTTTCTTTTTATTTTTAGCTATCCAATATTTCAAACTTATTGCCTAGGTGTGTATAAAGTCCACATATAAAACATATAACAAGATTACAGACTATTTTATTGATAGGTACATAAAAACAAGTGCTGACGTAGGCTTAACGCATATTAGTTAGTGCGTGGCTGGGCTGAACAAAAATAATCCTTTATGAACATGTAGAAAATAAAAAGAAAAACCTACTCAAAGCAAATGGGTCATTAGTTAAAAAGACGGGAGATAATTTTTAGAGTTTTTTTTATATGTAAAAATATTTTTTAGGGTGTTTCAGGGGGCATGGTATGGCGAGGAAAGGCAGGATAATGGGATTTTTGTATTTTCGTGTGTTGAGTATGTGCGAGTGTATGTTATTGTCACCCCCTTTCAAGGAGATTTTATTTATTTAAATCATGTTCCGCATTAACAAATGGATTGCAATTTGGTGTTAAGCTATGTACCCACATAATTAAAACAATAATCAATTTGCAACTTTTCTGGAATTATTATTATGCTGATGTAATCTTAATGAAATTGCGAAATATGTCAGAGGGAAAGCGAAGATAGATCATTATATTCCGGATATTTTGCGAGGTTGTGAATTCACATGTGTATTTTATATCCATTATTAGAATGCTATATGAAATTTGCACCTATTTTCCAATTTTTTCGAGACAAGCATAGTTTCGTTATTTAAAAAATAGGTAATTTCATTAACTTCCGGGACATTTACGAGATTGCAAATTCAGATTGTATCATTTATGTGTTACAAACATTTGCAACCAGATTTTAAGACTTTCGCAATTATTTAGACCCCCACTTATTGTTTAAAACGTCAAAATTGTGCCAGATAAAAAAATTTTGAAAAAAATCTTCCGGGGTAAATAAGGTTATGTAAAATTACAAACGGGTTTGTGACCCTTCTCTGTTGTATAAACAATCATTTACATAAATTTCGAAATTTTTTTCCACAAAATATTTCATTATAAATTTAAAAAACAATTAATTTCAATGTTCCGGACATCGTAGCAGGGTGCAAACTTGATAGAATACGTGTAATAATTATTAAAAATGTTCGCTAAAATTTGCATAACATCGGATTCTTTTTTGAAAAAGTTATTTGCAAATTTACGCTTTTTGTTAATTTAATAATGTTCCGGGGGGCGGAAAAGGGTGCAAAACCGGATACATGATTTTTTCACCTCCTCCAATATTGTCTCAAAGATTAAAAACTTTCACAATTTTTGTCTAACTTTGCATTATGGAAGTCCGTGGTGACTGGTCTACTATTAAATTTAGGCTTGGATTTTTGAGAACGGAGCAAATTTGTCAACTCTTTAGTTTTTAACTATAACTGAAAAACTATACATTTTTAGTATATACACATAACACCATTCTTTTTGTAGAGATTAAAATTTCCTATCGAACTGGCACTTTATAAAGTCAAAAGAAATTTTTTTAAACAAAATAAATAAAAAAACTATTTAAAAAGAGATTTAAATTTTTTGCCTATTTTAAAATTTTTCTGTAAGTATAACTTTTTCTGAGTGGATTTAGGTATAGGCATCGGTTCACAAAAAAAGAAAGCTGACGTAATTCCCGTCAAAATGGCTACCACTAAAAGCATTTATCATAAAAATTGGCTGAGATACAGTCGTTCAAAGTTACCTACTTTTTTACGATTTTACCACTTGTATTCCATATTATTTTTAATTTCTGCACTCAAAAATTATTTTTATTCGATACAAAGTTACTTTCGGTTTATCAATGATATTGATAAAGGTATTTGTTTAAAATTTTGATGCTCATATGATCTTAGACATAAAAAGAACTTTAATGTTGTACTAATCTATAGCTGTTTTAAAGACACTTTTTTTGAAAATCACATATCTATCATATTTATCCCATAATATTTTCGAATTGAATATCAATATCTTCATCAACATCGTTTTCGACATCTTTAGTAACTTCTGGAATATCAGCGTTTTCACAATATAAGCCCATACATTCTTTTTATTCGAACGTGTCAAAAAATGACGTTCCTCGGTTAGAAAACAATTGACCTTGTAAGGTTCATGATACAGACCGATATATTACCTCTCAATACCCATTTACAACTTATTTTTGATAGTTTTCTTTCAGATTATTGATTTCCCGAGGTCATGATCTGGAAACTAACTTAGGGATATATTAGTAATATAGCCCAACTATCAACCTTCAGCCCTCTGTATCTTGGATCCTGATCATAGGATCAATTTGTGTATATGAGAACTTTTGTTCAGAAAATGAAACATTTTACAACTCCCCTTTGTATGAGAGGGCCAAAATCATTTCTTCTAATGATGAAATACTAAACAATGAGAAGAGGTTTATAAAAAAAGTTCTTATAAATAACCAATATCCTGGGGGTTTTGTCGATAAAATCTTCATAAATATTGAGAATTATAATCAGGTAAGACAAAAACATGAAAAACGTTACACAGCGTTAATTCCTTATGTATGCGGATTATCCGAAAACTTGCGCCGCATCGGTGATAGATTTGATATTAGGACAGTATTTCAACCAAACAACACTTTAAGTTTTATTCAGACAAAGACGAAACCGAAGAATCACGAGCAAAATTCATAAAACTGCATTTATAGTATTCCGTGTGAGTGCAACAAACATTACGTGGGTGAGTCATCCAGACCATTTAGTGTAAAATTGGGCGAACATCAAAATTATATCAGAAAAAAATGAAATTCAGAGGTCCAACATCTGCGAACACGCTTGGGAGAATGGACATAGAATAAACTGGGACTCGGCAAGAATTTTAACAAAAGAGGCAGATAGCAAAACAAAGAAAAATTAAATATCCATGATAATATTATTGAATGAGGATAGATGCGTGTCGAATTGTTCAGTAGATGTCTGAACAACTTGGTTGCCAATGTTAAAAAAAGAACTTCACAAACTTAACATTGTATAAAACTAAAAAACTGTTAACTATATCAACACTTCTATGTAAATAGTAAGTATTTATGGTAATTAATTATAACAAACAATCTTAGAGCTGTGTATTTATCATACACATCAAAAAAGATTTTTCAAAAAAGGCCTTGAGAAAGGAAACAGATTAGATTTCCGAAACGTCTTCGAAATATTTAACTTCAAGTTTTTATACTTATTTGTGTTATTTATTTTAAAAAAAGCAGCCTCTGACTGATCCTTTGACATAAAAGTATTTAACAGGCGTAGAGATTATTTATCAGTAACAACACACTGTTTAATTGTGATATTTTGTAGATTCCCCGACCACCGCTTAAAAAGAAAAAATACATGTGGCAGGAAATCCCAAAGAATTGAAGGAGAAAAAAAATCAGAATCCTGTTTCTCCGCGGTTTGTCTTAAATATCTCTGGTTGTATAACTTGTATTGCAATAATGAAATATACACAAATTATTCACAATGAAATTACGAAGAGAACTAGATTTGTTCGAAACTATTTGGTCAATTTGCCGAGCCGTAGAACATCAAGACATTTTAAGGAGGCCAATTTGAAATAATTTATGATAACTTGAACAATAATGCATATATTCTAAGGAAACTTTAGTGTAGTTACACCATCGAGCTAAGTTAACATATTTACAATAACTTTTAAAAATAAACTCGTACATCAAAAATTTACATGGATTAGTCTTGAAGATACCCACAAATATCACCTTCTGATGTTTGTTCATAGAGTTCTTACTACTTCAGTACCGAGTACCGGATTATCTTAAGTAAAAACTTGGTAAAAGTCGAAGAAGTATCCATACTGTCAATATAAGGTCTAATGATGTTTTGACCATGCCATAACATAGTACTGCCATTTTTGTGCACTCATTCACCTACAACTCAATATCAAATTGTAATCTGCTTGAAAATCATTTAAAACATGTTTCTGTAAATATATTTAAGTGTAAAATTAAAAAATGTTATTTAACCAACATGTGTACAACCGTGTGAAATATATGTATTTCTTTTCAATTGTTTATTACATTAAGAAATTGTATTTTCTTTCTATTTACTATCATTATTGTTATTTAACCTTTAAGGGAAATAGCGCTGTAGGAAAAAATACAGACTCTTATTATTATTATTTTGATCTTAATTTGATATGTATCTTGGGATTTATCGGTCAATTGATAGGAAAATTATTATATTTTCTTCCGTCTCGGCTTATTAACCGTCGTCAGAGAACATTTTTACTATTATTACATTTTTACTACAGTCTTACCATTTGTTTTGGCGAACCTGAATTATATGGGTTTGAAATATTATCCCAAACTCCAAATAATTCAAAAATTTCGTTTTAATGTTACCAATAATAAAATATACTTCTCAGAAATTTTGCAATTATTTAATATTAGAGCCCCTACTTTACGAGAAATAAAAATTCGTTCTATGCTGCTCATTTTTATTCTAATTACAGTAGTCACTGTCCTGTTGGAAAAGTTATATCGGCTATGATTAATTTACCAGTAAATATTGATGTTCACTTTTGTTCGTTTACAAAATCTTTAAATTGTATCTCTGTTAATAATAATATAGCTTAGTATGTTTTACATTTTCATTTCTGTCTTTTGTCTATAATTTATATATGTGTTATTTTCTTTGTACAATATGGCATTATATTGTTTTAATATCATTTGAGTTTCTACCCTGCACATATTTAGAGAACATAAATACATAAATAAATACTGCTAAACACCCTGTACGTAATCTATTCAAAGTAATTTGTAATTTTTTTCTCCAATTGAATTTTTCGTTGTTAGAAATAATATATTTATGAATAGTCACTACTATTTGTACCCCTTATACGTGTTCTAAATATTTATAAACATAAACTCCTCTATTATACTGACTTGAAGTAGTTGTGTTACTGTTCATATGACTAATAATTTCAAAATAATGTCAATATTCTATTTGAAAGTAACTTCAGCGAAAACAAACAGGTTTATAAAATTAATTGCAAATCAGACGCAAACGTTGTTCACCTTTCCTCTTAAAAATCTGGCCATTCCCTCGTTCTCGCTGAAATCCTCGCCCGTCGCGTGCATGCTTAGGATACCGGAAACAGCGTGGCGCTCAAACATCTCCTCGATCCACGTGCCTCCGCATAAGCGAAAGCTACACTTCTGCCACACTGCCGACTTTCACAATCTCTCGCTAGAGACCAGCACTACCTCTCCGGAACATAACTCCATCCCTACCACGCGGAGAGCAAAGCAACAGCACCGCAAGGTGTAACCAGAGTCCCCCATTGGCCGCACCGTTTTCCCGCTATCCCAAGCGATTGGCCAACCCTCATGGGGTTGAGTTGCAGGCCACGCCCCCCACCCTCGCCGGACGCTTCGGACGCCCGGCGTCTGGTCTCTGGGGGTGGGGCCCCACCCTTGGGAGGGTACTCTCTAGGCCACGATAGAGGACTATTTCCGACAGCACTCGACTCTTATCAATACTCGGTCCCAGTCGCGTTTTGACCTTACGCGGTACAGCAGCAGTAATCTCGCGAGATCTAGGAAGAAACTAACCTTCGGGACTAACGCTGATGAGTGATTCAAGTGACTTTTTTTGACTGTTGTTGAAGTGTGTGTGTGGAAAAGTGAGTCAGGCCGTGAGGCGAGGGACTTTACTCGACGTCTTGGAAACCGTCAAGACGAGGTCCGACGAGACTCATCCCGTGGAGCGCGGTTACCCAACGGCGTCTCCTTGGCCGGCACTTTCTTTAACGGGTCACGAACTGGACCCTGTGGCAGCCGCGTGGGGGCGAAAATTGTACCCAGGTATGGTTTAATAGGTTAGGCATGAATATATGTCATTTTCAAATTGTGAAGTGGGTTGAATACTCCTCAAAAATTAATTTTTGACGGCGTGAAGGAAACGAGAATTTTTACAGTGGGAGCGCAAAAAGTACAATTTGGAATTATTTCAAATTTCTATTCGATTGGTTAAAGAATTTGCATGTTACTCTAAAGATATATATGTGTAGTAGACCAAACAGTAATTAGGCCAAGAGAAATTGCACAAAAATGTATGACATAAACACAATTTTTCAGAAACAGGTTAAGTATGAGTTTTTCTCACTTTGAAGTTGTAAAATGAGTTCAAATATGTTGGGTCTTGTATAAATCCTATTTTGGGTTCACAAAATCGATTTAGGATGCATGGAAGAAATTAATTTTTGTATAGTGGGAGCATTAATTACACTTAAAAATGATTTCTAATTATTGTCTCAATGAATTAAGGCACACAAAAAATATATGTGTATAGTAGATCAAATGATATTGGGGGTACAAAAGTCCCACCAAAAAAAATGTCTAATGTTAACAAAGTTGTGCTAAAAGTGGCGACAAAGTTTCCTATGATTAATTTAATAAACAAGGCTTTCTGTAGGGAAACAGGGGCAAATTATTAATCACATATTTCAAAATTATAAAATAAATAATTTTTCAAGACGTAGTCTCGCTAAGTTTTATCAGTTCTTAAAATAGATCCCTAATTGACCGCTTTCTGATAGGGTCATCGAGTGAAAATATTAAAAATGTATTTATCTATACCGTGTGTCTAAAAAAAATGCCCAGACGAAAATGGAAGAACGGGTACAACTGATTATAAAAAAAACTTACATTGTCAACGTTGGGTGGGCTCAGTTGTTTTGTGGGTACTTGAATATTTTTTCAGCTTCAAAATTGGGTCATAGTTCATATAGAATTTGGCCGAATTCCATAAAAAAATCTTTTATGAAGCTAATTAAAGCCTTTTGATTTAAGGTTATAACTCTATCGCCAACCAGTTATTTTGATTAAAAGAAAATGCAAATTTGTCACGAGCAGGGTATTTTGTATACCGTCACTGCTCATGGAGTAGAAGAGTCAGAACATTGATAACTTTCTTTACTTTATATAGTTTTACTGTCGGTAAAAAAATGACTCCATTATTGGGTTGATTTTTGAGCTATGATAGAAAACTATGAAAAGAAAATATTTAGATTTATTCTAGGACAAACCTAAAATCTTTTAAATCAAGATAGTTTGTTTATAACCTTAAGGTGGCCATTCCCCAGAAAGAGACATCTGATAGAGAAATATTTATTACTTTTTACCACAACTTTTTTTTCTCAGTACGTATATTTTAAAAAAACTGCAAGAGTAGGCACCTAAGTAGAGTCATAACAAGATTATTACAATGAATTTTCACTCAATAATTTCAGTGGTTTGCAAAATAGCTAGATTTAAATTTTAAAATTATGTTGTCTTGCTATTTCGTAGTTTTAAATACAGATATTTTACAAACCACTGAAATTGTTGAGTGAGTATTCATAGAAATAGTCTTGTTATGGTTCTGCTTAGTACTCTTATATATTTTTTAAATATACGTACTAAGAAAAAGAAGTTATGGGCAAAATAAATATTTCCCCATCGGACGTCTCTGTTTAGGGTATGGCCACCTTAAATAAAAAAGGTAGAAATACACATAAACCCATGGTAATATTTTTATCGGCTAGTCATCGTCGTGTATTAGAGCTTTCTTCATAATTAATTCAGACAGCGTTCAGTGTACTATGTATATTAGCATCTATTTTCTAGTTAAGCAAAATGTGTAAAATTGAACTTAAAAATTCTATTCATATATTTAAGATGGCACGTTTGTATTTTGTAGATGTAATTTAAATGTAGAAATAAATTTTTATATCGTTTATAAATATTACAGTCTTGGATACAAATTATATTTAGATTTATTCTATGACATTATAAATCAAAAAGCATGTTTACATTCTTGAATCAAAAAGGTAGCAATACACATAAATCCTTAGTAATATTAAAGCTTTCATTACAATTCTCTGTAGAATCAGACACCGATTAGTATATAACTATGTATATTATGCATGTTTTCTAGTTAAGGAAAATATGTAAAATAGAATTTAAAAATTCTATTTATATGTTTAAGATGAGGCATGTATCAAGTGCTATTGAAAATCATTAGGGAATAATCTAAGTTAATTATTGCCAGGTTTATCATATACGTACTTTGAAGAGGTCTAAAAAAATGACAATAAAGACTAGAATTTTATTTTTGATTTCTAAATTTGATTTGAATTTAAAGAAATCATATTTTGGAAATCACTTTTATAGTATTATACCATTTCATCAGGGCCTTCGAGAATATCTCACTTAATATCGGTAGTACAAAAAATTGTTTCTACGAAAAATGTACTGATTTTAATAAGCTACAAAATGATTTAATGGCCTTTGAAATCCATGGCTTATTTTAAGGGTTATGGTGGAAAATGTCGAAAATGCGGAATTTGTCTAAGCAAATTATACGACGAAAATTCTAAGGTGACAATTTATTGCAAAACAGTATTTCAATGAGGTTTTTTCTAAATTACGCTAATGCTGTATTTTGAGATTTACTCTTTATGGTCGTTTTTTTTTTTAACCGGCGGAAAATGGTGGCATTAAATAGAGTATTTTTCTCTCATTTCAACGATATATCACATGCCACATTTATTTAATGCAACTAAGCAAGCAACAGATATTAATACATTTTTAAACCAATAATTTTTTTTACGAAACTAGCATTTACTTGCTGTGGAGAAGTATGATTAAATAAAACGATAAAAAAATTCAGTAACTTCTTCAAATCTTTACTATAATCAAACGTTAATACAAGTAAAAAGAAGAAAGTAAATTCAGCTAACAAAAAAAATTCATAATCAGGAAAGCTACATGGAGCAGTTAAGGGAACAGTATTATTCCAGTTATGCCAACGTATAGAGGTCATCCATAAAAACGTTATTCCTTGCTGAGAAAGTTTATATATCTTTTTCAATTAATTTAAGTATAACATACATTTGTCTGTACTTTATGTTATCTGCTAAAGTTGACATGATATTTTAAAAATTATTTTGAGGATTAGATAAATATCAATGTTCTGTGTCCTATATATTTTTATTACCTTTTTGTTAGCTGAACTTACTTAATTTTTTAAAATTGTGTTAATACTTGACAATAGTGAAGATTTGAAGAACTTGCTGAATTTTTTAATAGTTTTATTTAATCGTAGTTCTCCACGGCAAGTATGATGCTAGTTAAAAAAAAATATTGGCTTAAAAAATGTTTGTATAATTACTTGTTTAGTTCCAATGGGTAAATATGACATGTGATATATCGCTGAACAGGGAGAAAAATACTCTATTTAATGCTACCATTTCCGGCCCGTTCAAAATATTTTTTAACGCCCTAAAAAGTAAATCTCAAAATACAGCGTTTTTGAAAAAAATTAGCCAGAACTTCGTTGAAGTCCACCGCTTTAAAAAAAATTGTCACCTTAGGATTTTCGTCGTATCTATTCAAATAACGAAGGGAATTTTGCTTAAGACATATTTCCTATTTTCGATATTTTCCATCATAACGCTTAACCCATGGATTTCAAATGTCTTGAAACAATTTTGTAGCTTATAAAAATCGGAACAATTTTCATAGAAACACTTTTTTTGCACGACCAATATTAAGTGAGATATTCTCGAGGGCCCCGAAAAAATATCTTGTATATAAATAACTTACGATCTGTACTTTTAACATTTTGTAATATTGTTATATATTATTTTTAAATACATTTATCCGATAGTACACATTTTTTTGTTGGCGTAATAACTAGAAGAACTTTATAAGAATTAATACGATTTTGCCTTTTAACAAATTAAAAAGACACATTTTTTCAACACTTGCATCGATATAATTGAAGTTTTAAATTCCTGCACTGGCTGTAAATATTAATAGAATATGACGAAGATGATTATTATTAAAGAATCCGCGATAATATTATTGAATGAGGATACATGCGTGTCGAATTGCTCCGTAGATGTCTGTACAACTTGATTTCCAATGTTAAAAGAAGAACTTCACAAACTTAACATTTTATAAAACCTAAAAAACTGTTAACTATATCAACAGTTCTATGTAAATAGCAAGTATCTATGGATATTGAATATAACAAACATTCTTAGAGCTGTGTATTTATCATACACAGCGAAAAAGATTTTTCAAAAAAAAGCCTTGAAAAAGGAAACAGAATAGATTTCCGAAACGTCGGCGAAATATTTAATTTCAAGTTTTTATACTTATTTGTGTTGTTTATTGGAAAAAAAGCAACCTTTAACTGATCCTTTGAAGTAAAAGTCACAGGCGTAGAGGTTATTTACCAGTAACATACTGGTTAATTGTGATATTTTGTAGATTCCCCGCTTAAAAAGAAAACATAAACGTGGCAGGAGGTCCCAAAGAATTGAAGAAGGAAAAAAAATAAGATAATGCCACAAATAACATTTAGACAAATAGAAATTGATGTGAATATCCGTATCCCAGGTGCTTTTCTTACATTTTAATTTGTAGAATTGTAAAGCAAAAATCGAAAAGGAATAATAAATTTTGGTATTCTAAAATGTTACTTCTTTTTACTTCTGGTGGAGTCGCCAGTTTGAAGCATTTGAATAGTTTCAAAAAACTTGAAAGTATGCTATTTCATTTGCCAGACGAGTATAAACGACAAATTGATTACGGTGCAAATAAAAAGTGAATAAATGGTAAATTTCACTGGTAGGGAAAAAATATGTCCTGTTATTAGTCATCGAACTTTATATACTAGTTCGTCTGTCTGTCAGTCCGCCATGTTACAACATGACGCTTAATAATATCTTAAGAAGGAGAACTGGACCATATTGAAATTTAGACAGTAATTTGGTGCTAGCTGGATGAAATCCATCAGTAGGTAAATGTAAAAGTTACAAAATATTTTATTTAAGAAAATGTACATGAAGTTTGCAACATTTAATAAAATTGTACTAATATCAAAATATCTCCTAGTATACTAAGGAGAGTTTCGTCGATCAAACAGGCATCATCGGGGGACGAATAAACTTTAAAATGTAACAATTAAGAATGAAATACTAACTTATTTTCAAAATTTGCATTGCGCTGAAAAAGTTGATCTTACGTGTCCATTGTGTGTCTACTGCAAACTCAACTTTGAATAGCTTTCGTTAAACTAGTTTGAGGACCCGTTAAGTTACATAGAAAAATGTCGCATAGATTAAGAATACCTCGACAAACCCAATCAGCATGAAGCTACGTTTTTGCCGATAACTTCGAAATCTTGAAATAAAAAATCGGTAAAGATGTTTACACAGAACTTCCCTCTTTATTTGTGCATGGCGGTCAGTCTAAAAAATTAATAATTAAGAAAAGACACTGAAAATAATAATCGGAATATAGTTATCACTATTATTACAAAGAAAACCTGATAATTTTTGGTCAAAAAAATATACAAAGTGCTCATCCAACAACAAAAGTTCAATACTAAATGACAGGTGGCAAATATGGAAGGTTTGCGCAAATACCTTTACAAATGTCCACCATGACTGAATTATTTCTTGAGATGACCACCCTGTATATTTTTCAATAAAAGTATAATAAGTGCATATGCCAAATATTATTGCCATGTGTCATATTTTCAATTCCTCATTCACGTGGAGTGGAAATATAGTGGTGGTTAAAAAATTTCATTTTTTTTTTAATTTTTCAAAAATGTTGGTAAAAAAGTGTTCATAATTTTTTTCTTCTGAAATATGTTTAGAATGTCATGAAACGTGGAAATTTTAAATTTGTGCAAAAATAAATTTTTTCCATCTATTCTAGTGGTAAAATATTTTTCCAAGATGGTAAAAAAATGTTGCAATTTTTTTTCCGAAATAGGTTTGGAATGTCATGAAACGTGAAAATTTTAATTTTGAACAAAAACAAATTTTTCATCTATTCTATAGTAGTGATCAATAGATTAAAAACTTTTCAAAAAATTTTTAAATTTTTCAAAAATATGTTTAAATTTGTTTTTGTTGAAATAGGCTTAGAATGCCATGGAAACGTGGAAATTTTAAATTTGAACAAAGAAAAAAATTTCCATCTATTTTAGTGGTAAAATTTTGTCAAGAATTGTAAAATAATTTTCAATTTTTTTTTTTTATTAAATAGGTTTAGAACGCTATGAAACGTGAAAATTTTAAATTTGAAAAAAGAAAAATTTTTTTTCATCTATTTTAAGTAATGGTAAAAAAAATTCAAAAATGTTGGTAAAAAAAAATTAAAAAAGGTTTTTTTTGAAATAGGTTTAGAATGTCATGAAACGTGGAAATTTTAAATTTGAACAAAGACAAATTTTTTTCATCTTAGTGGTAAAAAATTATTCAAAAATGTAATGAAAAAAATTTTGAAAATAGCTACCAAATTTGACTGCTCTCCATCAAGTACCTAGTTTTTTAGTTAATGCACCAACAGACAGACAGACAGACTGACGGAATTGAAAAACCTATATTTTCGTAATCTACGTGTTCTGAAACGTTAAAATCCGAAAAAATCTCGGAGGGTGATTTTTTCTCGAATACAATACTTTCCTTCGGTATGCGAGGGAAGTAAAAATCATTAAAAAATATGATTACACGACAAATGTTTTATAGGGTGATATTTCCTAGGATATAATGGATTAAAAGCTAATATGGTCATGGTTCTAAGGGGATCATGACCAGAAGTTGCTAACAGAAAGATCCAAGTTTAAATTTAAAATCACTCTTCCTCAATTTTGACAAGAGTCATCACAATCCAGTTGTAGTCGCGCTCATATAAGTTTTGTGTATCAACCCTTATAGTGTTTCAAGTTCCGAGGCAGAAGGTATGAAGAAACTCCTGACAAGTAGAAATATTTTTCTTGAATTGCTTGCAATGTAAAGTTTATATAAACATTAGTTTCGGAGTTTGCAAGTTCAAAAGTTTCCGTACAGTTGTGGGAATAGAAAAAATGATCGAAAGTATAAAAAGTATAAAAAAAATGTGGTAGCAATAAAGTTGAATATGAGTATACATGACTTTCTGACTGTCCACAGAGAAAAACTCGTTGAATGAATTATAGAAAGTTTGTTTCAGTTACATGTTTTTTGTGATTTTCAAAAACATTTTGACATAAATTTATAAGTGGACATAAATTTATCACTATACCTATTTACTGAACATTTTTAATAAAAAGTGAAACACTTTATTTACCTACTTTTTGTGTTAAGCTACTTACTGTTATTGCTAATATCATAATGTCTCCTAGAAAAAGAATATTAATTGGAGAATTAACGTAAATATTTCTTCGCGGCTATGTACGCTTTTCTATTGTCGAAAAAAAAATAACCAAAAAAATATTCGATTCCACACCTATGTGAACTTTTAAAATGCTACAATGTTCTTGCAAATAATGATGTCTTGGAACATTTCCCCTCGCACATGCCACTAATTAGGTATGCATCGTACTTTTCACTGCACGGCAATGACAATGACTGTTGCAGTTTTAGATTTACAAAATGAATGTAAGTTGAAACATTTAGGCTTTGATTATTTGGTCATCATTATTGGAACCATACCCATGTCTAATTTACACTAACTAAAATGAGCAATATTAGGCAAATGTGATTGAGTCTCATGGGATGTTTTATAAATTGCAATCTGAAATAAATCTCTTTTCGCATGCTATAAGAAATCATCCTTAATAAAGAACACTAACTTATTGGTATGAATAATGAAAAAAAATGTTAATGCACTGAATTTATTTATAAGGGAAAGAAATTATTATCAATTATTAGATGAAGAATTCATTGCATTTAAGTATCGTAAACTTAAGCGTATGTTTTTCTTAATTCCTGTAATACACAGAATCTCTTGATTTTAGTTTAAAAAAAATGGTCATGAAATATTTATGATATTTTAGTTCATAAGCTATCATATCTATACAGGTATCACCATTTCCTTGAATTTTATCTAGCAATAAATTATGTGTGTCCTTTTAGCCCTTTTGAAAATTTGTAACTGTCTATTAAAAGTGGGAACTTGGATGGGTTTCCTATTTCCCCTTAAATCCCTGTCTTTATCGCACAGAAACACACCTTTATATTTATATTTGTTTTTCTTTAGTTTTTAAATAAAGTACTTCAGTTTCATTTTGAGACAGCTCTCTTTTCTTTTTTTTCTAAAATTCTCGCGTGTAGGAACTCCTAGATTGTGTGTGAAATACAGGATTTCTACTTAAAAATAAGTGCTTGATTCATAGTTCTGTGTCCAGTGTTATGGAATACAATTCCGTTTTTGTATTTACCCCTCACTCGATACATTTTGTAATGTTTCGACACTATCTTCTGGACACATAAGACATTGCCTTATAATCTATTTTTGAGGTATTCGTTAGAATCAAATAATACGATAAGATTAATTATTTCATGATTCAAGCCATTCTAAAATATTTGCTATAAAACACTATATAATGACTATAAAGTGATAACTATAATAAAAACTGAAGAAAACACTCGTTCATTGCCTGAACTGGCTAGCAAGATACCAGTGATACAGCGTGCGCTCTGTACCAGTTCTAGTGGGGAAAAACTAACAATCGCATAAAAAAATATTTCAAATAAAATAGTTTCCTTGAACTTTAAAACCCACTTTACTGTTCACCACCCATCTAA